>CM076575.1:655209773-655652961 GCA_034641835.2 Pinus albicaulis | reverse complement strand
GGTGGTTAAACACTCACTTTTCATAAATCAAACGAAGTATATCAGTCTTTTATTTTGACAGATTAGATAGGGTATCGTTACCCTAACAGAACCCAAACACATCAGGATCGTCCGATTCCACATAGCGAAATTTACGATTGAACATAAAACACATGTAGGAAACTAAATATTTGCAACTACTTTTGCCTTCTCATCCAATGAATGAATATGTTTTAATCGTCTAACATATGATCTAATGGTTACAGGTTATGACACAATGCACATAAGAGAGTTGTTTTCAAATAATGATGCATTACGACGTAATAAAGAACAATATTATAAAAATATAAAAATATAAGCCAAAAAAACTCCATAGGCATTAACCAGACATTAAAAAAAGAAATATAACATTATTACGTAATTGTAAATATATACATGAAAAGTAAATGACTACAATTCCATTTCAGAGATAAAGTTATAAAAATATACGTGCTTTATATGCATAATTTGAATATTTAGAAAATTTATAAAATAAATATATGATATTGTATTTATTAATATCTTTGTGTATTTGATTAATATAAGCTTATTATCCATATTTATTAATATGATTATGTTAATATTAATAATTTTAATGTGCATAAATAATTACTAACAAATTTACATTAAAAAACATTATATATATATATATATATATATATATATATATATATATATATATATATAACATTATTACGTAATCGTAAATATATACACAAAAAAATATAACATTATTAAGTAAAAATAACTCAAATACACGACTATAATTCCATTCCAGAGATCAATATAGTTATGTCGGGGTGGTTAAGAAATTAAGTGCATTAGGAATTTTGCTTCTGTGATCCATAAAATGTGTAAGAAATTCTTTCGGTGAAAATCACATGTAGGGAATTTCTGCCGACGCGTTTCGAACCAGCCAGTGTGGCTCATCATCAGGACAAGATGAGAAATCTAGACCAAAAACCAGATTAAATAGACAGGAAAGCTCCAACTAGCCATTAGTAACATAACGGCTAGTTTGACTAAATCAAATTAATATCGAATTAAAACCTTAATAATAAAATCTTATTGAAATCAAACATAATGAAATATAGTTTGATTTGATAAAATTTATTTTATTTAATTGTTTTAGTCAAACTAGTTATGTTGCATTATGTTTTTATTTATTTATTTAATTTTATTTATATATGTTTTTTTTTTTTTTAAAGTCGCTTCCTTTTTCTTGTATGAATATATTTAGCTTTGAAATTAAATTATTTAATAATTTATTTATTATTTTCCTTTTTACTATTGTATTTGATTATTATTTATTCTATTTAATTTGGTTTATTTTATTAAAATTAAAATTTATTTTTCTTTTATATTTATATTTATATTTTACTTTATTATTATTATTATTATTATTTTTCAAACTATTAAAATAAAAAATAATATTATTTCTATTAGTAATCATTAATATCGAATTAAAACTTTAATAATAAAATCTTATTGAAATCAAACATAATGAAATATAATTTGATTTGATAAAATTTAATTTATTTTATTGATTTAGTCAAACTAGTCGTTATGTTACTAACGGCTAGTTGGAGCTTTCATGTCTATTTAATCTGGTTTTTGGTTCAGATTTCTCATCTTGTCCTGATGATGAGCCACACTGGCTAGTTCGAAACACGTCGGCAGAAATTCTCTACATGTGATTTTCACCGAAAGAATTTCTTACAAATTCAGTGCAATTCACTCCACCTTTCAATCAAATCGCCTGCCAATTCGTCATACAACAGTGAGTAAACATCCTCCCCTCGACATTCACACCTCCCATTTTCAAAGTTTCAACAACTTTCAAATGTGAAGTAAAATAAAGATGAAACGTGAAGTGCTACTTTATAGGTAAATAAATTATAATGCCATGAGTTGTGTCGCTGCAAATAATGTTATCGATTGGATTGGAGATATGTTATGGTTTTTCTATTTTGGAAGTTTGTTATAAAAAAATGAGATATTTTATTGAGTCGAGAGGTTCATTGAGCTGAAAGGTTTATTCTACAATTCAGTGTGAGGGATATATGTAAGTATGTCACACTCTCAAAAAAATAATAATAAATCATTTTAGGTCATGTCGACTAAATAAAAAAAATTAAATTAAATAACCATATAAACAAACAAATAACTAAGTTGTTAATATTTGGCTTTCACTCTTCAAGTAATAAATAAAATATTTCTATATTTATCTTAAATAATATAATTTTATATAACTTTATAGAGATAAAAATAACTTGTTTGAATATCCATATTAACTAAGATATTTGAGTATGAAATTTCTCTCTCTAGATAAAGTGTATGTTTATTTATGTTTGTGTGTGTATTAATGTTAACTTTAGCTTGAGAGTAAAAAGTAATTAAAGGTAAATTAGAGTAGTTACTTATTAATAAGAGGAAAATGGGTAACTCATCCAATTTTTTATATAAAATATTAATAACTATAAAATATCAAAATATACAATTTAAACAATGAAAAATTACCACTATAGAACTATATTAGTCAAATATTCACCAAGCATTAAAAATGATTAATTGACTTGTAAACCTTAACCTTAGCTTCAAAGGAAAAAACAATTAAAGGTAAAGTAGAGTAATTACTTTTTAATAAGAGGAAAATGTGTAACTCATTCAATTTTTAATATAAAATATTAATAATGATAAAATATCAAAATATACAATTTAAACATTGAAAAATTACCACCATAGATCTATATTAAACAAATATTTACCAAGCATTAAAAATGTGGTAGAGAATAAAATATGTAATGTGAGTTATGAATAAAATATTTTAATATGAATTAACATAAAATGGCTCAATATCCCTCTAGGCTCATGTTAGATCCCTTCTTTAAATGGATCTATATTGGTTTATTTTAAATAATGTGATTTTTTTAACATAATGAGAAAATTTATGAGCGAGGAGCGTTATTAGTCTAATTATATTAAATACTAAAAAAAATTAACTCTATCAAATTCAATAGGTAAAAAATTAAGGAGTATACACTTACAAAAATTAATATATTATTATTTATTTTCAAAATTTTAAAAAATTGAAATAAATATTTTGTCCATAAAACATCTTATTTACTTATTATCCTCTCTGGTTTTGTTCAAGCCTCTGGCACTTGCATCAACGTATCCAAAACCAAACTCTTCTTCTTGAATACCTCTTTGCCCATTGAGCACAACATTGCAAAAATTTTGGGATTCAAGCTCAAAATAAAGGAAAATGGGCCCTTCTGGCATGGGAAAAAAATTGCAGACCCAAAAATGGAGGACTAGGCCTCAGAGGCCCATACATGTTGGGAAAAGTGTTGGGCGCCAAAACTTGGTGGTGGTGGATCATTAACCCTCAAACCTCTTGGGCCATGCTCTAGAACGCAAAGTATACCCCATCTCACCACCAGGAGACTCTCATCGGGCTTAGTGGCAATATCAAAGGCTTTGCGGTATGGAACCAAGCATGGGGGAATAAAGAAACAATAAGAAATCACTGCTTCTGGGAAATAGGAAATGGAGGAATGACCTTGTTCTAGGAAGATGAATGGCAGCAAAGACCCAGACTCAATCAAGACCAATTCAAACAAATCAAAATAAACATGGACAGCCAAAATAAAAGGCTAGTAAAATATTTCTGGAAAAATAATGAGAACATAGGATGGATAGAATGGTAAGAAGCCTCAGAATGGGTTCAATATAATCACCCTTCAGAATGGGAGAATCTAGCTAAAGAGTCAGAAAAAAGACAAATACAAACAGAAGAGGAAAAAAACTAGTTAAGATGGGGCAAATGCTGCTGGCCATTTCAACATAAAAGAGGCCTATGGATATATTGTCCCCTCCAACCCCACCCCCACTAAAAGAAAATGGTGCACACTTTGGAATCACAAACACTGGCCCAAAATATCACTCTTTCTGTGGCTAGTGATGCAAAAAAAAATTCTGACCTGGGATAATCTAATCAAGTGAGGCTTCATCGAACCTTCCATCTTTATGCTCTGCAAAAAGGAAGGAGAATCTACAAATCATCTGTTGAATGAATGCCATTTCGCTTCCAACATCTATAATTGGACCTTCCTGGTCTTCAATTCCACGGACAGGGACCCCTCCTCTATTCTTATCTCCTTGGATCAATGGCGCACCTCCTTCTCCAATCATCCACTAATCAATCTGGCTTGGAACCTTCTACTAGGGATCATCTATTGGGCCATTTGGAAAGAAAGAAATGCAAGAATTTTCAGAGAACAGGAAAAAAAGAAGGAACACATTAGGGGAATTTTGAAGTCTAAAATGAGCCTCCTAATGAAATTATAAAATAATAGTGGAAATAATAAAATAACATTTGATTACATCATCAAATTTAAAGGGAAAAAAGAACAAACTACTTTTTCAACTCGTATTTTCAACTTATCTCCCTATGGGTTTACTCAAATTTTGAGCGGGAACACTCGTTGGATGCATAATTTTATTTTGTATCCAAGGAGTACCCATGTTGCATACTTTCGATGGACCCGGATACACGAAAAATGAGAAATACATGAAAAACCTGATTGTAATCACGTTTTTTCATGTATTTCTAATTTTTTGTGTAGTAGGGTCTATCGAAAGTATGCAACATGGATACTCATTGGATGAGAAATTAAATTTTGCATCCAATGAGTACTCCCGTTCGAAATTTGAGCAAAGCCTTAGGGAGATAAGTTGAAAATACAAGTTGAAAAAATAGTTTTACTATTTTATTAATTTTTAATCTTTTTACATTTTTACCCCAAAAATGGTGAATCATCCCCCATGGTTGACATCATCATATTGAATCTTATTGGTTCTTATAAAGTTTATTTTGGTTGTACATTTTTCTTAGGAAGCCCATTTTAGACCTCAAAAGTTATCTAATGAACTTATTCATTCCATAAAATAAACTCTCCGTGAATTTGCTGCCATAGCCATTTTTCCTGATCCTAACACCCCCCCGGGAGGATCTCCACATCTTATCTCTGTTAGACTTATCCATCCACAACACCCCTTTGAAAAAAATATTCCCTCGACTCCTTCGTCTGACCCCAAGTGGATGCCTCCTAAACCCAATTATATCAAATTAAACTATGACGGGGCATTAAAAGATAACCCAAGCAAGGCAGGATTCAGAGGTGTTTTTAAAGATCATTTAGGCCAAATACTCTAGATTTACTATGGAAATATTGGACACTCCACCAACAATGCGATATAGCTTCAGGCCTTGATTCATGGAGTGGCCATTGCCAAGGAACAAAACTTCTTGCCTTTATTCGTTGAAGGGGATTCCATGGTAGCTACCCAACACTGTAAAAAGCTTCAGCAAGGCATAAGTACTATCCAGGTCTCAGAAAACTAGAGACTCAATAAAATCCTTCAAAGGATTGAGCTCCACATCAGCCTTGCCAAAGGCGTCACCTTCCAGGCTATTAGACGGAAGGCCAAACAACTAGAAGATTTCCTGGCAAACATGGGAGTTAACGGTAAAACCTACCTCCTATCCAAATCATGGGAAGCCTTCAATCAGTGAAATGTCAGAAAATCCTGTTCTAGCATCATGGATAATGAAGTGTCGGCTGAGGCACAACCTATTCCCATCGAATCATTGCCCCTCCCGTGAGGCAATCATGACCCAAGCATCCCTTATTCTCGTTTCTCTCCATCCGTATGAGAGCGCCTACGACTTAGCCTATTTCAGTTGCCTGTGGCCTCTCCATTTGTCGCATTTACTTCCCACTGCCGAGATTCGGCCCAGATGTCTTTTTTCCCCTTCGTACCTCTCATCTTGCTTCTCTCCCTCACGCATATGTAAGCCATGCCCTCCTCACCTTTGTCTCATTCCATTTTGAGTTCCTTTACCCCTGTCTCCATATTCCCTGGCTGCCCTCTTCTTTCCTTTCTTCCGCGCCCGACCATCCCTGCCTCCCTCCACGGCCTAAGTCTCTGGCCCTGTACCTACAGCTCAGCGCTGCTCTTATGGCTCCCCGCAGATCTATTGCCCCTCTCCAAGACAAAGGTGGAAGAGGCCGAGGTTCCCGCTGGGAAATCCCCATTCACCCCCCAGTTACGCGGACGGAAGTTGTTTCTTGGAACGTGGCCATGGAATATACTGAAGAAACCAGCCAAGAGATGAAAGATCAAATTGAGAAAATTGAGGATAAAGTAAGGTCTATTTGTAGAAGAACCCCAACTGAGACAGTAGATGAGGCCTTCAAGTGGATTCCCAACCCTACCCTTCAAAAATAAAAATAAGATCATTTATTCATTTCCATCCAAAAATTGCCAATTAAATTCCATCTTCCAATGAAATATGTAAAAGATTGAACTTTGAAACATTGGCAGAAAAAAATTAAAATATTAATCCATGAACAACGTGCTAATGAAATTCCTTGCCAGAAAAGAAACATGTGGAACTCCTAAACCGAAAAAAGGTTATTATTACTTGATTATTATGTGATTTCATGCAACACTATATTATATTCAATTTAGAAATTCAAATTTGGAAATTGATAAAATGAAAAATAACACGCTACTCTTTCTCTTTCTGACCATCGTTGTAATTTGTTGAATCTTATCATTAAAGCTTCAAGATAGGCTTTAAGAAAGTAGAATTATTTGAAATTTTTTAACTTCAAGATTTGCAACAGAAGCATCCAAGGAATGACTAGAACAATTGTTGAATTTCAATATTTTCAATAGAAGCTGCCAAGGAATGACTGGAACAATTGATGAACTTCAAGATTTGCAATAGAAGCTGCAAGGAATGACTGGAAACTGTATATATTTTGTTGAAAAATGTGTTATATCTCCACATATTTGTTCCTTTATAGAGCCCATGCAGTCCATCCCCCTGACCTATCATGTATCACTTAGAAAATAAACAAATGGTACCTTCTCTGCTCAAAATAGGCACTAGAAAGGTGAAAATATGCTCAAAATAAGTACATGAAACCTCAAAATTTGTTGTAGTGAAGCTCCTGAAAACCTCCAAAGTACCCTTTGAAGCTCTCGATGATTTTGGAAAGTTTCCTACCAACTCCCAAGCTCCCGGGAGTGGGGAGCGTGGGGTATGTGCTCTGCAATGGCTTGGAGCGGTACACGTGTGTTACACAACATTTTTTCACCGTCCATACAATCCCTCGCTCCACATATTGGAGGGTCTTTACCATGACCTATAAGCAATGTCATACTCTGCAAACACCTTCTTTGCATCCTTCTGCATAAGGACATCATTTCTCTTGTTGAAAATTTCCTTAGAAAGCCCAAAAAAACCTATGTTTTGGCCTTGGTGGGGTAGCCAGTTCACCCCTCGCGCCAGTGTGGAGGATGTACACTAGAGCCCATGTCATATGGCACTCTGTCTCTTTGTTGTGCCCGCGCCAGCCTTTTTGGGAATGTTTTTTAACAAATTAGAGGCGGAATTTTCCTTTAACCACCTCAAGGATGAGTCAAAGGAAGTGGTTAACTTGATGAGCCACGAATCTCCCTCTTTAGGTAGTGGCTTCCTCCTCCCATGGAACACTCCTTGAAGATAGGTCTCTACTCCATGATTATAGGGATCCTAACCTCTCCCTATTCCTCTATATAAATAGGCCTTCTCCCTTTATGAAATCTAGCTGAACATATAGCCAATAAGATGAACTTGGAGAAGAGCTACTATAGCTGAGTAATTGCTATAGAGAAGGTGGAACCAAGGAGAATTCCGTAGAGAGAGCCCCGTCCAAATTCTCGATGAGCCTTTGTGAGACGCGCTCTGTTGGAACCCTATTGGAGGATACCGCAACGTCGAAGCTTGGTTTTACTCTTCCTTCCTTTCATTAATATACTTGACTATGGTATTGGTTCCATCATTATGTTATGTTTATTGATGCAGTTGATTTAGTCTTCTTCGACTGAATGATAGTTACGAATGAAAAATAGTATGTTGTATATCATCTTTGTTTCTTTTGTATATGCAGGTATCTGAGTGTGAGAACGAGCGGATTGTGATCTGTCAAACCAGGAGCGAGAGGCAGCCACTCTTTTCGATGACACAACAGCGTGGAACCTCCGATAAGTTATCTATCGAGTCTCCATCCATTCGTTAACTAGGAATCGATATTATAGTGTGTCTTGTTTGTGGCTAGACCCACTCTAGGGCTAGTGGGATCACCTCTGTCTGCAGAGGGGGTTTACCTCACCAAAAAATTGGCAACTCCACTAGGGATCAGTGCGAGTTTGTCTTTCGTCCATTAGGTCTTCTTCGTGGTCTTTGTTGTAGGTTTTAACCCTAAACAAAAATTATCTACACACGAATCTTATAACAGAAAATAAACATTAAGCGAGAGCATAAAACATAAAATAGATAAACACAGAGATTTTCCCCTAGATCCCAAATCGGGACAACCAGCTTGATTTTTCATTATATTCCTTTTATTGTTACAACACATATATATACATGCTGAAGCATACATAAACCCCAATCCATTAACCCTGGATTAGAACATAATCGTAGTTCCCTTGACCGGATCTACAAAATACCAGGGGACAAAAACCATCGTACCCCAAAACCATGTGCAAACTCATGCACAAAACATGGGTGGGTCTGCCTATGAGTGGGTCCACACACCAAAACAATTTTTGTCGGGGCGCTGCCTCGGACCCCAACAGTGGGGGCTGCCTCCTCCCTTATGACCCCCCTGCTGTGCTCGGCACAACGTACAGCACGTGGGGCTAGTCGTGGAAAGAATATAACACATACCCAACATTCTCCCACTTGTTGTTTTCTTTCCACAGGGGGCCATAGGAGAGCTTAGTCATTGGGGCAATTCTTCAACACCCATTTTTTCTCTACACCAGGAGAACTTCTGAGTGCTCACAGACTTTTTCAATGCATCTGCAACATTCTTCAAAGTGTCCACCTTTACCATTCTTGCCTTTTCCATCAGCGTTCTATTCATTCTTTCTGCAACTCCGTTTTGCTGAGGTGTGTATGGAGTAGTCTTCTGCCGTGCTATACCACACTTCTTACAGAACTCTTCAAATTCCTTCTTGCAGAACTCCCCACCATTATCTGTCCTCAATGCCTTTATCTTCTTCTCTCTCTGGTTTTCCACCAGAGCCTTAAATTCTTTAAATTTGTCAAAGACTTCAGATTTCTTCCTCAAGAAATATATCCATGTATTCCTTGAGAAGTCATCTATGAATGAAACATAGTACACAGACTTTCCCAGTGATGGAACTGACACAGGCCCAAACACATCACCGTGCACAATTTCTAATATCTTGTTTGCCCTCTTAGCACCAGAAGGAAAACTCACCCGATTCTGCTTCCCATATACACAATGTTCACAGAAATCGAAATCCAGAGAGAAATTAGACATACCTTCTACCATACCATTTCTATGTAGTATCCAAAGGCCCTTCTCTCCAATATGTCCAAGCCTTTGATGCCATAGCATGGTCTTTTCTCCAGAGACAGCTAGGCTTTCCGCTCCTCTTTCAAGAACCACAGAACTGTTACACCCATCAATAACAGTGCTACCTTGTAGCTTGTACAGAGTTCCAGTCCGAACTCCCCGCATTAATACCAATGCTCCCCGAACCATCTTGCAGGCATCTTTCTCGAACACTGTTTTTACACCTGCATCATCCATCTTGCTTACAGAAATCAGATTTCTGGCCAATGCAGGAATATGCAGAACACCAGGAAGTGTTCTAATACTTCCACCTTGCAGCTTCAGCTTGACCTTTCCATGTCCGATGATTTTGGCCTTCCTATCATCCCCTAGGAAGACATCACCATCATATTTCTCATACTCGCAAAACCACTCCCTATGGGGAGTGAAGTGAAAGGATGCAACTGAATCAATCAACCATGACTCATGATCTACATGTGTATTTGAAAAAGAAGCCTAATACACATCCCCACCTTCATCCGAGGTGGTTTTTGCCTCTGCAGAAGGAGCATCATCAGATCCCTTTCCTTTCTCAGGAGCTTTAGATCTGCACTCCTTTTTGTAGTGCCCTTCCTTTCTGGATTTCCAGCATACCTTTACAAACTTTCTAGGAGATTTAGATCTCCCTCTAGATTTGGATCTCCCACACGAAACCTTATTCTTGTTTCTATTTTGGGACCTTCCTCATATAGATAAGGCATCTCCATTCTGGCCCTCCATATTTCTCCGTCTCATTTCCTCCGACAGCAAGGCTGAGACAATGTCATCAAAATTCAAGGTAGTTGTATTGCTACCTATTTCAATAACTAGACTATCCCATGAGTCTGGTAGAGAACACAACAAACTGATGCACTTATCTTCATCTGAGATTTTAATATCAAAAAATGACAGCTGACTTACCACAGTATTGAAGGCGTTCAGATTCTCTGTCACCGAGTCTCCATCCTTCATCCTTAGGTTATACAGCTTTTTCCACAGAAACAGCTTATTCACCAAAGACTTAGATTGGTACAAAGTCCCAAGTTTTTCCTACAAATTCTTCGCCGTAGCTTCCCCAGATACATTCAACAATACTGAATCTGAGACACACAACCGTATTGTGCTCTTAGGCTTCCGATCCAGTTTCTTCTAGTATTCATCTGACATTGCCGTTGGTTTAGTACCTGGATCTACCGCGATCCACTGATCTTTATCCACCAATAGATCCTCCATCTTGAGCTTCCACAACTCAAAACTCTAACCATTAAATTTCTCGATCTCCATCTTTCCGCCACTCACCATCTTCTTTCACCGCAAGAATCAATCCCGTAGATCTCCCACTAAACAGGATCTACCTCAGGCCAGAGTAAAAAACCCTCAACAGCAAAGGCGTCCCCTTGAAGCCGAAACAACTCCGATACCAAATGTAGGTTTTAACCCTAAACATAAATTATCTACACACGAATCTTATAACAGAAAATAAACAATAGCGAGAGCATAAAACATAAAATAGATAAACACAGAGATTTTCCCCTGGATCCCAAATCGGGACGACCAACTTTATTTTTCATTGTATTCCTTTTAGTGTTACAACACATATATATACATGCTAAAGCATACATAAACCCCAATCCATTAACCCTGGATTAGAACATAATTGTAGTTCCCTTGACCAGATCTACAAAATACCAAGGGACAAAAACCATCATACCCCAAAACCATGTGCAAACTCATGCACAAAACATGGGTGGGTCCGCCTATGAGTGGGTCCGCACACCAAAACAATTTTTTCTAGGGCGCTGCCCCGGACCCCAACAGTGGGGGCTGCCTCCTCCCTTGTGACCCCCCTGCTCCGCCCGGCGCAACGTACAGCGCGTGGGGCTAGTCGTGGAAAGAATATAACACATACCCAACATTTTCTTCCTTAGCTTGCCTTTTCTGATTATTTTTGTTGAGTCTAAGACCCCTGTTCAGCCCCAAAGGATCAGATCTGACCTCTGTTTTTCCAAAATTTTCCTTTTACTAGGGTTGGCTTGATTAGCGCGGTTTCCAGTTTGACAGTCGCGCCCACTGGCGCTTGTTGCTAGTTCAACACCCGTGCCATTCCCTGTCTGGCACTGATTACAGCCAGACATTCGCGTCATTTCCTGTAGGTGTTAGGGTTTGCCCTATTTTGGAGTTTTTGGTCAGTACATGTCTCTCTGGGTGTTTTATTGACTTGTTTTGAGTGATTTGGGATTGTTTGTGATTGTGAGCATCCTCCTTCCTTTGGTTGTTTGTCCATTTCTTTTCAGCATCATCGCCTTAGGATTTTCTAGTACTTTGGTATGCTGAGCCTCCTGTAGGAGCTTCGATCTTTTGTTTCATAGCCACCTTCGTTCTTTGCCTGATTGCATTTAGCTCCCTTGATCCGTTTGAGTGATTGAATTTTGTGGAATGAGTCTTGAATGAGTCTTGCCTCTTTCATTCATTTGTGCTTCCTGTCACTCCAAGCATAAATTACACTGCTTGCATGGGTCTGTTTCAACATCTTTCTTCGATTTGAGAGATTGGTTTGAGTTTGTGTTTTGTTTACTTTTGAGTTGATTGAATTGTTTCGTTTCGACTCTCGCATTAACATTCTCAAACTAGTGTGAAGGTTTATTTTTCATGTCATTTAGTGCACTTTTTTCTCTATTACATTGAAAAATAAAAAAAAATTGTGCTTGCATTCTTATTTGCATTGTGGAATTGGAAAATCTGTCGCATAACTAGCATTGGGCATTCTAGGGAATATTTCTCATTTTCATTAGCTTGCATCAGGTACTGTAGTGAATGCTTCTGTGTGTTCTTATTATTTTCTATCACTTGAAAACTCCTAAACTTTCTTGTAGATAGCTTTTCATCGAACGAAATGGTATTTTATGGCATGTAGCTTGCATTTAGGGATTCGTGAGATCCAACATATGGTAGGAACTTGGAATTGAAACGTAAATACAAGATCAACTTAAAATTTATTTAATTAATCTAAGGCAACATTGAAACTTAATGAAACATTTAGTGGTCTAATTTAGAGAAGTGTTCTGACGTATTTAAACCTAGCAGCTGTCACTCGCCATCTGGCTTCAAATAGCACTAGTACAGACTTGTGCTCCCTGTACCGTCGAGTATATAAAGGGAGACCCCTCAGGTTGCAATCCTTTTATTCGTAGGAAGCCGAGTCTGCCGCCTTGTAACCATGATACACCGAACACAGCATTCGGGGAGACTACCTGCACATACGTCAAGTCCTTGGTTGATTATTCTTTCATTTTATAACCAAGGTGTATATGGCAGTTCACGGGAACCTGGTACACCCTTTTACCTAGACTACCTGAGTAGTCATTTTCGATCTTTGCTGACTCCATAAATTTGAAAAGATCATCGAGCACTTGTCCTTTCACGCTCGTTTTAAAACTAAAAGAGACTAGAGTCATATTTCATTGTTTCTTGACTCTTAAAACATGAAACAACCAATTTTTGGTTTCAATGTGGTAAAATAAACCTACCTACGATTACACGCCCATTAAAGTTTGATTACTTGTCCTATCTTTGTTTGCCTTGGTTTTGATCCAAGAGTCTTCATTTTTTATCTTTTTCCCTCTTTTGGTGTGCTACAATCACAGTGGTGGAACCATCGGTTTCGTCTATTGGCAGTCCTTTCTCGGATGATTCATCTGAAACTTCTCAGACCTCTAGGTCTGCCGAGCTTCAACAGCCTATCATCCCATCAGAGTACCCCTTTAGAGAACCAGTTGAGTTCCATTGGCCTCTTTCAAATGCTTGGTTTGGGTTTGGGGTCAGGGAACATTTTCCCCCTCTTACATTGGGATCACCATTTTTGGCTACTATCATACCTCCTAGCCCTCATAGTCTTTTACAAGATCTCAAGACGGATTTAGACATGGACTCGTCTGGTCCTAATGGCGGTGAGGGTATTCCAGTTTCTAATGAAGAATACCAACTTTTCTTGGAAGACATCCAACAAGAGCCTACTCAATCTTCACCATATGTGTCGCTTCCAGCCGGATATAGGTCTTTGGGTTAGATTATAGCTGGTATTTCCTCCATGGCAACATCCACTCCATCAAGGGGGCCGGTCCTCCCATCATTAGGGATGTTTCTAATGACACCTGTATTGTCGACGCCTTTTGTTACGTCTATCCCCACTAGGCCTACTGTCTGCGTGGCTGCATCAACATCGACTATCACCGCTCAGTATTTAGGAGTTTCGGCTTCGGTAGAGACTTCGATTGGCATGGAAATCCCTGACGGCCTCTCTTTTGAGGAGTATCGGTTGGCTGTTCAGCAGCAGAGCTCCCAGATTAATCAGTCCCCTCAAGATCCTAATTGTCCTTATTTTTCTCATTATGGCACAGATGGTACCCCGATTTATTCACTTCCATTTCAATATGATGAGCATGACAACCCCATATATTTTCCTACTCCTGAGGCTTATCAGTTCATTAACGGTTTTATACCTACCTTGCCTGGGCAACCTTCTAATCAACAAGGACAACCCTTTCAGGGACAACCTTCGGTTCAGAAAGGGTATGTTTTTGGCCCACAAGGACAACCCTTTCAGGGACAACCTTCGGTCCAACAAGGATTTTTTTACGGCCCACAAGGGCAACCTTACAATCCTCAAGGTCAACCTTCACCAACTCAGCTTGTGATCCAGCCAGGGCAACCTCAAGGACCAGTTGGGCAACCGGTATATCAACCCAGACCTTCATACGGTCCTGGGGGGGAGATCCATCCATCTCAACCTTTGGTGCAACCACAACAGCCGTATCTTCCAATTGGTCCAAATGTTGCATAGTAAGGACCATCTTATGGTCCTGCTCCAGGCCAACCTAGTTATCAGGCACAACCTGGCCCACTGCAGCCATCAGGCCAACTTGCTCAACAAGGGAAACCTGGTGGCCCTCATCAGTCAGTTCAACCTGCTCAGTTAGGCCAACTTTCACAACCCATTCACCCTGCTCAGCCACCGCTCTACTCTATGCCACAGCCGAATCAACCTCTGCGCTTGACTTATCCAGCTCAGCAGGGCCCTACTTATCAGTAGCTCGATCGACCCCAAGGTGTTTATTACCCTCAAGGTCAATTTCGACTGGTTTACAATGCGCCTCAAGGTCCTGCTTATTACCCTCAACTGCCAGGCTATACTTACACTCCACAGCAAAGTCCTTATGCTGCTCAATTGGGACCCTCGTATACTCAAAATCAGTATCATGGTCTTCAACCCCCCTATCTTGGTCCTTAGTCGCCATATCAACCGAATTATCCAGCTTATACCCCTTATGGTCCGAATCCTCTGGGACAGAACCAATGGGGGCAGAGTGATACTCAACCAGGATGGAGTATGGGTACAGGTCCTAATTGAGGACCTGCTATGCCTTTTAACCCTCAGTTACCTTTTCTTGCCATGTTGGAGTTACCGGATATGTCCAAATTGAAAAATGATCCCATTCTTCATAATCCTTATTGGCCTCCGATTCCAACGAAGGTTCCTGGTGATTGTCCCAAGTTTGAGGGAAAATCTGGAGAAGACCCCCAACCACACATCATGACATACCATTTATGGTGTTCTTCCAATTCTTGGGTGGATGACTCTGTCTGACGCCATCTCTTCCAGCACACTCTTACCGGAGATGTTTCTAAGTGGTACATCGAACTGCCTTGTGGTATCTTTCAAGATTTCAACACTCTCACTATGGCATTCCTTACCCATTTCCAGTCGTCGGTTCGTTACGAAGCCATGACGCATCTCCTAACATCCTTGAAACAGGACCGAGCTACCCATATCTCGGACCACATTCATGAATGGAGACGGAGTCATCGCCTGATCAAGTTCGAAATTTCGGATCAGCTTCTTACTCATTGGTTCACTACCTCTTTTGTCAATCAGATTGCGAAAGACATTACCATGGGGACATGTGTAACCGAGGAACAAGCCATTGCTCATGCCCAGTACCTTGATTTAGTGTACTCTCAATTGGGCATTTTATATGACATCTTGACTGAGGCTCCACAACCTGGGACCTCTAAAGCATCAGCTACCCCATCAGTCGACGACGTTATTGGTTCCGTGTCTCAGAATTCACACAAGTCTTCCAATGGGAAGCAGAAATCAAATTCTTCTAATAATTCTGCTCCTCAGGCTACCCCAGATTCTGGTAAAACCTTGGAGGTCAACGCTGTTCAGGCCAATCCTATGAACAAGACATCCAACGAAAGAAAGAAGGGCAAAGGCAAGGCCAAAACCGATGCCCCAAAACCAGAATCGTCTAAACCTCGTGCTGATGATGGTTCACAGCGAAAGCCAAAGTATCCCTGTCTGATTTGTGATGAGGAACACTACATTAAGGATTTTCCTAGACGATCTAATATTATTCAACTGCTCAAAGGCGTTAAGGGAACTCCGATGATCCTTAAAGAACCTTTCCCATCTCAGCAAACCCAAATAGTCGAGCAACCTTCGCCATCTGCATCGTTTGGCTCTCAAGTATTCATGATGAACAGTTTTGCACCCGTTTCCATCGCTACTCGGTCGAAGGATTATGCTGGATCACGCCAGGCGGCTGGGAAGGAGGTCATCGATGGTCCTCCTCCCCCACCTGGCTTTGGTCCTCTTGAGATTGAAAGGCCCAGTGCTGAACCCATTGTACGACCACCTTCTAAAGGTGTTCTCCGAAAATATTCTTAAAATCCTAACGCTTGTGCTGCTCAGCATTACATTATTGTTGAGGACTTAGCACAAGCGCCATCCACGATGTTCACATTAGAAGTGCTTCAGAGTTATCTGTCTCAATGGAAAGTGTTATTATTTGCGATCGACAGGATTGACCCTGTTGATTCTAGCCTTCTCTCTTTCGACTTAGAGAACTTCGTTCCCTGACTTCTGCACTAGATTGCGCTTGTCATACAAGTTGGCATTAACGATCTCAACATCCATAGAGCCGTTGTGGACGAGGGTGCATCCACTTGTGTCATTTCATCCACTTGATGGAAAGCTATTGTCTCTCCAGCTCTCACTTTATCACCCAATTCCCTTGAGGCATTTGATGGAAGGGAATCGAAACCCTTAGGTGTTCTCGATAGCTTACCGATCACGTTGCAAGGAAAGACGGTCAATGTTGAATTAGAAGTTGTTGATGCCAAACTCAATTACAATCTTCTACTCGGTCGCAGTTGGACTCACGTTATGTTGTGCATTCCATCCACCCTCTTCCGACTTCTAAAGTTTCCACACGAGGGAAAAATCATTACTGTCGATCAGTTGTCATTCTTTACCTCGTATTCCAAGAACAACGTGCCATACGTGGATCAGATTCCTTCTCCCCCTGACAGTGTAGGGCCGGGTCTTTTCAAAGATCCCGCTCTCATGGGTATCTTTCCCCTTCCACCACCAAATACCATTCAAGTTAATATGATCTCTCGGTTAGATGACCCATGGATCGTCCCTTTACCTGAACAGGTTGATTCATTTGGGGATTCAATTCTTCTTATTCCAATTGAAATCAATTATTGTGAGCTTACAGCTGCATCTGCTTCTCCCCTTCCTGAAGGTGCTCCTTTGAGCATGGCTCTCGACGTTTATTTTCAATCCCCTTGGCTCGGCGATGCGGATTTGCCTGATCCTTTGAGAGAAATGTTTCCATCCGATGAGGCTATAATGGAAACCGTGTCTCTCGAAGATCTACTGTGGAGTGATGGGCATCATAGTTCCTCATTTATGCCTAGCCTTGGAAAATGTCTAACTGTCTTGAGCATTTTGTGTCTCAAGTTCCTTCTCCACCACTTCAAACACCTATTCTGACTCATGAAGTCTTCGCTGAAGGTAACTTGGGTAACATTACTCAAATGATGCCTATCGACATTTCCGTGAAACTGGGGATTGTCGAGAACATCCATGTGGGAGTCACTTGCTCTTCCGAAGAAGTCCAAGTGTATACTAGCCTCTTTCGCATATTTCATGATGTTTTCGCCTGGTATTATGAAGAGATGCCTGGAATTGACCCCAGTATTGTGGTGCATGAGATTCCCACCTACCCAGATACGAAGCCTATTTTCCAGCGTCTTCGTCTAGTGCATCCTCGAAAATTTTCCGCTATCAAAGTTGAAGTTGAAAAAATTCTCAAAGCGGGTTTCATTTATTTGGTTCCTCTGACAGAGTGGGTTTCTAATATTGTTCCTGTGGATAAGAAGCAGGGAGAAATTTGTGTCTGTGTTGACTATCATGATATCAATCAGGCCTATCCTAAGGATAACTATCCCACCCCTTTCATCGATCAGATCATTGATGATTGTGCAGGGAGTGAAAATTTGTTTCCTTATGGACGGTTTTTCTGGCTATAATCAGATCAAAATTCTCCCGTCTGATCAACACAAGACCTCTTTTATCTGTCCTTGGGGAACATTCGCGTATAAGAAGCTCCCTTTCGGCTTGAATAACGCTGGGGCTATGTTCCAGCGCACGATGTCTTATGCCTTTCACGATATTCTTCATATTGTTCAACCATACCTAGATGACCTTCCAACTCATTCAACTGCGCGAAAAGACCACCCAGACCATCTCCACAAGATCTTTCTTCGTTTTAGATGCTACAACATTCAGCTCAATCTGCATAAATGCATCTTCTGCGTTGATTTCGGTAGAATTTTAGGGTTTATCGTATCTAAAGACAGAATTCGCCTTGACCCGCTTAAGGTTGAGGCTATTGTTAATCTCCTCTCTCCATCCTTGTTACACCAACTCTAGAGTCTCCAAGGGAAAGCGAATTTCTTACATCATTTTATCTCGAACTACGCCAAAGTAGCCAAAAGATTTGCACGAATTTTAAAGCAGGACATCCCTTTCTGTTGGGATGAGATTTCTCAACATTCTTTTGATAGGCTTAAGACGTTGCTTGTCAATGCTCCTCTATTACGTCCTCTGAATTACCATCATGATTTCACCCTCTACCTAGCTGCCACCTTTAGTACGATCGCCATGGTTTTGGTTCAAGATGATGATGAAGGTAACGAGCATGTTGTTTACTACTTGTCTCATAACCTTCGTAACCCTGAAACACGTTATGCACATGTTGAGAAGTTAGCGATGGCTGCGGTCTAGGCCATCCAACGTTTTCATCATTATATCCTTTTATGCACAGTGACCGTGATTTCTTATTGTAACCCCATGACCTATATTCTGTCTCGGCAATTGTTGGGGGGAAAATACTCGAAGTGGATCATTATCCTCCAAGAGTTTGATTTGGAGTTTACTACCGTCAAATCAAAGAAATCACTTGTTTTCACTGATTTGATTTTTTCTCTCCCCATCGACTTTGCTCCTTCTCATTCCGAGGATCATATTCCGGACGAAACTCTTTTCTTGATTAGCACCCTTGATCCCTGCTACGGTGATATCATCATGTATCTCCAAACTTCTACTTTCAGGTCCGAGTTAACGAAATATGCCCGACGCTGCATTCGGCATCAGTTGCAACCTTATCCTATTGTCGGAGATACCCTCTATCGTGGTGGAGTTGATTCTGTACTCTGCCGATGTCTGACCCTCGAGGAAGATGAGAAAGTTTTAAATTACTTCCATAGTGGCGCTTGTGGTGGTCACATGTCTGGTTATGCCACCGCATAGAAGATCCTTCATGCTGGCTATTTCTGGCCGTCCATTTTTAAAAACTGCATTGTCGCAGTACGCAAATGTCATGTGTGCCAGATATATCAACGCAAGATGCATGCGCCACCTGTTCCTTTACACCCTGTCATTATCATTGGTCCTTTTGCCAAATGGGGCATTGATTTTATGACGTGTAACCCTCGTTTGGCCGGGGGGCATGCCTATATTATCGTCGCCTTCGATTATTTTACAAAATGGGCCAAAGAAATGCCTACACTAGCTGTGAACGGTAAGACAACAGTGCAATTCATATTCAATCATGTTATTTCTCAGTTTTGTGTCCCTCAAGCCATCGTTACCGATCATGGTTCTCATTTTTGGGACTATACAATGGCGGAGCTGACGTCTAAGTTGGGTCTGCGTCACAACAGCTAAACGCCTTATCACCCTCAAGCTAATGGCCAAGTTGAAGGCATAGACAAAGTCCTTGTTACAATGCTTCAACAAACCATTGGGATCCATAAATAAAACTGGCATCTCATGTTTTTTTCAACTCTTTGGGCTTACCGAACGTCGATTAAGAGTGCAACCGAATTTACCCCATTTCAGTTGGTATATGGTTTGGAAGCCACTCTTCTGATTGAATGTGAAATCCCTTCACTCAAATTAGCTGTGGAATTATTGCCTAATACTTCACTTGAGGATGAGTGTCTCCTCTACTTATAGATATTGGATGAAACTCGTCGCTTAGCTTCCTTGGTCATCGAAGCATAGAAGAAGTGAGTCAAAGCTCATTTTGACCAAATAGTTTCCCCTCGCTCTTTTATTGAAGGCGACCTAGTTCTCATATACGACCAAGCTCATGACAAGATGGGGGCAGGTAAATTCCAACCCATGTGGCATGGGCCCTACATCGTCAAACACGTGTTACAAAATAGGGCTTATGAGCTTATTGATTATGAAGGTTGTCCCTTAGCACAACCCAGAAATGGGTTATACCTGAAAAAGTATTATGCTTGAGTCATTCATGCATGATATGTGTACATAGGTGATTTTTTTCATTTTTGTGCATGCTTTGGTTTGATGTACTTTGTGAGTTTTTTTCTGCTTATTGGATCTTGTTTGTTATGCAGATGTCTATTTCCCCTTATGTTGGTTTCGCAAATGGTGCCTCCCGCAGTACTAGGAACTTGTCTTCAGCAGCCTAGGTAATTTATGATCCTGTTGGTGAGTTAATTAACTTACAAGGTATTTGTCTAGGACCAACTACAAACAATGTCGCTGAATATAGTGCTATTTTGGAACTATTAACCGAGACAGTTAACCTCGGCATACGCGCATTGCTTGTGAATCTAGATTCACAACTTGTTGTTCTTCAACTTAACGGTCATTATTCAGTTCAAAACCCATGCATTTTGAGATTGTATTTGCGTATTCATTTACTTGAAAGAAATTTTGATTTCATTACATATCAACATATACCAAGACGGATGAATACATTAACTGATGCAATAGCTAACATTGTGCTAGATATACATTTGTGCAATTTATAAAACATCATCATATGTAAATAGACCCATTTAGAATATATATATATATATCGATTGTTTGCAATGTGTGCATCATAAAACCCAAAAAATATATATGTCTGTTTCAGTTACATCGCGAGACAACATGTCTTTCAAAAATGTGTGGAAATCAAAGCCTAAGTGCCTAATCAGCGTGGTGCTCATGATAGCACATCACCACCCATACCAACCGCCTCAGCAAGCGGTGGATACGACTCAACACTCCTACAGTGTGCCTCTGATAGGCTCGAGGAACATCATCAAAATGAGCATAGTCTAGAATCCCATGAGTGATCCCCTCAAGGTTCTATACTATCTCCTCATCACTACCCTCACCATGAGGATCGAAATCACGAGGAGTTCGCCTCGCTATCAGTGACATACCTGTAGGATGTTCTGGGCCAACATCTGCATACATATAAGAGTAATTGTCAGAACGTGCATATATACCAAAAAATTATAAACTCATAAAAAGAAAAAATGAGTCTCACCTAGCTCTTCATCCCAATCCTCTCCCTCCAGGAGCGGGAGGTCTGGATCTCTGATGAATTCTGTGTCGGCGTAGGGCCAATCCTCCACGACAATCAGTTGTCGTCGGAGCCAATCAAAAAACTCTAGCCTCCAGGACATCTGTTGGCCACCCCTTGCTCTAGGCATTAGTGCAGCCCATCGGGCCATCTGTGGCTGTCTGGGTGGTGGCATCAGGACAATAACCTCCTGACGCTGGAATATGGGTAATATTTCCAAGAAGAACGATACCAGAATTGATCCGTACCCAAACTTCTTTAGTTTGGTCTTCTTTCACTTAGTAAGTTGTCGTTTGATGTTGGTAGTCACGACCTCAGCCCAGTTGAAGAGAGTCGGGTTCATAGACTCTGAGGCAAGAAGTATTTATGTCTTTGTGGCCTCATGTGGCGCTCGCGATCCTGCAGCTCGTGTGATAGTATGCAACACTACTCTTAGTGCCAGATCAGGAATGATTTGGATGTCAACTTTTCCACTCGTTCCTTTTCGTGCCCCTCGGCATACCCTATCAATTACCATTGCCATGCTTTCCCCGAAAGGATGGGTACTGGTCAAGATAGGGACTGCACCCCTACATGACAACCTAGTGATAAAATACACATCAAATACTTTGAGTTCAAGCTCTTGATCCCAAAGCACAAACTTTTCTTAATCTTCATCCCAAATGATTATTAAATATTGAAGCAATTTGGGCTGAGCCCAGAGGCACGATGTCAGGAAGAATTTTTGGAGCCCACAATTTCTGAGGGCGTTCATGAAGTGTTCATTTTCCATGGCCTATTCATCCTCCTCACTGTGTTCTCTCTCTTTCCACTCAATTACCATCTTTTCTGCTTGGTACCTGCACACATTGTTCATATGAGCATTGTAAGTCTCCTTAGGCATCAAAATTTGGAATCAAATGGTTTCATTTTATTTAAATTAAGGTGCATTTTGGGTTATGCAGTTGGCGCCACTTTTTTTCTAACAGTTGCGCCATCGGGCGCGACCCTTATATAAAAAAGGGCTGATTGGCGCGGGTCCATGCCCAAAACCCGTGCCAACCACGATGCCCTCGTTTTAACAAATCCTCCCCTAAGGGATTCAAAATAACAATTAAAGGTAATAAAATTTAGCTCAAAAGATGGAAAATGGTGTTGGCTCTTACCTGAAACTTACGGAATCTAGATTGGTTCACTGGATTTCTTGCAATTTTCGTCACAAGATCGCAAGGAAAACAGGTCAATGTTGCTCTGCAAAGAGGTAAAAGTGAAAAGTAAATATTTTTTACCACTTATGGTCTTTTATAACTTTTTGAAATCTTAAATTAGGTTTTAAAACATATTTGTAGATTATTTATCATATTATTTTCAAGGAATACGTTTTACACGCATCTTTTTGTGCAGCGACAGGTTTTCACATGGATATGACGAAGAAACGAGTTGTATTTTATACTTTTTCGAACTCGGTAAAAACATGAAAAAGTCACTACTGGAGTCACCTTTTAGCTCTTTTATGACTCTCAAATACAGAAAAAGATTGCTGAGTCGCTTGTCATTTTTAAATCCTTAAATTGGTTGTGAAACGATATCTACCTAGTATACGTTTACCCATTTTTCGGGTTGGGATAGATTATTTACGAAAAAGGAATACCTTAGCCTATCGCGACTAAGAGGTTCTCTCAGACACAGTTTTCTACCTTTTTGGATCTATGGGACTACCTACGAAAAGGGACTGTTAGAGCTTTCTTTTCCGCCTTCTTTTCAAACTCTCTAAATATGAAAAGATGCTGAGTTCTCCCTTTGTCAGACTCGTTAAAACTGATGACATCGGACTCCCTCATCATGACGTTACTCGAGTTCCTCCTTCCTAGGGCTCGTAAAATGTACTAGGTTGGATTTTTACAAAGGAAAAACTTACATCACAGGCATATGATATCCCCTTCAATCTTGTTTTCAAAAATAATTGGGGTACTTGTCCTAAATGGTGGGGGGAAATGGAACTAGATTATAGTCGTGTTGGCAGTATGTCGCACTTGAACATGGAACTTGTCTGCATTTGTGTCGAGTTGGGGACATCTCATCTCATTATTTGTTTGCCTCCATGGGTTTGGGTAGTCTCTTTTGACCGCTCATCTGCTCTTTGCCACGTCGCCATGACCTCAGATCCCTTGATGTCAAATACTGCCAAATCTAGTGTTGTGCCGCCGATATGTTCAATAGAAGTTTGCCACTGAAGTTTTCAACCTCCCTCTGATTCTATGTTGGTATTGATTCAAAAACATCATATTCCTCTGTCTCGTATCGATGATGTGGGAGATATTATGGCCCACCTTCGACTAGGTCACTTCTTGTCAACTTCAGCTCATTATCTAGGAAGTTGATCTAGAGACTCCCTTCAAGCACCTTGGAGCCTGCATGCCTCAATGGCAGGTTCTTCGCATTCAATGCAAGGTCCACATCATTGGCCTTCGATCGACTGACTCTGCAAGTGTTCAACGTCAGATCACTGTTCACATTCCGTGGATTGTACCTTTCGTACCTTGAGAGCCATTGTCATTATTAGTGGTTTCTCTCGCGTCTGTTAACGGCTTTCATCATTGGCTGGTGATCAAACTATTTTCTTGCATGTTCGACTTCAGCTCACATATTTGCATGCTTGAATTTGCACTTTGTTTGGATCAAGATGGAGCACAAGACCCTAGGTTTTGTCTGATGAAATCCAGGTTGTGAGTTCTTTGTGGATTACTATGACTTATTACATGGCTCTTCTAATTGGATGGCTGTGACCATACCTGAGTCTGTTTGTTGATCCCTATTGCTGGATGGCTATTTCCATACCTCAAATCTTACTGTTTATGTACTCTATTATGGATGGTTGCGCCCATGCTACATGTCATGTATCAGTTGTATTTTTACTTGCAAGTTTTCTGACAGCAGTGTTTGGGTCGAACGCATTCTCATAAAGCATTTCACCCGTCCCTCTCTCTTGGACCTCATGCTTTAGGGGGCATCTGTTACACAAAATTTTGTCACCGTCCCTGCAATCCCTCACCCCACATATTGGAGGGTCTTTCCCATGACATGTAAGCAGTGTCATACTCTACAAACACCTTCTTTGCATCCTTTCGCATAAGGACATCATTTCTCTTGTTGAACATTTCCTCAGAAAGCCCACAAAAACCTATGTTTTGGCCTTGGCGCGGGTAGCCAGCTCACCTCTCGCGCCAGTGTGGAGGATGTACACTAGAGCCCGCACCATATGGCGCTCTGTCTCTTTTTTGTGCCCACGGCAGCCTTTTTGGGAATGTTTTTTAACAAATTAGAGGCGGAAGTTTCCTTTAACCACCTCAGGGATGAGTTACAGGAAGTGGTTAACTAGATGAGCCATGGATCTCCCTCTTTAGGGAGTCATTTCCTCCTCCCATGGAACATTCCTTGAAGATAGGTCTCTCCTCCATGATTATAGGGATCCTAACCTTTCCTTCTCCCTCTATATAAACAGACCTTCTCCCTTTATGAAAGCTAGCTGAACATATAGCCAAGAAGCTGAACTTGGAGAAGAGATACTATAGCTGAGTAATTTCTATAGAGAAGGTAGAACCAAGGAGAATTCTGTAGAGAGAGCCCTATCCAAATTCCCTATGAGCCTTTATGAGACATGCTCCGCTGGAACCCTGTTGGAGGAGACCGCAACATCGAAGCTTGGTTGTACTCTTCCTTCCTTTCATTAATATACTCGACTATGGTATTGGTTCCATCATTGTGTTATTTTTATTGATGCAATTGATTTAGTCTTCTTCGACTGACTGATAGTTACAAATGTGAAATATTATGTTGTATATCGTCTTTGTTTCTTGTGTATGTGCAGGTATCCAAGCGTGAGAACGAGCATATCGTGATCTGTCAAACTAGGAGCGAGAGGCAGCCACTCTTTCTGACGACACAACAGCGTGGGACCTCTGATAAGTTATCTATCGAGTCTCTGTCCATTCGTTAACTAGGAATCGATGTTATAGTGTGTCTTGTTTGTGGCTAGACCCACTCTAGGGCTAGTGGGATCGCCTATGTCCGCAGAGGGGATTTATCTCACCAACAACGTGTTAATATGAAAAAAAGTGTAAGTGAAATCTACTAATATGAATAACAAAAACTCAAAATTAAATTGTATTGTAAAAAAGTAAAACATTAAATATTAAAAATAACCTTCAAATGATGTCCAATTTAAAGAGATTTATATCTCAATCATTATCCCATTTGAATCCAAATTTATCCAACAATAAATATGTGTAAATTAATTTTGGTAGTAAATCACAAAAAAATAACTCCTTTAATTGAATTTCAACCAAAAAAAATTTGTCCAACCTGCTAATGACTATCATCCAACAAAATTATAATAATAAAAAAATATTACAAAAATTTTACAATTTTTTAAACATAAAATTTAACATTTTCTATAATTTTTTAATAAATTATTTAATAAATATTAAAATTGTAAAGTTTTGTACCTGCAGTTCGAAGTGCCAATGGATAAAATAATAAAACATAAAACCACTCAGTGTCAACCAAATTGAAAAAATATTGTACGGTATAAGCGAATTTTGGAATTACTGCTGAAGTGACTATGCTTAGAATTATAAATAATTGATTTATAAGGATGCTTTTGCTTCTTGGATTGTTTTTTATGTTTAACTTATTAGAAATAATGTTACAACATTTTTTGAGCCTAGATCTATCTTAACTATTTTTTTATTGTAAAACTTGTAATGGTTTACACCTTGAGAGATTTGATCTTTCTTGACACTTGATAAATATGGAGTTAGGATGGATCTAGGATGATTTCAGTCATGTGAGTCCAAGGAAAATATATCGAACATATAATTAATTTTATCAATAATATGTAAATATATCTAGTATTAATATAATCATTTTATATATGTTCAATATGTGTGATATTTATCCGGTCATTTTAATTAATTTTATCAATAATATGTAAATACATCTAATATTAATATAATAATTTATATATGCTCAATATGTCTGATATTTATCTGGTCATTTTAATTTTAAATTTTCTTAGTTACCTCACTTTGTTGAGATGATAAATATTGTTAATAAATTTAATGATGAAAATTGATGAGATAAAATTTTTGAATGCAAAGTGACAATGTAATAGTGTTTAATGATTGAAAATGTAAATAATAAGAATGCGTCCAATTATAAAGAATATTCATTATGATCAATCTCAAACTATTTTCTTCTACTATTCTTATTGTCACCCTTGTTAGATTTGTCATATTTTCATATGGATTATATGAGACAGATAGTTGAAATCGTAAACCATTTAAATATTTAGCTAGATATGTTGTACTAAAGATCATACATTGTCTCTCTTTCTCTCCAATGTTAATAGGTTGAATTACTATAACACAAAAACCAATGCGATGCACAATGTTAATCCAATCAATTTAAAATTAATGTACCAACATACATCCAATTAAATCAAATTAGAAATCAACGTCTACACTGAAATCAATGCATCTAACACAAGAAATCAAATAAGATTAGAAAAAAACATCTACACTTAAATAAATGCATCTAATGCAAGTAATCAAATAGGATTAGAAATCAACATCTACATTGAAATCAATGATTCTAGTGCAAGTAAGCAAATAAGATTAGAAATCAACATTTACACTGAAATCTATGCATCTAGTGCAAGAAATCAAATAGGATTAGAAATCACCATCTACACAGAAATCAATCCATTTAGTGCAAGCAATCAAATAGGATTAGAAATCATGTACATTGAAATCAATGCATCTAGTGCAAGCAATGAAATATAATTAGAAATCAACATCTACACTAAAATTAATGCATCTAGTGCAAGCAATCAAATGGGATTAGAAATCACCATCTACACTGAATTAAATGCATTTAGTGCGAGCAATCATATATGACTATAAATAACCTACATTGAAATCAATGCATCTAGTGCAAGCATTTAAATATCATTAGAAATCAAAATCTACACTAAAATCAATGAATCTAGTGCAAACAATAAAATAGGATTATAAATCACCCTCTACACTGAAAACAATGCATCTAGTGCAAAAATATTCTTCCCTCTCCCCCCCCTCCAACTCCATCTGTCTTTCCCTCCATCTCTCCACTCTCTCAAATCCTGTATCTTCCTTCCTCTTTCTCCCTTTATTTCCCACCTCTCTCTCTCTCTCTCCAGCCTCCAACTATGTTACTATATACATCCTTCTCTCCTTTGGTCCTCCATTCTCTCCACACTCTCCTTCTTCGTCTCTTTATCTCACCCAAAACATACACACACTCTCTCCATCTCTCCCTTATCACACACTCTCTCTCTCCACTTCTCACTCTCTATGTCTTTCTTCTTTCCTCCCTCTCCCCCCCCCTCCAAATCCATCTCTCTATCCCTCCCTCTCCTCCTATCTTCCTCCCTTTATCCTCCTCTCTCTCGTCCTTCCTCTCTCTCATTTTCTCTCCTACCTCCCTCTCTCTCTATTTCCCCTCCAATTTTCTCTCTTCCCCCCATCACTCTCTTCCTCTCTCAAATTCTCTCTCTCCCTTTCTCTCCTATGTCCCTCTATCTTTTCCTATCGCTCACTTAATCTCTCTCCCTTTCTCTCTCAACATCTTTCCTAAAATCAATGAATATAGTGCAAGAAATCAAATAGGATTAGAAATCAACATCCACACTCAAATCAATGCATCTAGTGCAAGAAACATTCTTCCCTTTCTTCGCCCTCTAACTTCATCTCTCTTTCGCTCCCCCTCCTCTCTCTCCCTCTCTCTTCCACCTTTCTCTCTCTCTCTCTCTCTCCAACCATGTTACAATCTCCATCCCTCTCCCCTTCTACCCCCTTCCCTCAATATCTCCTTCTTTTTATTTTTATCTCACCCCCAAACATACACAATCTCTCTCCATTTATCTCTTGTCACTCCCTCTCTCTCTACACTTCTCACTCTCTATGCATTTATTCTTCCCTCCCTCTCTCCTCCTCCAACTCAATCTATTTATATCTCCCTCTCTCCTCCTCTCTCTCTTCCTTCTCCTCTCTCCCTTTCTCTCCTACCTCTCTCTCTCTCTTTTCCCTCCAAACCCCTCTCTTCCCCATTCACTATTTTCCTCTCTCTCAAGTCCTCTATCTTGTCCTCTCTCTCTCTCTCCCCAAGTATGTTACTATATCCCTCCTTTTATCCTTCTCTCTCCTTCTTTCCCCCTTCTCTCTATCTCTCCTTTATCTCTTTATCTCACTCTAAATATACACACTCTATGTCCATCTCTTCCTTGTAACTCCCTCCCTCTCTCTCCACTTCTCACTCTATGTGTTTTTATTCTTCCCTCCCTCTAGCCCTCTCCAACTCCATCTCTCTATCCCTTCCTCTCCCCTCCTCTCTCTCAAGTCCTCTCTCTCTTCCTTCTTCTCTCTCCCATTCTCTCATACCTCTCTCTCTCTCTCTCTTCTCCAATCCTCTCACTATCTCCCTCCCTCTCTCCTCCTCTCTCCCCCCTCCATATTTATGTTTCCCTCTCCCTCTCTCTCTATCTTCGTTCCTCCTCTCCCCTATTCTTCAGTTTATCCCCATCTCTCCCTTATCACCCCCTATCTCTCCACCTCTATGTCTTTGTTCTTCCCTCCCATATATATCTAGAGTTAATATATATTAGAGTTAATAATATATATATATATATATATGGTATTGGTAATGATTTGGCCCATGGTATTTGCTCCATAGGCTTCACCTAAATAAAACCTCATTTTTGGATGTTCATAAATATAAAAAGGTTTATGGAGTAAATATAAAAGAGTTTTTATTTATTTACCATACCTCTTTTATTTACCATGGCATTTGATCCATAGGCTTGGTATATAATTAGATGTTGATTTCTAATCCTATTTGATATATGTTTATATATTTATCATGCCTCTTTATACCTCTTTTATAATTATTTAGTTACCATAAATCTTTTATAATTATGGTATTTGGCCCATGGTATTTGGCTCATGGTATTAATAATAATTTTTCCCATGGTATTTGGCCTATAGGCCTCACCTAAATAAAACCTTTGTTTTGAGTTTCTGTAAATATAAATAGGTTTATGGAGTAAATATAAAAAGAGGTTTTATTTATTTACAATACCTAAACCTCTTTATAGGACGACATTGTATCAAAAATATTAAATGTTATACATTACATTTACATTTACATGTTTACGTGAGATCTACCCCATATTCATTGTATAATACATATTTTATTTTAATTATTAATCTTAGCCTATAAATAAGATTAAAAAGTTATATATAAGTTATATATGATTTAAGATTTTTTTTTTTTTTTTAAGACGTGACATCAGTCATAATGTTTTGCTTAATATACATAAATTAAATATTGAGATTTATTTTCAAAGTAATTATCTCTTTTTTCCCTTTTAATTAAATGGATTAATTAAAAAAATGTTATACTAACAAATGTGACATGAAGTGAATTATGGTTTTTTTTGGGCGTGTGGTACTGATAATTCATGATATTAGCCTATGGTATTGTAACAAAGCCTAATTAAAAATTAAGAATCTCCATTGTTAACAATTGTGTTTCATGTTTTTAAATGTATATATGTTTAATTTGTATATTAATTATTTTTTTAATTATTAAAAATAATAATAAAGTTATAATTTAGTTAGTTTTTATGGTTTTGATGAAGTATAATTCATATGATTGTGTTATTTTTGTATTGTTATATAGATAAATGAAAAAATATTATGTGTGGAGTTGTCTAACTTAGAAATGAAATATTTTTTTTTTTTGTAGAATACAATTGTTGAGTATGTTGTCATTGATGTCAAAGTAAGAGTAGGTGCACTAGTGCATGCTAGTGCATATTAAGTGTTGATATTGTCATTGATGTCAAAGTAAGAGTAGGTGCACTAGTGCATGCTAGTGCATAGTACGTGTTGATATTGTCATTGATGTTAGGGTTTGGAGGTCATTGATGTGATGGTTTCACATGATGATGCAACTCAACCTAGTTGGAGCAGAAACCCTAGTTTACGATGAAACACTAACCCTAGGGTTTGACCTTCTTGATGGAAATATTGATGATACAACTTGATGAGAAGAAGTATTTAAGTCATATATATTTTTACAGATGGATGATGGATGATGCAAGTCGTTGAAACCTAGTCATTTAGGGTTTGGGTTCCTTAGAAAAAAAGGATACCCTAAAGTTCTTGGATTTTTTGAAGAAAAAAATTGTTGATATTGTCTTGGATATATATGGCATTGGATTCTACTCATCTTGTTGATTCCAGTGGCATGTGGAGTATTCCTTGGACCATAACCATTTGAGAGAAACACTGGGTCAAAGTTGAACCCCAAATTTGAAGTCCATAACCTCGGGCTCCTCAGGTGGCACCATATGAATGATGTAATGTCATGGAAATTTATTTCTCAAGAATTAAGGATTATTATTAAATTAAAATTAAATATTAATGACAAATCTAATTCATTGAGGTTATCAAGTTTGAATCAAGTTGGTCATATAATAATTTAACTCTAATATTTTGGAATTCAAATTTTGATTTTCCCTCGTAATCTCCTAGTCGACTAAGCCCTCCTAATGTGTTTATCAAAGTTGTTAGTGTCTATTAGTCATGTTAGTCAATAGTGATCAAATTATGCTCTTTCATATGGTTGATAGGGTCTTCGAGAAAATTTTTATAGTTTCAGTAGGTATTGAAATAAAAAATAGACCATTAATTAGTCTACCTAGGTCATTACTACTCATTTCATTCTCATGGTCAATAAACATCATCATGGTCAGGTCTTTTCCCTTTGAAAGAGTGTCTTGGTCATTATGGTCATCATTCAACTTATCTTGCCATGTAGTGTCATCATTAGGTCATAGGGTCAAAATCATGAAAATAGGTCATTTCACCATCAAAATGACCATTTCAAGGAGTAGTGTTAGGAAATAAGTGTTCAATAAAGATTTGTAAAGTTAATTTTAATATTTATAAAGATTTAAATACATGTAATATATGTGAAAATGTTCCAAATTTGCAGTACACAAGATATCAATATCAATTGATGAAAAGACAAGGTGGGGTCAAATCACCACCAAGAAGGAAAATCGATTTCAAACCTATAAGAAGACCAACAAAGCTCATTTTTTTCTCATTTCTCTCTCACAAGACATCATTACATCAAAAAAGAGCTTACCACCCCTTAGAGATCAGTTTATTACCTTGGAAAAGAGTATTTATTTGTTGCATTGTGCTTTTCACTAGCTACGCTGTGCTTTTCTCACCATTGTTGTGCTTTTCTTTAGGAAGGAAAATTTCTCATATTCAATTGTTTCTTCATCAAATAAAGGTTTCAGCACATAAATACAAGTAAGGGGATCTTTATACACCTCTCTATCAGTTCATTTCATGCTTAGAAATCTCAAAATTACCTCTCCTAGGGTTTGCTACATTTTCTTGGTCGCATAGTCTCTTTGGTCAATTTGCTAAGAAAAACCCTCACATTAAATCTCACTCACCTCCCCCACCTTTAATATACCTTCCTAAATATTTTCCCTCACCCCTACCCCTCATTTTCATCATTTTCCTCCAAACCCTAGCCTACATAACACTTTCTTAGGCTGGGGTCCCTTTTGCACCCTTTTCCCTCACTCATTTCCTAAAATTCCACTTCCCTCGACTCCCTAACATATATCCCTAGCCCCCTAAATTTTCCTAAGAATTTAAACTCCCTTAAACCCCTTCATCCCCCTCCATTTCTAAAACTGCCCAAAATTCCTTGTTTTTCCCTACACTAAACCCTAATTTTCCTTCCTAGTGAGCTAGGGTTTACTATGGATTCAGAGACTACTGAGTGAAGGAGGCATAAGGGAGGTCAGATCATCAAGTATGAAGCCACTATAACACAGGATGTCATAGCTACACCATTTCTTAAGAAATCATTCCAAGATGCAAGTTGCCTTGCCTTTTTCCAAAAGGTTGTAGAACTTGGTTTCAATGACAAACTTACAAGCACTTTTGCCACTGGTCTAAGGAGAGATAAGGTGACCATTGTAGGGGTTGTTTTCACTCTTTCGGCAGAGACTATTTCCACAACTACAAGGATCCCAAACAATGGAGAACTTTGGTTCAAGAAAAGAGACCTAGACATTGAAAACTACAATATGTTTTTAAAACCTCTATACAAAGATGCTCCAAAGCACATCTTGTAGAAATTACACCAATGGATTCAATCTGATCATGCAATGTACTAAAATAAGATACTGAATCCTTCTACAATATTTGCAGAATATAAATCACAATCGCTCATTACATACAAGTAAGAGAAATAAGTAAATCAATTGCATAACACAAGATTTTCCTGAGGAAAGCAACTGCTCAAAACCCCTCCATCTTTATTGTATAATCAACTAAGGAATCATGAAACAATACAATGCATGTGTGCTCACAATAACATCATGCACTCTACCAATTGTCTCACACTTATCTAGGCAAAACTGGACCAATAGATAGCCAATTTCTTGCTCACCTTCAGCCTGCCTTGCTCATGCGATCCCTAGGCAAGATAATTCCTATTAAATAGGAATTCCAACCTTCCTTGATTGTGCAATCCATCATGGGCTTCCTTTGGCTTTATAACTGCACCTGGGTAGTTTACTAATAATACTACTGATAGTTTACTTGTCTTTAACCTTTGTGTCAACTGGCAACTATTAATAGTGAATCATCAATTATTCGATAGATCACTACTTGTGAATTAAATCTATTTTAATTCACTTCATCTTCCACTAGCTCATCATTCAGTTAGAACTAGTTAAAATGATTTTAACTCAATTAATTTGAGATAACTGATTGCACTCACACCACAATTATTTTAACTCAATTAATTTGAGATAATTGATTTCACTCACACCACACTAGTGCTACAATTGCAACTGAACGCTGTAAATAATAAAATCATTGTACATGTCTACTCATTGATACTTAACTCGAAATTCTTGACCTAACTAACCCCACATTATCACTAATGTGTCACTGAATTCCCCACTCATGTGTGACTTGGAATCCCACATACTATGTGGTGCATTTTCTTGTTGAATTTCAACACTCCCTCTCAACAAGAAAGGGATTGTCGGCTACCACGATCCTACCTCTGTGGTATTAAAATTTTCTCTTCACAAGCGCATTCATCAAGATATCTACATCGTGATCCTCCTTGGAAATGTACTGCAACAACATAATGCACCTCTGAACACAATTTATGTGATGGTGGTATCCGATGTCAATATGGTTGGACCTCTCATGGAATACCACATTAACCGAGAGTTTTATGCAACTCTGGTTATCACAATGTATCACTATGAGATCCATCTAGTAAGCAAACAAACCAACAAGTATCTTCCTCATTCAAATGACCTAGCATGTAGCCTGATTAGCTGCCATGTACTCTGTGTAGGCTGAACTGAATGATTACTAACAAATCAACAAATTCACATTAAAAACCTTTTTAAAATAAAAATAAAAATATAACACTATTACGTAACCGTAAATATATAAATGAAAAAAAAACTCAAATACATGAATATGATTCCATTACAGAGATCAATATAATAGTTATGTCAGGGTGGTTAAGAAATTCATGGCAATTCTCTCCACCTTCATATCGAGTCTTGGTTTGAAGGGAATGAACCCGGGCTGACCTGGAACTGCAGCTACGGGAAAGCTTGGAAGAAAAGACCATGAATTTTTGGTGAAATTGTAAGATGCCACCTCATGACCTCAGGGTCTTTTGAAATATAGACAATCACCTATTCCAGCACACTCAAATGATTTCTCAATCGGCTCAATCATGTTAAAGACAGTTGGAGGCATTTTGGAAATCTGTTTCCAGTTGGTAGCTGTGGCCTTAATAAACTCCCATATAGTTAGCTCTTCTTGCCCATCAAGATCAATGTAACCCTCAACTTGCATTACGATTGGCAATTCCCTCATCTCCACATACAGAATCCGAGACCTACAAGAAACTAACTGACTGAAATAAATATAGTCATTGCCATCTAAATCAGGCAATGACTCAATGGTGGACGTTCCCTCTACCATGTTGAAACCCATAATGGACGTCCCCTCCACCATTTAACAATAGAAATAACATCCAGAAAATACAATTCCAAAATTCATCCCATCTTGATATGTACTCACCCATTCCCTTGGCAGGATTCCAGCAATCGTCCATGCCTTGTCAGAGGAATCCTATATTTCCACTATATTCTGTTTATTATTATTAGAGTAGTGCACCACCATGACTTTGTACCGGTCATCCCCTTCTTCAACGATGCCTATCTCCCCTATCGTAGACTTTCTTATATATGTCATTAGTGGAAGTATGAAGTACTTGGCTGTGAGAGGATTGCAGACAGAGATGGAGCTGGAAAAAGTGCCAACTGGAATCAAGAAGAGGTCTGCGCCTGATCCCAGATAACGAAAAGTTCGAGGTTCCTTCCCCCTTAAAAAGCCAAGGGATAAACGAGAGTTCTTCCAACTCCCTATGAAGGAGGAGTATAACCATAAATCTAGATTTTTCCCCACACCCCCCACAAGAAGCCATGGATTTTTGTTTGGAGGCGCCTCTGCCCATTGTCTCCTGAGAAAAATGGTTGACGAAAAGAGTATGTTCCATTGTTTGCACAGAGTAGTAAATCTATACAGATATTCCGCTGGCAGCCATGCCAATATATATTCAATCAAATCACCTGGCAATTCATCGTACAACAGTGAGTAAGCATCCTCCCCCACATTCACAGCTTCCATTTTCAAAGTTTCAACAACTTTCAAATGTGTAGTAAGATGAAACGTGAAGTGTTATTTTATAATGCCATGAGTTGCATCGCTAAAAATAATTTTATCGATTGGATTGGAGATGTGCTATGGTTTTTCTATTTTGGGAGTGTGTTATTGTTGAAAAAATAACTGATTTAAATGGCATGCTGTCATACCATGTTGGAAATTTCTGAATATTTCAAATAAACAGAGGAAACAAAGTTCCTCAACTAAACACAAAGATTTAATGATAGAGATGTGGAAAGAGAGATGGAGCAAAGCTCTATTTCATTAACCATAAAAATGACTATTACAAAATACAAACTTTCATCAGAATTATAGTTCCGAAATACACAAAATACTTCTTACTGTGTTTTTCACTTTCTGCTTTTACACAGATTTCAGTTGCGGCAACACACAGTCTCCTTTGCGGCAACACACAGAATGTTCCTCTGCTATTTCAAACAAAACGTCCTGTTGTGGCAACACATAGTCAATCAGCTGCGGCAACACACAGATCCAGTTACGGCAACACACAGTCAGTTGCGGCAACACACAGAGTTGCTCTACTACTACAAAACACAACGTTTCAGACTTCCTCTATTTTATGCTCTCTGTCTTCTTCTCTGCTTCTGTCTCTGATTCTCTATCTGTCTAACCTTAAAAACTACTGTTGTCTATTACATATATATGTTGAAAACACATTATGACTTAAAACATTAAAATAATAAAAATATGTTTTGTTCTTATCAGCCTTTAAATGCAGTAAGGCGGTGGGAGATAATGTGGTGCCATTTGGAAAAACAAAGTCGGCAGTTGCAGGGATATTAACCCAGAAACTTTAATGCACAATGGAGTGCAAAAATGAATCACGACTTTGTGGTATCTGTCCTTCTGAAATATCAATAGAAATCAGATTTTTGTCCACCTGTTTCAGATTGCAGTTGGAATTAATTTCCAACACTCCCCCTTAATTACAACTGCTGCTATCTTGCATACCCAGACATTCTCTGAGATAATCAAAAATTTTCTTTCCCAATGGTTTTTTCAAGATGTCAGCAAATTTCTCCTCTATTCTGCAATGTTGCAAAACAATTTCACCATTGCTCACTAGCTCTCTGATGTAGTGATACTTGGCATCAATGTGTTTTGTTCTCTTGTGAAACACTGAATTCTTTGACAATGCTATTGCTGAGCTATTATCACAATAAATTTTTGTGCCTTTTACTTGTTCATAACACAAGCTCCTCAACATTCTTCTCATCCAAACTGCTTGACATGCTGCTGCTGTAGCTGCCACATAATCTGCCGCTGCTGTTGACAAAGCCACAATTGGTTGCTTCTTGGAAGCCCATGAAATGGCTCCCGGTCCCATATGAAACACATATCCAGATGTGCTCTTCCTATCATCTACACTTCTAGCCCAATCACTATCAGTGTAACCAATCAATTCATAGTTTTCAAAAGTGGTGTAAGATATCATACCTCTTCGTTCCATTCACATACCTTAGAATCCTCTTGGCTGCCTGTCAATGAGTCTCTTTCGGTCTTTCCATGAAATTGGAGATTAAACTCACAACATGCATAATATCTGGCCTAGTTGCAGTCAAATACATGAGGCTGCCAACTATGCTCTTATACAACTTTGGATCAAAATTCTTGTTGTTATCTTCTTTGCTCAATTTCAACCCCATGATAGTTGGAGTTACAGCTGCCTTACTGTTCTGCATGTTGAATCTTTTCAACACTTCTTCAACATATTTTTCTTGGGAGATAAAAATCCCATTTTCACTTTGTTCTACCTCTATTCCAAGAAAATATCTCAAATAACCCAAATCATTCATTTCAAATTCACTCTTCATGACTGTTTTAAAATCTGCAATGAGAGAAACTTTATTTCCAGTAAAGATTAAATCATCTACATATAAAACAACAATAAGTATCTTACCGTCATTTTCTTTTATGTAGAGTGTGGGTTCTCCTTCACATTTCTCAAACCCATTTTCTATCAGGTAAGTATCTATCTTGCTGTACCATGCTCTCGGTGCTTACTTTAGCCCATAAAGAGCCTTTTTCAACTTGCACACTTTGTGCTCTTGGCCTTCAATTTCATAGCTTGGAGGTTGTTCAACATATACATCTTCTTTCAACACTCCATTCAGGAATGCAGATTTCACATCCATTTGGTAAACTTTCCATTTGTGTTGTGCTACTATGGATATCACTATTCTCACTGTTTCCATCCTTGCAACCGGTGCAAAGTTTTCTTCATATTCCCTTCCTTGTTACTACTTGTAGCCTTTCACAACAAGTCTTGCTTTGTGCCTTTCAATCTTGCCTTTAGCATTTCTCTTGGTCTTGTAGACCCATTTTAATCCAATGACTTCTTTACCTTTAGGGAGGTCCAATAACTCTCATGTATTACTCTTTTCTATTGCACCAATCTCTTCATTCATTGCTTCAATCCATTTTTCTTCTTTTACAACATTTTCAAAATAAATTGGGTCATCAACATGACAATACAAAGCAAATAAAGAGTTCATACTAGCATTATCACTTACCTCTTCTTGTTCATAAATCTCACTCATATTTCTGAATCTTGGTCTTCTTGGTGTACTTGGAGTTCCACTTGAACTCGAGGGCGTTTCTGATTCCTGTGGTGTGCTTGAAGAAGCACTTCCTTGATTTCTCAAGGTTGTTCTATTTTCAGCATGTGGTGTGGTTTGTTGTGCTTGTGGTGGTGGAGGAGGAGCCACCAAGGAGGGGTTATTTGTTGTTGTCCCTTCCTCTTCTTCTTCGTGAGACACACGTGTCTTCACATTCACCATTTTCTCTAAACTTCCATCCCAATATTCTTCTTCAATAAATTGAACATCTCTGCTTATAATAAAATTCTTGGTAGATGGGTTATACAACCTGTATGCCTTTGACTCATCACTGTATCCAACAAGGATACACTTCTCCCCCTTGTTATCAAGCTTCTTTTTCAGCTGATCTGGAATGTGTGCGTAAGCCACACAACTGAATACTCTCATGTGGGTGACATGCTGCTTTATGCCGCTCCACACTTCTTCAGGTACTCTGCTCATCACTGCTTTCGTTGGGCATCTATTCAAGATGTACGTTGCACAATTGACAGCTTTAGCCCAATACTCATTTGGCAAATGTTTTGCCTTCAGTATACTTCTAACCATGTCCATGATGGTCCTATTCTTCCTTTCTACAACACCATTTTGCTGAGGTGTGTACCGTGTAGTAAATTGCTTATGTTTGCCATTCTCCCTACAGAAACGTAGGAACTCTTTGGAGATGTACTCTCCACCTCTGTCAGTCCTTGGCACTTTGATGTAGTGCCCACTCTGCTTCTCAACCTGAGATTTGAAGTGACAGAACTGTTCAAACACTTCACTTTTCTGTTTCAAGAAATACACCCATGTCTTTCTAGTGTAGTCATCTATGAATGTAAAAACATATTTGTTGCCAGCTATAGATGGCGTTTGCATTGGTCCACATAAATCTGAGTGGACAATCTCTAAGGGTGCCTTTGCCCTTATACTCTTTCCTGCTGGAAATTTTTCTCTGTGTTGTCTGCCCAAGATGCAGCATTCACAAACGCTATTCGGTTTCTCAATCAATGGTAAACCTTTTACCATTCTCTTCCTGTGCAACAAGTTCAGGCCTCTGAAATTGAGATGTCCAAATCTCAAGTGCCATAACCAGTTTTCATCTTTCACTTCCTCTTGAAAGACCTCTTGTGTTATAGCTGCAACTTTTCCACTTTCCTTCAAGTCTATTCTAAGCTTGAGAGGAAATATTCTGTTGCTTGTCATCTGCACCTCTGCAATGACTTTCTTGCTTGGAGGTATGTCCTTGATTGTGCACACATCATATTTGATGTACAAGGGCTACAATGTGTTTTTCAAATTGGCATAATATACATAATATACATCTGGCACAAACTTCTATTCTCCATTCTTTGCCATGATACTTACTCTGCCTTTTCCTTTGACAGAGATCTTAGTATCAGTTCCTATTGTTACTTTAGATTTAACATTTTCATCCAGATTAGAAAAAATTTCTATGTTTCCAGTCATGTGATTACTACAACCTGAATCTAAGAACCATACATCATCTTGTCTATTTTGTGCTACATTATATGTTAACAACACATTCTTTTGGTTCTTTTCTTCTTTTGTAAAACTAGCATTCTATCTATTATTTATGTCATTTTGATTTTTCCTACATTCATTTGCATAGTGCCCATATTTTTTGCAATAATGACATTGGACTTCGGATTTGTCATACCTTTGTCCATGTGCTTGATTTTGGCTTGAGCCTTCATTTTGGTTCTGATTGCTGCTCCTTCCACTCGTATGTGCTGAGTTGTTTCTTCCTTTGTTTTGGCCTCTGCCTTTTCCTCGGTTGCTTGATCTTCCTTGACCTATGTTTCGCCCAAAAGTCATTTGGGTCTTGAAGGCTTGTTCCAATGAGGAATTTGATCCTCTGTTTAGTCTGTGTTCATGAGGCATCAAGGATGCACTAAGCTCATCCACTGTATAAAGTGAGAGATCCTTTGTCTCTTCTATTGCCACTACTATGGCATCAAATCTTGAGGGTAGACTTCTCAAGATTTTCTCTACTATTATTTTTTCTTCAAGCGTCTCCCCATGAGACCTTATCTGGGTAACCAACCCATTAACGCGAGTGAAGAACCAGTCTATATTGTCAGACTCTTTCATGCAAAGATTTTCAAAATCTCTCCTCAGCATTTGCAGCTTTGTTGTCTTCACCTTCTCCATGCCTTGGTAGGCTGTTTTGAGAATATCCCATACATCTTTAGATTTTTTTGCTGCTGCAATCCATGGGAAAATAATCTCGTGCACTAATTGAAAGAGATAGAAGAGGGCTTTGGAGTCCTTCTTCCTATTATCTTTTAACAAGTGTCTTTCTGCTGCTGTCAAAGCAGCCAACGCTGTTGCATCTGTTGGTTCTAGGTAGCCATTCTCAACTAGCTCCCATATGTCCTGTGAAGCAAACAAGGCTCTCATAGTGATAGCCCAATATTCATGATTCTTCCCATTAAACTGAGGAAGTTGGGGATTTGTCAAGCTGGTGCCTGCTCCTGCCATTGTAACTGTGCAAACCTAACAGTGTTCTTGACTGAAAAACCTTCTTACAGCTTTTGCAGTGACGAGAAATCTCTGCTTCGTTCACTGAGTGCATAGACTAGCTCTGATACCATGTTGAAAAAATAATTGATTTAAATGGCATGTTGTCATACCATGTTGGAAATTTTTTAATAGTTTGAATAAACAGAGGAAACAAAGTTCCTCAACTAAACACAAATATTTAATGATAGAGATGTGGATAGAGAGATGGAGTAAAGCTCTATTTCATTAACCATAAAAATGACTATTACAAAATACAAACTTTCATCAGAATTACAGTTTTGGAATACACAAAATACTCGTTACTGTGTTTTTCACTTTCTGCTTTTACACAGATTTCAGTTGCGGCAACACACATATCCAATTGAGGCAACACACAGTCAGTTGCAGCAACACACAGAGTTGCTCTGCTGCTACAAAACATAGCATTTCAGACTTCCTCTATTTTCTTCTCTCTGTCTTCTTCTTTGCCTCTGTCTCTGATTCTCTATCTGTCTAACCTTAAAAAATATTGTTGTCTATTACATATATATGTTGAAAACACATTATGACTTAAAAAATTAAAATAATAAAAATATCTTTTGTTCTTATCAGCCTTTAAATGTAGTAAGGCGGTGGGAGATAACGTGGTGCCATTTGGAAAAACAAAGTCGGCTGTTGTAGGGATATTAACCCAGAAAATTTAATGCACAGTGGAGTGCAAAAATGAATCATGACTTTGCGACATCTGTCCTTCTGAAATATCAACAAAAATTAGATTTTTGTCCACCTGTTTCAGATTGCAGTTGGAATTAATTTCCAATAGTTATAAGACAATGACATATTTTATTTTATTTTAAATAATGCAGTTTTTTAACCTACTGAGAAAATTTATGAGCGAGGAGCGTTATCAGTGAGTGGTTGTTATTAGTGGGATGGGATGTAAGTTGATTTATTATCTTTGAATTTATGTAAGGAAAATCATGTTATTTAGAATTATAGTTATCAAATTCTAATTAGTTTAATAAAAATTGATTATGTAAAAATTTAAAGAGTATATACTTATAAAAATTAATATATTATTATTTATTTTCAAAATTTTAAAAAATTGAAATGAATATTTTGTTCAGAAAACATCTTATTTACTTATTTTCAGCATTCACCAAATACATTAATACTGAGAATAAAAAAAAAAAACTTTGTTGCATGAATTTCAGGTATGGAGAACAAATATTTGGTACGACTAGAAGCTTTCCCCAAATTTACAAGAAACTTCAAGTTGAGAGAGACAATAATATATTATATTAAAATATAATATATATTAAAAAAAAAATATTCATTTCCATCCAAAACTTGCCAATTAAATTCCATCCTGCAGATTCCATCTTGCAATGAAATATGTAAAAGATTGAACTTTGAAACATTTGGAACTCCTAAACCGAGAAAAAATTATTACTAGCAGTTGCACCATCACCAACATATGGTGCAAAAGAAATGTTGTAAGATTCTTAAAGAGATCTAATAGCGGCTGCAAACCTCCATAATAAGTCACCCAACTTGCCCAACTTGAGTTGACCCTGTAAATGATATCTAAGTACAATCCAACATGGAGTTATAAAGCCTCCATAGTCTTTCACCTTCATATTCAATTAACTAGCAATTGCACCATCACTAGAGGTTGCAAAGGAAACGCCGTAAGATTCTTAAAGAGATCCAATAGTTGCTAAGCAAGATATCTGTAGTGATTTTGGTCAATTTTAGTAAAGGCGGGAAACAATGACACTAATAGATGCTCTGTTTTAAACTCCATATTACAAGTTCTCCTTGACCTTCGATAATGTGCAAGGAACCCTTTTTCTTTGAGAAATAATGCTTTAAAATCTTACAACAATTGGGAAAAAGATTTCACGTTGTGAACTGCATATCTATGCCATCAAAATCACCCACCTAGCCTCATAATCACCCACCTAGCCTCATTTTCACCGCTCGAGAGGTTTTGGACCCATGTCTCTGTACTAAAAAAAGCCCAATCATCTCGATGTCTATTGGTAGGCCACATTCTCATTTTGAGTTTTCAGTTTCCTCAATCTTACTATATTACTTTTCGCATGGATTCCTCCCAAATTTATACCAAATTGTTGATGTAATAGTCCTTCCAAGTCCAAAGAAATGGAATACTTTATTGATTTCCAAACAAGTTACTTCACTGCAGATATCAGCGGCCTCCATAAAAAGAACAAAATTTAATTAACTAAAACCATCATCAAATATATAGAAATATGGGTCACAGTTGCCTCCATAAAAAGGATAAAATTTAATTAAATTAAACCATCATCAAATATACAGAAATATGGGTCACCGTTGACAAAGTTTGCCATAACCTCACATATAACTGCTCCAGAATAGCAAGATATTATATCTAACAAATGGAAGTATCAAACCTGGGCTCATAAAAGGTCACCTGGCTGTTCCAAGATTGAAGTGCACAGCCACTTATTACCAGAAAAGCATTAATGCATTGCCAGCCAAACATTAATGCATAGACCCATGAGATGACTTCGCAAGAAATGATAAAGCCAAAAGGATGCTGCCAGGGAAGCTACATCTACATTTTAAATTCCTTGTTTTATTGTAGAACAAACCCTTAATCTTGAGTTCATTAGTTATACCGAATAACATTCACAAAACTGCTTCCTTTTGGCTCTGACCTTGGCTTCATCACTGTCTTTGTAGCAGATATGTCCACCACCTATAAAAACAACAAAACAGTAAGCCTTTGAAGCTTTCAATGTGGCCAGGTTAATATGTTCATGATATTAAAAGATGATTATGTCATTTTTATTCACTTACTTTATTCTAACACTTTCAATGAACACACAAGTAATTAAGTAACAAAATGATCTGCATCCCCTAAAGGCTAGAATCATTATTGAAAGTTTAGCCCTTTCAGAAGATACAGTGAATTCTGTCTGGTTTCTATATGATGAATTTTTTCCAATGGCATCTATTTTGAGTTCTTCAGTGAATATCAACTCCTACAATTTATCTACAATAAAATCATCCCAAGCAGGGCAGTCTAATGTAATATCAAATCAAAATACATGTATTCCAAACTACATAGAGAATTAAATGGATGAGAAGAGTAACATCAAATTTTTCCTAATATATTAATATTTTAGAATAGAGGCTTCTGTGAATTGAATTATGACGAGCTTCTTCTTCTGGATCCATCAAAGAAGTAGTTTTAGTGCCAAAAACTATTACTACTTATGTGATGGATCCGGAAGAAGAATTTCATCAATATTAATGTCTATAAATGGAAAGTGAGATTACCATTTCAAGGCCAAAAAACATTTTTACCTTTTATATGAAACTGATCATATATTTGACGAAGAGAGTAATGGTCTCCCGTTCGAGTGTTATAATTATCCTCAAATACCAGATGCCAAAATCCTGCCTTCAGAGCTTGCTTCAATCTGAAGTTAATGAAATGGCACTTAATCAGAATAAAAGAGGAGAGGCCATTTGTCTGTCACGGGCCAAAATGAACATTTGAAAGAGTGCAGCATGGTTGTTAGCCATTTTGTTGGCACTAACTATACCTAATTAGTGGTTCTCACTATGAAGAAACCAACGGCGCCAAAAAACCAAAAAAATTGTACTCAAACAAGTGCATCTATTGTATCTGCACACAGTTAGCCAAAGCCTCACCTTTTTAGTTCATTCTGATGATCATCAAGGAAAACAATCACCTTTCTCTGGTCTAAAATATCATACTCTTTCATTACAGACTTCCATTGAATGCTTCCAAAATAAATAAACTATTTTCCAAAATAATATCTGCAATTGGGATTTACATAGGCTGACCCTTTCTTCAAATAATATTCAGGATGACGAGGGGTAATTGATATTATAGGCTTCTCTGGCATGGCCTGCCTTAAAAACCATGTGGAATGACCTTTGAAAGCACCACTCTCTATCATCAAATATGTTTTTAAATACCTTCCAATGAACCAAAGGCAAAAGCTGTGATCAAAACCCATACCGAACATATTATTTTTTATAGGTCTTATTTGATAAATAGGCACAAATTATTTCAGGGAATGAAGAAGGTCATCCTTTTTCCAATTCACAGTAGATCCATGTCTTGACCTGCCTTTAGACAAAGATAGAAATGGGCATAAGATTTATATCCAATAAATGAAGAAAAAGACCCCTGAAACTTTAAGAGCACTCAAAGAAAGCCATATACACCAAGATGAAGAGCGTTTAAGTTCTTATAGAACAGAGTAGTCACACAAATGCACCAAATGTCAAACGATCCAACAACTCTAACAAATGAGAATCTCATTGTATATATAATAGAGCACTGGTTTAGAGATCAAAGATATTAAAACATGTAAATATTCCAATAATTTGGTTCAGTCAATCAGAGGTTCAGATGATCATGTTGACTGTGTGGTATAGTGGTTGAGATCGGTGTCGCCACCAAAATGACTGAGGTTCAACCCTTTATGAGAATAGAGCCCGGATCATGTGTGAGAATTGGGAAAGTTTGACAGGCCCCATGTTAAAGCTGGCTTTACAGCAACATTGCAGAGTTGGAGTTGATGGCTCTACCTAGTATGTGGAATTGGGGTTCATAGCTCCTCTAAAAATCTGAGGCAAATATTCAGCAAAGCACATTCTTCTGCACACAGTTTATGAATCCGTATGTGCAACTTCCATGACCTGCAACTTACAATGAAAATTAAAAAAAAAAAAAAACTCTGAGTTGATAATAAATCTATATCTGTTATAAGGGTGTAGTTTAATTGGTATTTTTGCTATATTATGTAAACCAAGAGTGCAGTTTAATTTGTAAACAAAGAAATCCAAAAAAATATTATGTAAAAAAAAAAGTTAAGATTCAAAAATACCCTAAATAACTTAACCCAGCAAGCAGCAGCAAACAAGACATGGATAAAGACAGAGTAGAATAGAACAAGACATGGATAAAGATACATGGTAGAATAATTGTACTTACTGGGGTCCTAACCCAACAAGCAGCAGTCAAGACATGGATAAAGACGCAGAGTAGAATAATTTTACTTACTGGGGTCCCTTGTGACAAGTTTTGCAGTTTTATTGAAGTCACAACAGGAATAAACGTTCTTGAATTGCGGCCAATTACTGTTGAATGCATAGGATGCATGACAATTTTCCCTTGTAGGGTGGAGGAGGAACCCATTTTGCTCATTGCAGCTACAGCTGCATCAAGCTGCTGGTCCAGCAAATTGGTATGCACAAGGCCGTTGGGGTCGGTGAACTTTTGGTTATGTTGCCCAAAATTTGTATATTCCAAAGGTACTTGTTCAGGATCAAATAAATAAGGAAATTAAGGATACACATCCATAAAAAAATTAGGACTCTGTTCTGCTCAGAAGCTGAAGCATTGGTTTCATGACAGTTTGTGTAATATCATCCCTAAAAGCAGCAGATGATGGAGGAAATGCTTTTATATGAAATGAAGGGGCTAGCATATCCATAGCCAATGGGGTTCCCACATTGATATAATGACCCAGCTTATATTTCAACAGAGCTTGCCAGATCTTCTGCATATCAGGCACTAGTTGGTACAAGGCCTCTTTGTTGGAATAGTCTGTCAAAACCTCATTTCCCACCAGGACTATGTTGATCTTGGTTGCAAGAAAGGGCACAATATTTTTGCTGACCGATTGGTCTGTGGCTGACTGGCTGGCTGAGACACTGGAAAGTTCGTCATTCATAACACTCACGAGCACATTAAGACTGGTGTTGGCCAGTGACCTAAGGATTTCAATATTAGCACCATAGATTTTAACATTGCCAGCCTTCAATTTTTAGATCAACTGAATTGATTATTTTACAGAGGGCAGATTGTAGCCATGCTGCCCAAAAGCAACACCGATGCCATTATTTTGTGCATCTGTGGAATAATGGCAAAGAGAAAAACATTAAACCAAAAAAGTTGTACTCAAACAAGTGCATCTATTGTATCTGCACATAGTTAGCCAAGGCCTCAACTTTTTAGTTCATTCTGATGATCATCAAAGAAAACAAGCTCCTTTCTCTGGTCTAAAATATCATACTCTTTCATTACATACTTCCATTGAATGCTTCCAAAATCAATAAACTTTTTTCCATAATAATATCTGCAATTGGGATCTACATAGGCTGACCCTTTCTTCAAATAATTTTCAGGATGACGAGGGGTAATTGATATTATAGGCTTCTCAGGCATGGCCTGCCTTAAAACCCACGTGGAATGACCTTTGAAAGCACCACTCTCTATCATCAAATCTGGTTTTAACCACCTTCCAATGAACCAGAGGCAAAAGCTGTGATCAAAACCCATACCGAACATATTATTTTTTATAGGTCTTGTTTGATAAATAGGCACAAATTCTTTCAGGGAATGAAGAAGGTCATCCTTTGTCCAATTCACAGTAGATCCGTGTCTTGACCTGCCTTTAGACAAATATAGAAATGGGCATAAGATTTATATCCAATAAATGAAGAAAAAGACCCCAGAAAATTTAAGAGCACTCAAAGAAAGCCATATACACCAAGATGAAGAGCGTTTAAGTTCTTATAGAACAGAGTAGTCACATAAATGCACCAAATGTCAAATGATCCAACAACTCTAACAAATGAGAATCTCAATGCATATATAACAGAGCACTGGATCAGAGATCAAAGATCTTAAAACATGTAAATATTCCAATAATTTGGTTCAGTCAATCAGAGGTTCAGATGATCATGTTGACTTTGTGGTATAGTGGTTGAGATCGGTGTCACCGCCAAAATGACTGAGGTTCAACCCTTTATGAGAATAGAGCCCGGATCATGTGTGAGAATTGGGAAAGTTTGACAGGCCCCATGTTAAAGCGGGCTTTACAGCAACAATGCAGAGTTGGAGTTCATGGCTCTACCCAGTATGTGGAACTGGGGTTCATAGCTCCTCTAAAAAGCTGAGGCAAATATTCAGCAAAGCATATTCTTCTGCACACAGTCTACGAATCCGTATGTGCAACTTCCACGACCTGCAACTTACAACGAAAATTTAAAAAAAAAATACTCTTAGTTGATAATAAATCTATATCTGTTAGAGGGGTGCAGTTTAATTGGAATTTTTGTTATATTATGTAAACAAAGAGTGCGGTTTAATTTGTAAACAAAGAAATCCAAAAAAATATTATGTAAAAAAAAGATTAAGATTCAAAAATACCCTCAATAACTTAACCCAGCAAGCAGCAGCAAACAAGACATGGATAAAGACAGAGTAGAATAGAACAAGACATGGATAAAGATACATGGTAGAATAATTTTACTTACTGGGGTCCTAACCCAACAAGCAGCAGTCAAGACATGGATAAAGACGCAGAGTAGAATAATTTTACTTATTGGGATCCCTTGTGACAAGTTTTGCGGTTTTCTTGAAGTCACAACAGGAATAAACATTCTTGAATTGCTGCCAATTACTGTTGAATGCATAGGATGCATGACAATTTTCTCTTGTAGGGTGGAGGAGGAACCCAATTTGCTCATTGCAGCTATAGCTGCATCAAGCTACTGGTCCAGCAAATTGGTATACACAAGGTCGTTGGGGTCGGTGAACTTTAGGTTATGTTGCCCAAAATTTGTATATTCCAAAGGTACTTGTTCAGGATCAAAGAAATAAGGAAATTAAGGATACACATCGATAAAAAAAAGTAGGACTCTGTTCTGCTCAGAAACTGAAGCATTGGTTTCATGACAGTTTGTGCAATATCATCCCTAAAAGCAACAGATGATGGAGGAAATGCTTTTATATGAAATGAAGGCGCTAGCATATCCATAGCCAATGGGGTTCCCACATTGATATAATTACCCAGCTTATATTTCAACAGAGCTTGCCAGATCTTCTACATATCAGGCACTAGTTGGTACAAGGCCTCTTTGTTGGAATAGTCTGTCAAAACCTCATTTCCCACCAGGACTATGTTGATCTTGGTTGCAAGAAAGGGCACAATATTTTTGCTGACCAATTGGTTTGTGGCTGACTGGTTGGCCGAGACACTAAAAAGTTCGTCATTCATAACACTCATGAGCACATTAAGACTGGTGTTGGCCAGTGACCTAAGGATTTCAAGATTAGCACCATAGATTTTAACATTGCCAGCCTTCAATTTTTAGATCAACTGAATTGATTATTTTATAGAGGGCAGATTGTAGCCATGCTGCCCAAAAGCAACACCGATGCCATTATTCTGTGCATCTGTGGAACAATGGCAAAGAGAAAAACATTAAACTTGTGAAAATAATGCAAGAACTATATATAATCAGATACTAGTCTATGACATTAAGAAAATTCAGAGTGAAAACACTGGAAAACCATCAGATCTACTTGCAGAGACTAATATTAAAAGAAGGGAAACCCCATAAGCAAATATATATTAGTACCAACAGGTAGTATGCCAAAATCTGAAGAAGCTTCATTCCCCGAGCCAAAATCTGAAGAAGCTTCACTGTCTCTGAGTACCACCTTTTGAATGGTGACATATGTGGGAACCTTGCGGGAAAGTTGAGTCCCTTGTATGAGAAAAAACCCAAGAACTAAAACTAGAGAGAAAAAAAGGTTTATAACACTTAACAGGGAATAAAATGCAAACAAAACCTTTACTGGAAGGTCCGAACTCGAGCCGCGGATGTTCTCTCTGGTTTGCAGAGCTTGTTCAGAATCGAGCATGAAGAAAATGACCGCCGCAATTGTGCCAGCAAACAGGGTATCATTACCCTAATAGAGTCCAAACACATCATGATCATCCGATTTCATATCCAAATCTACGACTAAGCAGAAAACGCGTATATCAAATTAAATAGTTACAACTACTTTTGATTTTTCATCCAACGGCTGAATATGTTTTAATCGTCTAACATCTAATCTAACAGTTTCAAGTTATGACACGATGCACATCAACAAAGTTGTTTTCAAATAATAACGCCTTACGGCGTAATTAACCATCCCTAAATAAAAAAATATCATAGCATTTGCCATTAATATATTCCAACACGGAGTTATAAAGCCTTCATAGTCTTTCACCTTCATATTCAATTAATTAACCATCTCTAAATAAAAATTATCATAGCATTTGCCATTAATATATTCCATATGGTTGCTAGCTTCACCAAAACCAGAGAGCACATTAAGGACCCCATGGGGTATTCCTGCCTGCAATTACAAATTATGGAGAGACCAACTCAAAAAAAATGCATATTCATAGTTATTTTTGATATTGTGATGGAGTTTACAGTTTTAAAATATATTAATTGAAAATATTTATGAAAAAATAATTTTTTTATTAAAAAAAAACAAGAGAATAAATAACAATTCATTAACTTTATTACTTCTCTATAATAAAATTTCATTAACATTAATTATAAACTTAAAACAATTAAATATTAAAAGGAATTGATTTTCAAATTATTACATAACACAAATATCTATTAAATTATGAACTAACATAAATATTATTTTAAAATTATTATTACAATCAACAATATAATAAATGATTTTGTTATTGTTTTTTTGAAATTAGTACTACATTCCACAACTCCATACATAAATTTTTTTCAAGAAAGAAATAAAAAACATAACTGAAAAATATAATCAAGAACACAATACATAAATTTAGTTAAAAAATAAATAAATAAATATAATTGAAAAAAATAATCAAAACAATTAATGGCACACCTCAAAGTTAGCCATGGCCATAGCTATCAAGAGGACTTAAGAAAAGCTAAACCTCTCCCTAAAAACAAATACTAATTTTATCAATATAGTGTTTGAGTGTATTTACAAATAATAATGTAATTTACAAATAAATAAATAAGAAGAAACTCTTCCCTAAAAACAAATACTAATTTTATCAGTATAGTGTTTGAATGTATTTATAAATAATAATATAAAAACCTTCAACTGTATTTTGAATCAACTTCAGTGTCCATCTCCCTGTAAACACATTTAAAAAAAAGTTGTATTAATAATAGAATCTAAAGTGGCAAACAATATATTAAAAAAAATTGTATTAATAATAGAATCTAAATTAGAAAACTATATATTGTTAAAATTTTGAAAATGAATGAATAATAAAGTTGTAATTAAGTAAAAATAAGATAAAAACGAGATTAATAAACAAAATTATATATATATATAACAAGAAACTCTATCCACTTAAAATTTATTTTGAAATTCAAAAAATCTTGAATATACAGTCACTATAAAAAAAAAAGAACCTAGATACTAAAAGCTATATAAATAACTCTAATCTATTTTTGAACACCCACCCAACAATAGACCTGAACCCTGGCATCTGTTGAACACAAACATCATCAGTTATTAAGTAGCCAACATCAGCAATTCTAAACCCTCGGCAATTCCTGGAAAATATTGAACCTATTAGCTTTGCATATTAAAAAAAATTACATAACATCAGGATTTCCAAACCCTTCCAAATTTCTTATGCATACAAAAAGAAATACAAAACATCATTAATTCCAAACCCTCATCAATTCTCATAACACTCAACCTAAACCTATTAAATTCTTATATCTTTGCATATTAACAAAAAAACCGATAAGGAACTTCAAGAATTTCGAATGGTCGGCAATTCTCAGCAAACATTGAAGATTGTTATAGTTTTTTTCAGAAGAAAAAAACCACTGTCTATTAATAGTATAAACAGTACATAATCCATACATATTCAGATATGTCTTCAGATTGAGTTTATCATATAGATAGTCTCCAATCATAGCAAAATATAATAATCATTAAAACAACATTCAACCTATTAATCATATCCCCATTACCTATCAGTCGATATAACCATAATCACTTTCCATAATCAATCCATTATATAGCATTGATAGCGAAAATATGCATAATCAAAATTACTAAGCAGAAAAAACCCCACTGCTTATCCCCAGTGAACTGGGATTGAAACGAGACAAATCATAATCGGCAAAACCGGTTCGCTTGCAGTCATCTCCACCCGCCATGGTCCTGTAATGCAACACATAAATAAACTGCACAGATGAAGAAACCATGCCCCGAACCCAGCTACCAAATTTAAGGGATGGAGAGATTGTTGGCCCATACACATGTGCCATTCTTGAATTGTTTCACCTGCATGATGCCAAAAACCAAACTAAGGCCCTTCTTGGATAACCCATCAGCTCTGGTATTCATTTCTCTAAATATGTGGGTTATCGGTGGTTTATTCATTTTAGTCCAAATATGTTGAGTCCTTAATATCCATCCTTGTGCACCAGGAGAAGAAAGAGCAACCCTCCTAACCACAACATCAATAATAATTTTAGAGTCACCAAAAATACAGGCTTCCTTAATACCAAGGTTATATCCAAAAAGAAGACCACACCAGAGTGCCAAAAGTTCCGCCAAAATTTTTGTACCCCGGCCACCATTCCAGCAAATATGAATTCGTCCAGATTTCGATATCTTGATCCATGCCCCACAACCCATCACCCCATCTTGGCAGGCACCATCAAAGAAAATCGCAGGAAAGTTAATGGGGTGAGGCATGTACCTGATAGGGCCATCCGCAATGGAAGCCACAACCGATTCTCTATGAATGATCCATTTCATAATAGAATAATGTATAAGAGCAGTGGAAAAAATTCCACCATGAAAAATAATCATATTACGTGCAAGCCATATTTCCAAAAAGAGAAAGAAGGGTAAGGATTGAAATTTTCCTTGTGTCTTGTCCCATGTGTGGACAATCTCCATGAAGTCTCTAGGTACCCAAGATGAATCAATGATATAGCGGCTAAAAATATTCCAAATCTCAAGCACCAGAGGGCATGAAAAGAAAAGGTGTCCCGCTGATTCTTCATCATTCAAACATAGTGCACACCTACCAAGACCCTGGAAGCCTCTGCGTAAAAGGGAATCCCAAGTAAGGATCTTTTTTTTCCATACTAACCAACCAAACAAAAGGATCTTGGTAGGAATATGCCTACGCCAAAAGGGCCATAATTCATTTGATGTTGATTCCTGCACCGACCGAGACATAATGTAGACATAAGTGTCCTGAACTATCACAGACCCCTGCTTGGTTTCTCCCTCCCAATTGATCATATCTCCTTCACTCCTAAAGCATAAATCAGCCGCCTTAATATTCTGCATATATTCCCCCCACACAACCGCATCCTTACCAGTGAGGCCCAGGAGATCACCAGATTTTAAAATGGGAGCACCATGGGACCAATAGTGAATTATTTGGAATAAATGAAAGATTCCACGGTGTGAAAGTCTATGGAAAATCCTTTGGTAGGGAAGCGAATCAACTTTCATGCCATATATCCTGTCACAACCAAGGATAATCTTCTTCCCATTCCCGAATCTCCACACAAGCCTCTCAGCAAAGATTGGATTTTTTTTTTTGAAACCCAGTCATATAGTCGATAAGCATCTAGGAAAAATAAATTTCATATTGTAGAAATGGTGTAGTGAATCACGACTTAAGTACTTGACATAGATGATGTAATTCCATATACCATCTCCCATTAATGCTCGCCATAGATATTTAACAAGCATAACAAAGTTAAAAGCACAGATGTTTAGGATACCCCATCCTCCTTGATTTTTAGGAATACATAAAAGCTCAAACTTAATCAAATGTTGTTTATCTTTCATGCCTGTCCCACCCCATAAAAATTTTGCCAATATTTGATTTATATTGTGAACAGTTCTCTCAGGGAGGAAAAATAAGTGACACCAGTATACAATAAGTTGTGTGAGGACCGATTGAATCATGATCAGTCTTCCTCCCAGTGAGATCCATCTATGTGACCACTTGTTAATTTTTACTTTGAATTTTTCCACCAGCCACAACCATTCCTTCAACCAATACCCAGAGGATTTTATTCTGCAGCCCAAGTATACAAATCCTTCGCACGCCCTCTTAATACGGACACCCAAGAAATTTGCAATGAATTGAATCTCCTCCTCCTCCCTGTTTTCATAAATGAGGAAATATTTCTCCTTGTTAATGCATAGACCCTATGCCTTCCCAAAACGAGTCAGCAAGTAATGAATATAGAACTAGTGATTTCTCATAATCTAGAAAAAAATAAGAAGATCATCCACAAAGAGTGAATGAGTGATACTTACATCATTAGAGAAATGGAATCCAAAGATGTGCCGAGAAGTCACAACCATCTTCATCAGCCTGCTGAAACCATCCATGATCAATATGAAAATGAGAGGGGAAAGAGCACAACCCTATCGAATTCCCCTTTGAGCTCCAAAGAATTCCGTCAACATACCATTTATAATAATAGCAAAAATAGTCGATGATATACAGGCCATAATCCATCTGATAATGTGTAATGGAAGTCCAATCTTAAGGAGAACCAGTCTGATATAAGACCAGTCGATGGTGTCGTATGCCTTGTACAGATCAATTTTCATAATGAGAGCCTCCTTTTTATCAACATGCATAGAATGCATAGCCTCCTATGCTATGGAAATGGCGTCTTGAATTGACCGATCGTTCATAAATTCATATTGTTCCTTTGATAAATGCTTTGACAGAGTCAATCTCATTCTATTTGCTATAATTTTAGATGTTACCTTATATATGAGATTTCACAAGGCAATCGGTCTGAAATCAGAAAAAATTTTGGGATCTGATGATTTTTGGATGAGTGCCAGGAAGGTGGCATTCATATTTTCCAGAATGCGTCCCGAAATCCGTCTGTTTTCCACAACAGCCGTAATCTCATATGCCATAATGTCGAAAAAATAAAGATAGAATTCTGCAGGCTGTCCGCCTAGTCCTGGACACTTGTCATGAGCAAATGCTTTTAGCGTTATCTCAACTTCCTCCTTTGTAATTGTATCATTTAAGCATTGTAAAGCCTCCTCATCAAACATATGTGGAATGTATTGGAGAATCCACTATTGGCACTCTGAAGAAATTCTTGAATCAACTTGGTAAAAGGTAGAGAAGTGTCTATAAGCTTCATCCATAATCTCTTATGTGGAATATACACAGCTCCCATCATTCTTCTGAATATACCATATTGCATTTCTGTTCCTCCTTTCATTAGCAGTTTTGTGAAATAACTTAGTGTTCAAATCACCTTCCTTGAGCCATGTAATTCTTCTTTTGAGTTTCCAAATAATCTCTTCAATCTTCAGAATCTCCTTTCTTCGCTGGAACCAAAAATACAGGAACACCAGTAATTCCAAACCCTCTACACTTCTCATCAAACATTACACCTATTTAGATTCTTATAAGTTTGCATATTAAAAAATAAAAAATTACAGACGTATTAATTCTAATATTTCACTTAAACACAATTCAAAATGGTGAAATAAAAAGAAATTGGCCCAGTAAAGACATTCTCTCCCTTCATGATGATGACGATGTTGCCCATTGATTAATGCTGTTGTTGAGAAACCCATTCACATGGCCCTGGTTAGATGAGTGGCTACATACCTCACAATAGCATGTGAAAGAGGAGGGGCATGTTTAGATGAGTGGATTTGACATGCAAGCAATGTATGCGAGCAATGGCATGTAGATGGATAGGTAATTTGGAACCACCAGAGCAATTACCTCGCAACTACCTGCCACCTTGTCAGCTCAATTCGAATTGATGGCTGAGAATGATATGATCGTCTAACAAAGGATCAAATGGTACAAATTATGATAGAAAGGCAGTTAGGAAAGTTATTTTCAAATAATGACGCCTTACGACGTAATTACTTTATTATTATGTGATTTCATGCAACACTATATTATATTCAATTTCGAAATTCAAGTTTGGAAATTTATAAAATGAAATTGACTAACACACTACTCTTTCTCTTTCTGACCATCATTGTAATTTTTTGAATCTTATTATTAAAGCTTCAAGATAGGCTTCAAGAAAGTAGACTTATTTGCAATTGTTGAAATTCAATATTTGCAACAGGAGCTGCGAAGGAATGACTGGAACAATTGTTGAACTTCAATATTTGCAACAGAAGCTGCCATGGATGACCAAGAATTTTATATATTTTGTTGAAATATTTGCTAGATCTCCAAGAAAGATGAAAATCTACTCAAAATTGGTATCAGAAACGTCAAAATTTGTTGTAGTGTAGCTCCCTAAAATCTCCAAAGTACCCTTTGAAGCTCTTGAGGATTTTGGAATGTTTTCTACCAGCTCCCAAGCTCCCTGGAAGGAGGGAGCTTGGGGCAGGAGTGTGGGGTAAGTGCTGCGGTACACCTATTACTATGAAAAAAAGTGTAAGTGAAATCTACTAATATGAATAACAAAAACTCAAAATCAAATTGTATTGTAAAAAATTAAAACACTGAATATTAAAAATAACCTTCAAATGATCTCCACATTCAAAAATATTTATGTATCAATCATTATCCAATTTAAAAATAACCTTTAAAACAGAGGCTTGGATATTTGGCTAGCTCCAAAGCTTTTCAGGGTCATCAAAGGCTCAGTCAACCTCTGTCCGTCAAAGCGATAGAATGGCAAAGAGACAGTATGGAAAATGTAAAGGAACTAGCAAAGGAAAACTAAACTAGCCTATGAAGAAAGAGGGACCTAGCAAGCGAGGTGGGAAAACAAACAAAATAAGTCATGGAAAACATCTATGCTCTTTATGAAACTGGAAATCCAACCGAGATAAGAGACACCATCCATGGATGGGAAAGAGAAAGTAACCATGAAGATGAAGACATTAAGCAGCAAGAGGCCATCCTGGATTTCATCTATGACCTAGGGAATACCAAAGGAAGACTATCCCTCTTCCATTAGTTGGTCAATACATATTGGAAGATCAAGTGTGTCTTAGCCAAGGCCATGAACAACATTCAGGAAAAAGAAGGAAACCTATCAGTGATATCAGAGCTGCAACAAATTAGGAAGGAAATCAGAGATATTGTTGTGTCCCAGCACCTTGCAACAACCAGAATCAGAAGAATTGAAAAACAACTCCAAGCAATGCAACAAGTGGAGATGTCGGGGTCAACTGCAAAAGACTCGGCACCTGTTGATTCCTCTGATGGGTGACATCTTCTCTCATAATGTTTTAGTCTTTTATGTTTTTAGCAGCAAGTTTTTATAGCCAATGGTGAAACTATAATTATTTTAGACATATTAAAGTAGACATAGCGTCAAGTAGAAGGAAAAAGAAATTTCAATACTGGTTAGCTTTTAACTCCCTCCAATGGCCAAGAGACCTAGTTTCCCTCGGGCAAGTTGAGGCCACGGAAGGAAATGACATATGTATTGCAATCTGCCTTTTGAAATATAGAAAATGGTAAGGAACTGCTAAATTAACCAAAAAAAAAAAACCTTTAAATGATCTCCACATTCAAAGATATTTATATCTCAATCATTATCCTATTTGAATCCAAATTTATCCAACAATAAATATGTGTAAATTAATTTTTATAGTAAATCACAAAAAATAACTCTTTTAATTGAATTCCAAACAAACAATGTGTCCAACTTGCTAATAGCTACATCCAACAAATTCTAATAATAATAAAAAAAATTATAAAAAATTTACAAATTTTAAATATAAAATTTAACATTTTCTATTATTTTTTAATTAAAAAACTTAATTACGCCGTAAGGCGTATTTATTTGAAAACAACTTCGCTGGTTGTCTGTCTGTCATAATATTTACCATTCGATCTTTGTTAGACGATTGAATCAATATTAATCGTTGATTGGAATAGTCGGTTGCAACAGTTGCGAAATTAGTTTTGGCTCGCGCGTTGGATGGTGGATATTTGTCGGAGTTGGATGTTGGCAACTACATGCCCATCTCGCTCCGTCTATGGCTCATTTGACTCAACGTGCTCGAGGATATTGAGCATTCTGTTTTGCCAATGCAAACCTTTGTAACTTCCCGAGTACCACAACGTTCACAATCATCTTCCCCGCAGAGCTTTTTCTGCCTGCAAAAATGACAACAAATGCCAACAATGGAGTCATAAATACTCCCTCTGTTTTTGTTGTTACAACGCTGGGGCAATAGATCGGGACACAGCAGAAGATCAGCCCGGGAATATTTGGGTAAATGTGCATTTGCCGGCCTTCTCTTACCATTTTCTTCAAATCTACAATGTGCCAAATTTCTGGTTCGGTTGGGATGATTCTTCTCATTATTTGACTGAAATAAACCCTCTGCTTTCATATGCGAAATGGGAGATCGAAGAATTTTGCAATCAGTGCTTGGGGTAGAAGAAGTTCTGGTTTTCAAACGCTCTGAACGGCGAATTGCAGTTTTGTTTCCAAACAGTGATTTCTGAGCGGAATGGTTTTTGAATTTTCCCGCGGATTTTGAGACCTTTAACAATGCTTTCAGATCACTTCCCTGCTTTTGGATCCCTAACTGTGCCAGGAGAGCCTGGTTCTCTGCAATCCTGGCCATGCGTACAGTTTCATAGGCATTGTTTGGGTATTTTTCCTCAGTCTGGCTTCCCTTTAAGAATTCTTCCTCATCTCCTGCCTGTTTTTGGACTCCCAACTGTGCCTGGCGAGCTTGGTTTTTAGCAATCCTGGCCATGCGTAGAATTCATAAGCATTGTTAGGGCATATTTCTAGAGTCTGCGGAATCTTTGATTTCACCATTCTGGTACAAACACACAAACAGTTGCGAGTAGCTATGGCAGATATGAATAATGAAGTGTGGAACCAACACTGGAGTGGGCGACTTATTAAATAATACACATACCATAATAATTTCCTTACGTTGTCTGTCTGTCATTCAATGGTATTTTCAATTTAATCTTATTAATGTATGTGATGATTTGCATGCTGACATGACTTTAAATAGTTATAATCCTGCAACAACCATGGAATCTAAGTCTATAGCATCTTTATATAAGTTATGGTTGATTATCCAATGGCATTTTCAATTTAATATTATTAATGTATGTGATGATTTGCAGATCTAAATACATGCAAAAAAGAGATAATTCATATATTTCAAAGTTAAAATTGTTTTTTTAAGGTTTGTGGATTTTAACTTCTTGAGTTATGCTATTAAAAGAAATTTGATGGAGTAATATTCTAATGATGTTAATTTAGAAGGGTGATAACTGAAATTTGTGAAAATTCTCTCATTACAAATCGATGGAACGAAAAATAGTAATGCAAGAAATTTGATAGAGTAATATTTTGATGATGTCAATTTATGATATAATGGGATAATTTTTTGTTTAATTACTATTGTTTTTTTTCTTAATTATTCAGTGATATAAATTTATTGTTATTGTTTGCTGTAGTCTAACTAGCCAGAGGAATCGCCCTGAAAATCATGAAAATTCCGATAAGATTTTCAGAAAATCCGGCAGGAATTTTTCTAAATCCATGTTATAACTATCAAAGTTTAATATTTTGGGTGTTCTACAGGTTTTTGATGGTGCTGAATCCATTTCCAATGTCAAAATCAAGATTCAAACACTGTTTCTGCAAGATTTTTTAAATTTTTTTGGCCCGGATTCCGACCGTCCGGGCAATTCCTCCGGCTCGTTAGACGACTCCTTATTGTTTTATTTAAGTTTTGATAAAATGAGAAGTTATAAGTTTTATGCATTTATAATTATTCGAAATATAGTTTTTTTTAGTTTTTTTTTCAATTATTTAGATAGGCTCACTTTTTAACAAAATTTAGTATTTAATATCCATATAATATTTTATCTTGAATGATTCTTTATATGTCACGATTGTTTTCAAATTGCCTTGAATTACCTTACGGCGTTTCCTTTGCAACATTTGGTGCAATTGCTAGTTACTAATTTTTTCTTAAGCACACTACTTTAAATATTAAAATTGTAAAGTTTTGTACCCGCAATTAGAAGTGCCCAAGTATAAAATAATAAAACTATAGAACAAAGCACTATCAACCTGAGTTGTTTAGGAAACAAACTCTGAATGGATAAAATAATAAAACAGAAAACCAAGCAGTGTTAACCTGAATTGCATTGAAAAAACAGTTCGGACTGTAGTTTTTTTGCTGTTAGGAATTCAGTAAAATAAATTCAATGAGTTTTTTTAGACTACGGCTATTTATAAGTGGATTGTTTTCTTAATTTTAACCCAGTAGAAATAATATATAAAAAGAATAAGAATAATTTGTTTGTTTTAAATAATTATTTTAATAAATTATGTAACTAAAAAGATTTATTTATTTCAATTTATAATTAAACTTTAAAATAAATTTGAAATTATATTAATTTAATTTAATTTAATTTAAAATATTATTTGTTAAATAAATTAATTATAAATTTAAAGTTTATAATTATACTAATTGTTATGTTTATTTTGGAATAAGATTTCCAGAATTTTAATTTCATTATGAATAATTATTTAGTGGATAGTAAGATTTAACTTCAGTAAAATATTTTATAATGTCTTGTTTAGTATACATAAATTAAATATTGAGATTTATCTTCAAAGCAGTTATTCCTTTTTATCTCTTTTAATTAAATTGATTAATTAAAAAAACTATACTAACACATGTGACATGAAGTGAATTAATGTTTTTTTGGGCATGTGGTATTGATAATTCATGATATTATTCTATGGTATTGTAACAAAGCCTAACTACAAATTAAGAATCTACATGGTTAAAAATCTTGTTTCATGTTTTTAAATGTATATAGGTTTAATTTGTATATTAATTATTAAAAATAATAATAAAGTTATAATTTAATTAGTTTTTATGTTTTTTTTTTTTTTTTTTTTTTTAAGTTTAGGCAAGTTGAGACGTATTATGAAGTAAGTATAATTCATATGATTGTGTTAAGTTTGTATTACTATATAGATAAATGACAAAATATTATGTGTGTGTGGAGTTGTCTAACTCATAAATGAAATATTTTTTGCACAACACAATTGTTCAGTATGTTGTCATTGATGTCAAAGGAGGAGTATGTGCAGTAGTGCAGAGTAAGTGCCCATATAGTCATTTATGTCAGGGTTTGGAGGTCATAGTCATTGATGTTAGTTTTTGGAGGCCATTGATGTGATGGTTTCACAAGATGATGCAGCTCAACCATGAAACCCTAGTTGGAGCAAAAACCCTAGTTGACTATGAAACACTAACCCTAGGGTTTGACCTTCTTGATGTAGATATTGATGATACAACTTGATGAGATGGATGAGGGATGATGCAGGTTGTTGAAACCCTAGTCATTAGATTTAGGGTTTGGGTTCCTTAGAAGAAAAGGACACCCCAAAATTTTTGGAGTTTTTAAGCAACAAATTGTCGATATTGCCTTGAATATCTATGGCATTGGATTCTACTCATCTTGTTGATTCCGGTGGTATGTGGAGAATTCCTTGGACCATGATCATTTGAGAGAAACAATTGGTCAAAGTTGAACCCCCAATTTGAAGTCCATAACCTCGGGCTCCTTAGGTGGCAGCATATGAATGATGTAATATCGTGGAAATTTATTTCTCAAGAATAATTAAATTAAAATTAAATACTAATGACCAAGTTATATGGATAGGTTGAATGATGTAATGTTGTGGAAATTTATTTCTCAAGAATTAAGGATTCTTATTAAATTAAAATTAAATATTAATGACCAAGCTGATTCATCGAGGGTATCAAGTTTGAATCAAGTGGGTCATATAGAAATTTCGCTCTAATATTTGGAATTCGAATTTTGATTTTCCCTCTTAATCTCCTAGTCGACTAAACCCTCCTAATGTGTTTATCAAATCTATTAGCGTCTGTCAGTACTCTCAGTCACCAGTGATCAAATTATGCTCTTTCATATGGTTGATAGGGTCTTAGGGAAAATTTTTATAGTTTCAGTAGGTCTTCAAATAAAAATTTGATCATTAATTAGTCTACCTAGGTCATTACTACTCCTTTCATTCTCATGGTCAATAAACATCATCATGGTCAGGTAATTTTCCTTTGAAAGAGTGTCTGGTCATTATGGTCATCATTCAGCTTATCTTGCCATGTAGTGTCATCATTAGGTCATAGGGTAAAAATCATGAAAAAAGGCCATTTCATCATCAAAATAACCAATTTTGAAGGAGTAGTGATAGGAAAAAAGTGTTAAATAAAAATTTGTAAAGTGAATTTTAATATTTATAAATATGTAAATACATGTAATATATGTGAAAATGTTCCAAAGCTGCAGTACACAAGCCATCAAAATCAATTGATGAAAAGACAAGGTGGGGTCACATCACCACCAAGAAGGAAAATCCATTTCCAGCCTATAAGAAGACCAAAAAAGCTCATTTTTTGCTCATTGCTCTCTCAAAAGACAATATTCCATCAAAAAATATCTGTCCACCCCTTGGAGATCAGTTTCTTGCCTTGGAAAAGAGGATTTATTTGTTGTGTTGTGCTTTTCAATGGCTGCGCTGCGCTTTTCTCACCATTGTTGTGCTTTTCTTCACAAAGGAAAATTTCTCATATTTAGTGGTTGCTTCATCAAATACAAGTTTCATCACATCAGTACAAGTAATTGTATCATTATACACCTCTCTATTAGTTCATTTCATGCTTAGAAAGCTCAGAATTCACTCTCCTAGGGTTTGTTGCATTTTCTTGGTCTCATAGTCTCTTTGGTCAATTTGCTAAGAAAAACCCTCACATTCAAGCTCAATCACCCTCCTCCAACTTTCATATACCTTCCTAAACATTTTCCCAATCCCTATCCCTAATTTTCATCATTTTCCTCCAAACCCTAGCCTAAACTACACTTTCCTATGATAGGGTTGTGTTTTTCCCTTTTGCACCCTTTCCCCTCACTCATTTCCTAAAATTCCACTTACCCCCACTCCCTCACAATTATCCCTACCCTCCTAAATTTTCCCAAGAATTTAGACTCCCTTAAACCCCTTCATCCCCCTCCATTTTTAAAACTGCCCAAAATTCCTTGTTTTTCCCTACACTAAACCCTAATTTCTCCTCCTAGTGAGCTAGGGTTTACTATGGATTCAGATACTGCTGATCAGAGGAGGCATAGGGAGGTCATATCATCAGGTATGAACCCACTACAACACAGGATTTCATAGCTACACCATTTCTTAAGAAATCATTCCAATATGTAGGTTGCCTTGCCTTTTGCCAAAAGGTTGTAGAACTTGGTTTCAATGAAAAACTTACAAGCACTTTTTCCACTGGTCTAAGGAGAGATAATGTGACCATTCTAGGGGTTGTTTTCGCTTTTTTAGCAGAGGCTATTTCCATAGCTAAAGGGATCCCAAACAATGGAGAACTTTGGTTCAAGAAAGGAGACCTAGACATTGAAAGTTACAAGATGTTTTTGAAACCTCCATACAAAGCTACTCCAAAGCACATTTTTCCATTTAGACACTTGCTTGACAAGTAATCCCCTCTCATGAAAATTATCATGAAATATTTCACATTTGAGGGTAGGTTATCCAGGTTATATTAGTATCATGTGAGATTACTCATGCATTTCACTGGTGTAAAATATTTCAACCTACCTCACTATCTCTACAAAAGCATGATCAAAATGGCAGAGAAGTTACATAGCAAAGGAGAGGATCATCATGTTAGCTTGTTCCATCTTGGTTTTCCATCAGCTTTCACATGTAAACTTGTCTTGGGATGGTTTCATGCATTCAAATTCACTCTTGCCTACCACAACTCAGTCAAGCAGTTACTCTACACCATTGACTTCACAAAGACAACAAGAGGTGGGTTCCACAAGAAAATATATAGCAAGGGAACCTAGGGTTGAGATCACTAAAACCTACACTAGAGGGAAAAGGCTAATTTTTTCTCTTGCGAGTGTGGAAATGGCTCAGCCTACTACAACAGTTGAAGATACACCAACACATGAGGCACCATTGCATGAAGAAGCACAGGTACAATTTGATACTCGTGGAAGATTTAGAAGTACATGAGGAGGTCAAATCATATGAGCAAATCATCCAAGAGAAAGAATCTGATATTAGAGAGCTAAAGGACAAGTTTTCCAAGGCATACTTCATGATCAATTTCCTTCAGCAACAGAACATACAACTCCAAGTCAAACAATTGTTGCTTAGCAAGCCCAAGCAAAATTTGGAGAAGGATGATGGAAAAGGTAAGGTAGTTGTTGATGTTGATGAATTATAGGTTCAAGAATATTAGGTCAAACCAAGGAGGACAAAAACAAGAGGTCTCAAGAGGGCACTAGAGAAAAAAAAGAACCATTTCCACCATAGGTCAAGAGGACTTTGATGACCTAATTGTAGCAGAAATTGAGCAAAATAAGGATTTTTGGCTTGACAAGGTCAATTTCCACTTGGATAATCTTCTTAAGAGGTCTAAGAGGAACAAAAAGCTTCAAAGGCACATGGCTATGCATGATTGCACAAGGAATAAGATATCTCAAATCAAAATCAAGCAATTGAAGAAGAAATTGAAGAAAACCCTAATCAGGAAAAAGGAGAAGGACAAACTTGATTTGTTGGCTGAGGCCTCCCTCATTGCTTGACACATCATCTCCTAGTTTCATGGGGAAATTTTGGGCCAATTTTGAACAAATTTTGGAAATTTTTGAATTTTTTTATGTTTTTGGCTAACACAAAAAACTAGTTCAAGCGAAAGTGCAATGACATGGTGCTGTCTTTTTCCCTCAGAGGTTCAAATGAGGAAAAATATACATCAAATGATAGATAATCACCTGCACATTATAGCTATCCAATTTTGGTGCCATGTCAGCAAACAAATTGGGATAAAATTTCAAAAAACATGCCAAAAGCTCACTTTTTGCCACTCTTCTGACCCAGGCGCTACACTTTTGGAGTGGCCTTGGGAGATTGCATTTTTCTTAGCCTTGGAGAGGCCATTTTTCTTGCTTGAGAAGTCTAATTACAACTAGACATCTTAATCTTTCCAATGGTACCTTCATATCTATATTCATTACTTGATTCATCAAATACAATTTTCATCACATCAGTACAAGTAATTGGATCATTATACACCTCTCCATTAGTTCATTTCATGCTTAGAAAGCTCAAAATTCGCTCTCCTAGGGTTTACTGCATTTTCTTGGTCTCATTGTCTCTTTGTTCAATTTGCTGAGAAAAACCCTCACATTCAAGCTCAATCACCCTCCCCCACCTTTCATATACCTTCCTAAACATTTTCCCTTGCCCCTATCCCTCATTTTCATCATTTTTCTCCAAACCCCAGCCTACACTACACTTTCCTAGGTTAGGGTTGTGTTTTTCCATTTTACACCCTTTCCCCTGACTCATTTCCTAAAATTCCACTTCCCCCCACTCCCTAACATCTATCCATACCCCCCTAAATTTTCCCAGGAATTTAGACTCCCTTAAAACCCTTCATCCCCCTCCATTTTTAAAACTATCCAAAATTCCTTGTTTTTCCCTTCACTAAACCCTAATTTCCCCTCCAAGTGAGCTAGGGTTTATTATGGATTCAGAGACTATTGAGCAGAGGAGGCATAAGGGAGGTCAGCTCATCAGGAGTGAACCCACTATAACACAGGATGTCATAGCTCCACCATTTCTTAAGAAATCATTCCAAGATGTAGGTTGCCTTGCCTTTTTCCAAAAGGTTGTAGAACTTGGTTTCAATGACAAAATTACAAGCACTTTTGCCACTAGTCTAAGGAGAGATAAGGTGACCATTGCAGGGGTTGTTTTCACTCTTTCAACAGAGTTTATTTCCATAGCTACAAGGATCCCATAAAAATGGAGAACTTTGGTTCAAGAAAAGAGACCTAGACATTGAAAACTACAAGATGTTTTTGAAACCTCCATACAAAGCTGCTCCAAAGCACATCTTTCCATTGAGACACTTGCTTGACAAGTATGCCCCTCTCATGAAAATTATCATGAAATATTTCACATGTGAGGGTAGGTTCTCCAGGTTATATCAGTATCATGTGATATTACTCATGGATTTCACTAGTGTAAAATCATTCAACCTACCTCACTATCTCTACAGAAGCATGGTCAAAATGGTAGAGAAGGTACATGGAAAAGGAGAGGATCATCATGCTAGTTTGTTCCATCTTGGTTTTCCATCAGCTTACACAAGTAAACTTGTTCATACATGGCAAAGGAGAGGATCATCATGCTAGCTTGTTCCATCTTGGTTTTCATCAGCTTGCACAAGTAAACTTGTCTTGGGATGGTTTCAAGCATTCAACTTCCCTCTTGCCTACTCCAACTCAGTCAAGCAGTCACTCTACACCATATACTTCACCAAGACAAAAAGAGGTGGGGTCCACAAGAAAACCTATAGCAAGGAAACCTAGGGTTGAGGTGATTAAAACCTAACCTAGAGGGAATAGGCTGATGTTTGCTCCTGCCAGTGTGGAAAGGGCTCAACCTACTACAACAGTTGAAGATACACCAGAACATGAGGCACCATTGCATGAAGAAGCACAGGTAAAATTTGATACTCATATGGCAGATTTAGAAGTACATGAGGTGGTAAAAACGTATGATAAAATCATCCGGGAGAAAGAGGCTGAGATTAGAGAGCTAAAAGACAGGTTGTCCAAGGCAGATTTCATGATCACTTTCCTTCAGCAACAGAACAAACAACTCCAAGTCAAACAATTGTTGCTTATCAAGCCCAAGAAAAATTTGAAGAAGGATGATGGAAAAGGTAAGGTAGTTGTTGATGTTGATGAATTAGAGGATAGAGAAGAGAAGGTCAAACCAAGGAGACCAAAAACAAGAGGTCTTAAGACGACACTAGAGCGACAAAAAGAACCATATCCACCATTAGGTCAAGAGGACTTTGATGACCTAATTGTAGCAAACATTGAGCAAAATAAGGAGTTTTGGCTTGACAAGGTCAATTTCCACATGGGGAAGCTTATTAAGAGGGCTAAGAGGAACAACAAGCTTCAAAGGCACATGGCTATGCAATATTGCACAAGGGATAAAATATCTCAAATCAAAATCCAGAAATTGAAGCAAACCCTAATGAGGCAAAAGGAGAAGGAAAAACTTGATTTTTTGGCTTAGGTCTCCCTCATTGCTTGACACATCATCTCCTAGCTTCATGGGGAAATTTTGGGCCAATTTTGAACAAATTTTGGAAATTTTTGAATCTTTGATGTTTTTGACTTAATACAGAAAAGCCAGTTCAGCCAAAAGCGCAGTGCCTTGGCATTGTGATTTTCCCTCAAAGGTTCAAATGAGGAAAACTATACAAAAAATGATAGATAATCACCTGCACATTATAGCTATCCACTTGTGGTGCCATGTCAACGACATATTGGGATAAAAGTTCAAAAAACATGCCAAAAATTCAATTTCTTCCACTTTTTTGACCCAAGTGCTACGCTTTTGGAGCAACCTTGGGAGATTTCATTTTTCTCAGTCTTGGAGAGGCAAATTTTCTTGCTTGAGAAGTCTAATGACAACTAGACATCCTAAGCTTTCCAATGGTATCTTCATATCTATATTCAATGGTTGCTTCATCAAATACAAGTTTCATCACATCATTACAAGTAATTGGATCATTATACACCTCTCTATTAGTTCATTCAATGCTTAGAAAGCTCAGAATTCGCTATCCTAGGGTTTACTGTATTTTCATGGTCTCATAGTCTCTTTGGTCAATTTTCTAAGAAAAACCCTCACATTCAATCTCAATCACCCTCCCCCACCTTTCATATACCTTCCTAAACATTTTCCCTCACCCCTATCCCTCATTTTCATCATTTTCCTCCAAACCCTAGCCTACACTACACTTTCCTAGGCTAGGGCTATGTTTTTCCATTTTTCACCCTTTTCCTCACTTATTTCCTAAAATTCCACTTCCCCCCACTCCCTAACATCTATCCCTACCCCCCTAAGTTTTACCAAGAATTTAAACTCCCTTAAACCCTTTCATCTCCCTCCATTTCTAAAACCACCCAAAATTCCTTGTTTTTCCCTACACTAAACCCTAATTTCCCCTCCTAAGTGAGCTAGGTTTTACTATGGATTCAGAGACTACTCAGTAGAGGAGGCATAAGGGAGGTCAGATCATCAAGTATGAACCCACTACAACATAGGATGTCATAGCTACACCATTTCTTAAGAAATCATTCCAAGAAGTAGGTGGCCTTGCCTTTTGCCAAAAGGTTGTAGAACTTGGTTTCAATGACCAAATTACAAGCACTTTTGCCACTCATCTAAGGAGAGATAAGGTGACCATTCCAAGGGTTGTTTTCACTCTTTCAACAAAGGCTATTTCCATAGCTACAGGGATCCCAAACTATGGATAAATTTGGTTCAAGAAAAGAGACCTAGACATTGAGAACTACAAGATGTTTTTGAAACCTCCATCCAAAGCTTCTCCAAAGCACATATTTCCATTCAGACACTTTCTTGACAAGTATGCCCCTCTCATGAAAATGATCATGAAATATTTCACATGTGATGTGAGATTACTCATGCATTTCACTGGTGTAAAGTCCTTCAACCTATCTCACTATCTCTAGAGAAGCATGATCAAAATGGCAGAGAAGGTGCATAGCAAAGGAGAGGATCATCATGCTAGCTTGTTCCATCTTGGTTTTCCATCATCTTGTATAGGTAAACTTGTCTTGGGATGGTTTCATCCATTCAACTTCACTCTTGCCTACACCAACTCAATCAAGCAGTCACTCTACACCATTGACTTCACCAAGACAAAAAGAGGTGGGTTCCACAAGAAAATATATAGCAAGGAAACCTAGGGCTGAGGTGACTAAAACCTACACTAGAGGGAAGAGGTTGATGTTTACTCCTGCCAGTGTGGAAAGGGCTCAACCTACTACAACAGTTGAAGATACACCAACACATGAGGCACCATTGCATGAAGAATAACAGGTACAATTTGATACTCATATGGCAGATTTAGATGTACAAGAGGAGGTCAAATCATATGATAAGATCATCCAAGAGAAAGAGGTTGAGATTAGAGAGCTAAAGGACAAGTTTTCCAAGTTAGACTTCATGATCACTTTCCTTCAGACATAGAACAAACAACGCCAAGTCAAACAATTGTTGCTTAGCAAGCCCAAGAAAAATTTGGAGAAGGATGATGGAAAAGGTATGGTGGTTGGTGATGTTGATGAATTAGAGGATCAAGAAGAGTAGGTAAAACAAAGGAGTCCAAAAATAAGAGGTCTCAAGAGGGCACTAGATCAAAAAAAGGAACCATCTCCACCATTAGGTCAAGAGGACTTTGATGACCTAATTGCAGCAGAAATTGAGAAAAATAAGGAGTTCTGGCTTGGAAAGGTCAATTACCACTTGGAGAATCTTCATAAGAAGGCTAAGAGGAACAACAAACTTCAAAGGCACATGGCTATGCATTATTGCACAAGGAATAAGATATATGAAATCAAAATCAAGCAATTGAAGAAGAAATTGAAGCAAACCCTAATGAGGCAAAAGGACAGGGAAAAACTTGATTTGTTGGTTGAGGCCTCCCTCATTGCTTGACACATCATGTCCTAGATTAAAGGGGAAATTTTGGGCCAATTTCGAACAAATTTTGGAAATTTTTGAATTTTTGATGTTTTTGGCTTAACACAGAAAAACCAATTCAGCGAAAAGCACAGTGCTTCGACGCTGTGCTTTTCCCTCAGAGGTCCAAATGAGGAAAACTCTACATCAAATAATAGATAATCACCTGCACATTACAACTATCCACTTTTTGTGCCATGTCAGCAAAAATATTGGGATAAAAGTTCAAAAAACATGCCAAAAAGTCACTTTCTGCCACCTTTTTGACCCAGACGTTGTGCTTTTGGAGTGACCTTGGGAGATTGGATTTTTCTTAGCCTTGGAGATGTCATTCTTCTTGCTTGAGAAGTCTAATCAGAACTAGACATCCTAAGCTTTCCAATGGTACCTTCAGATCTATATTCAGTGGTTGCTTCATCAAATACAGGTTTCATCACATCAGTACAAGTAATTGGATCATTATACACCTCTCTATCATTTCATTTCATGCTTAGAAAGCTCAAAATTTGCTCTCCTAGGGTTTGTTGCATTTTATTAGTCTCATAGTATCTTTGGTTAATTTGTTGAGAAAAACCTTCACATTGAAGCTCAATCACCCTCCCCCACCTTTCATATACCTTCTTAAACATTTTCCCTCACCCCTATCTCGCATTTTCATCATTTTCCTCCAAACCCTAGCCTACACTAAACTTTCCTAGGCTAGGGTTGTGTTTTTCCATTTTTCACCCTTTCCCTTCACTCATTTCCTAAAATTCCACACCCCCCCCCCCCCCCCATTCCCTAACATCTATCCCTAACCTCCTAAATTTTCCTAGGAATGTAGACTCCCTTAAACCCCTTCATCCCCCTCCATTTCTAAAATTACCCAAAATTACTTGTTTTTCCCTACACTAAACCCTAATTTCCCCTCCTAGTGAGCTAGGGTTTACTATGGATTCAAAGACTATTGAGCAAAGGAGGCATAAGGGAGGTCAGATAATCAGGTATGAACCCACTACAGCACATGATGTCATAGCTACACCATTTCTTAAGAAATTATTCCAAGTTGTAGGTTGCCTTGCCTTTTGCCAAAAGGTTGTAAAACTTGGTTTCAATGACAAACTTACAAGCACTTTTTCCACTGGTATAAGGAGAGATAAGGTGACCATTGCAGGGGTTGTTTTCACCCTTTCAGCAAAGGCTATTTCCATAGCTACGGGGATCCCAAACAATGGAGAACTTTGGTTCAAGAAAAGAGACCTAGACATTGAAAAATACAAGATGTTTTTGAAACCTCCATACAAAGCTACTCCAAAGCACGTCTTTCCATTCAGACACTTGCTTGACAAGTATGCCCCTCTCATGAAAATCATCATGAAATATTTCACATGTGAGGTTAGGTTCTCCAAGTTATATCAGTATCATGTGAGATTACTCATGCATTTCACTGGTGTAAAATCCTTCAACCTACCTCACTATCTCTACAAAAGCATGGTCAAAATGGTAGAGAAGGTACATAGCAAAGGAGAGGATCATCATGCTAGCTTGTTCCATCTTGGTTTTCCATCATCTTGCACAGGTAAACTTTTCTTGGGATGGTTTCATGCATTCAGCTTCACTCTTGCCTACTCCAACTCAGTCAAGCAGTCACTCTACACCATTGACTTCACCAAGACAACAAGAGGTGGGTTCCACAAGAAAAACTATAGCAAGGAAACCTAGTGCTAAGGTGAATAAAACCTAGACTAGAGGGAAGAGGTTGATGTTTTCTCCTGCCAGTGTCGAAAGGTCTCAGCCTACTACAACAGGTGAAGATACACTAGCACACGAGGCACCATTACATGAAGAAGCACATGTACAATTTTATACTCATATGGCAGATTTAGAAGTACATGAGGATTTAAAATTATATGACAAGATCATCAAGGAAAAATAGGATGAGATTATATAGATAAAGGAAATTTTTTCCAAGGCATACTTCATGATCACTTTCCTTCAGCAACAAAACAAGCAACTCCAAGTCAAACAATTGTTGCTTAGCAAGCCCAAGAAATATTTGGAGAAGGATGATGGAAAAGGTAAGGTAGTTGTTGATGTTTATGAATTAGAGTATCAAGAAGAGTAGGTCAAACTAAGGAGGAAAAAAACAAGAGGCCTTAAGAGGGCACTAGAGCAACAAAAAGAACCATCTCCACCATTAGATCAAGAGGACTTTGATGACCTAATTGCAGCGGAAATTGAGAAAAATAAGGAGTTTTGGCTTGACAAGGTCAATTTCCACATGGAGAAGCTTCTTAAGAGGGCTAAGAGGAACAACAAGCTTGAAAGGCACCTGGAAATACATTATTGCACAAGGAATAAGATATCTCAAATCAAAATCAAGCAATTGAAGCAAACCCTAATGAGGCAAAAGGAGAAGGAAAAAATTGATTTGTTGACTAAGGCCTCCCTCATTGCTTAACACACCATCTCCTAGGTTCATGGGGAATGTTTGGGCCAATTTTGAACAAATTTTGGGAATTTTTGAATTTTTGATGATTTTGGCTTAACACAAAAAAACCAATTCAACAAAAAATGCAACGCCTTGGCGTTGTGTTTTTCCCTCAGAGGTCCAAATGGGGAAAACTCTACATAAAATGATATATAATCACCTACACATTACATCTATCCACTTTTTATTCCATGTCAACAAAAATATTGGGATAAAGTTCAAAAAACATGCCAAAAAGTCACTTTCTGCCACCTTTTTGACCGAGACGCTACGCTTTTGGAGTGACCTTGGGAGATAGCATTTTTCTCAGCCTTGGAGAGGCCATTTTTCTTGCTTGAGAAGTCTAATGAAAACTATACATCCTAAGATTTCCAATGGTACCTTCAAATCTATATTTGGATCTCCGGAAGGCAGTCAAAAGTGCCATACAAAATGGCAATGCACTTTTTCCTAGTGGCACTGCGCTATTCCCTATTGGCACTGCGCTTTTCCCTGTTGATCAATTTTTTGAGTTTCTTCAGTCAAATGTGGATTTTCATGATGTAATTCACCTTTTTTTAAGTTTATATGAGGTATATTAATGTAAATAGGCTTGTAAATGACATTTTGATGTAATTTTGAGGTTCATTTATGATGGGTAGGTCAGTCAAAGGTTAAAAGGAGACGTTTGCTTTAACCTCCCTAGTCTTAGGTTTTGTTTGAGAAATTTGTGTAAAATGATCCTATCTTGAGGGATTCAAACCCTAAGATGGTTTTTGGTTAGTTTTATCTAGTTTTCATTCAGAATCAAGGTTGGACATCAGTAAGTAGAAGGCTTGGAGTCTTGTGTATAGTTGACATGTACACAAATACAAGTTCAATTGCAGTTAATATATAGGGATTCATGTGGTATGATTTTGTGGAATATTTTTCCTACTGTAATTCACTTTTATGAATGATTGATTCATATTCTTTCCATATCTATGCTTTTCAGTGATTTCCCTATAATATGTTAAACATAATTCTTTATGCTCATGCTCTGTTTTGGGAGGAATTTCATGTTTATGTTAGTCGTATTCTGATAAATGAACTCATGCTTGTAATGCTCATTTTGATCCTCTACTTTTCCACCCTACACTACAATTGAAAACCCTAAGGTGCCATTGAACATGCCTGCCATGCCCCTTTGTATCCCTACAATTGTAATCTTTTGGATCTGACCTAGCTCCCTTGACTTCTCCTCTTGATCCAAAAAAAACCCTAAATTTTCAAAACCTTAGAGCTCAAACTTAGCCTAATATCTTTACCCTTCTTCAGTCATATTTGGATGCAAGATCACAGAGAGAGCCCTGTATGATTTGGTAGGGATAGCTACCAAATCCCAAGTGGTTTGAGGTTACCTCCGTCGTTTTCCATTCTAAGCATTGGGACATTGTGGAGGATAGAAAAAGCTATATAGCATAAGGTCATCGATCAAGTGTAGGGATTCCAGTCCATGAGTTTATTCTCTTCCTGTGGCTTCAGAAGCGCGGCTTTAGAAGTTTTGACGTGAAGGACAATTATCAAAGGATCTTGATTTTTTTCTCTAGGGTTTTTGGCAAGGGATTTAGCTGGTATCCTTTTTAGAGCTATTTAATGGGTATCTAATGCAGATCAAGTTCCCGTGGCCACAAGAATTCTGAAGGGAAACACGTTATTATTTCCTCTACGGACAAGAGAATCACGAGTATGAGACCAATGATTATGTATTTTATTTTGTTTATTTAGGGTTTCATATTTATATACTGCAGGAAGGTCATTTTCTAAAGTCCAAAAGGAAATGTTTCCTCCATGGAAAACAACTAAATGGATATATCTCATGATTAAATCTTTGTGGTTTTGGATAGAGGTGAATCACAATTGTCAAAGGACCAGTTGTGAATATTATAACTTAGAGTTATGGACTACAACTTCTAGGATTCGCTGGTATGGTTCGTTGAAATTTTCTCTGAGACTCACCTTAGAATATATGTGGCCTAATAAGGCTAAGCACTAGTGAAGACCTTCTGGGCATAATATGAAGCATGCTTTTCCTCATCATCTACGACCTGAATATTGGAAAGGGTTTCTGATTGTTTTGGACTCGTTATTTCTTTGCATAAGGGTTACATTTGGATTGTTTCCTTTTCCAGTACATTGAACCATTGGATCTTGCTTCAATCATCTGAACGATGAAATTATTTCTACATTTCTATTGATTTGAGCTCCATTTAAAACCACATAGAACATGTGAAAAAAATTATCTTCCACTGCCTTGATCAACCTAATTATTTGTGGCTTGTACAATGGAGATGTTTATGCACATATATTATCATATTTGGCCAGGAAGAATTGTCAAATTCGTTGGATATCTAGCTCAAATTTTACAGTCACATCGTAACCTATACCCTTAAGGTGGCATTACATCTACAGTAGCTCAATCTGATAATGATGGATGCTCTGTTCTCGATCTATGTCTTGTGATCTATGTGATTTTCTAAGTCATGACCTATATAGCCGTGGCATGCATTATGGATTTCTATTGTTGGAAAATCATAAAGGCGGAAAGATTTTATTTACGTTCATAATTACTTGCAATATGATTATGTTCTTATCAACTTTCTTGTGTTCTTATTTTATCTTAGTTCAACAATCAATTTTCAAAACCATAACACGAATATCAAGGACACCATATGTAAGTGGAAATCTAGGGAAAAACCCCTATCTAGGGGAAAACCTAGTCAACTCTTAATTCAATAGTTTCACAAGATAATCCAAGGCTCTTCGACCTAGAAATAAAATTCTTCCAATCACTAATTTAACCCTTCCCTTATTTTGTAGATGATAACCTTCAGTAATACCTTCGACATAGAATAGCAACACCAACAACAACACATTGATCTATAAGGAGTAGCAAAACCTCAACCTAGAAGAAAAAAAAACTTCAACCCTGATGCAGCAACAACTTCGACCTCGATGTAGTAGAATATTCAACCTTGATGCATTAGCAACTTTGACCTTGATGCAATAGCCTAGAAAATATACATGTGTGAGAGAGATGACCCAGAAAACTTTGATTTTGCAATTATTTTTCTTTTCCTGCAATTTTGTATATTTTTGCTTCTTCTTGGATATCGAACTTGTGAGTGATGTTTCAAATGAATCGAAATGGATCTTATATATAGCCTATTATTGAGTTTGAATTACCTTCATGTAGGTCTACTTGATCAAGTGAGGGCCAACTTGGTGTGGAGGTGAAAAATGACGAATTTGACTCAATAAAATTTATTTTTACATGATTCAAAAGCCCAAGAAGGATATCATAAAATGGAAAATGACTCTAATGACTCAATATAAAACCTATAATTCCTCAATGAGGACTTTGACCCAAAACATGATGACCCAAGCATGAAACCTATGCTTTAATAAGTCATAATAATAATAATAATTTATTTTTCTTTCTTTTGATAAATACATTTCGTTATGAATCAAATACAAATATGAAGACCAGACCTAGTTACATTCTTCAACAAATATCATATCTCTGTGAGAGATATCAATTGAATACTATTCTATTCAAGAGAATCCATTAAGTCTCGACTGGAGATTTGGTATAGAACTATTGACAAAGATAACCAGTTTTTTAACTTTCTTTATAACTGAAATAGTATAACTCAGATTAACTAAGAATTCTTGTACAAGTGTTTCTTTTGTCTTCATATCATTATTTAAGGTCTTCGAAACAACAATAACATATTGTCTTGTCATCTGCTGCAAATATCTCTAGTTTTTGTAGCCCCCGATAGTGCCTTCAAGTGCCATACTTAGAGAGTTTGTTTAAGTGAAAGAGTTCAGATCAAGGAAAAGTTCCACTGGTATTTGGTGAGAACCTATAGCTACAACTTAAGTGTGATAAAAATTGAAACTGTTGTTTGAATATGATACACACGATTTCTTGACCTAAGAGAAAAACTATGAGGCATTAATATGTGAAATTGTATTAAGGTTATCTTGTGCAAACTCATGGTAAAACTTTCAATACCAATGTGACCTTAAACATACCAGTAAGGTCCTGTCAGTAAAACAAAAAAATGATATGCATAGCTATAACATTTGATGCTACAGTGACACTTTGACAATGGTGAAAATGATATATATGGAATATGTCATCTGATTGTGATCAGTATTTGTTGGCTATGATCCTATGTTGTGACAATATGGTTTTTTTTGTGGCATTGACCTTGTACAACACTTACACAATAGTGTTCTTGAAGTTCTTACTCTTGAGGATGACAATCACTTGATTGCTTTGTTAATAATAGGTTTAATGTATTATAATACCTTCATAATAGAACCCTTGATGATATTAACCGTGGTTGAAATGATCTATGGAATGGTAGTATTGTATTTAAAAACATGATAATGACATTAATATACATGTTACATTATGAGAGAAACCTTGATGCTTACTAGTAATCTCATTAAGAGTAACCTTTACATATCAGGAAAGTTAAACAGAGATATCTGAGTGTTAGGGAACCCTCTTACATATGCAACGATTATATGACAATGGTCTATGTAGCAAGAGAGACAGTAGTAGAGTAGTGGCAACAACGGATGATTGGTAGGATTGAGTGAGACCATGGTAGTAGTGAAAGATAATGGCAATGGTAGTAAGAAGAAACATCAGTGATAGGAGACTTGATATAAATTTGAGGTGCAACAAGAGTGACAGTAAGTAGCAATAGTGGCAGCAACAACAGTGGCAGTGAGAGAGCAATCATCAACATTGAGTAGAGTAGTAAATTGTAATTGGGCCATTATCCCTAGTACGAGAGCCCATCATTCAGGGTGAGTTTTCTTCCATCCAGATTCCTGGTAAAACCTCTTGGGGATTTTATACTTCCTTCCAATTTGATTGGTAAATGTTGTATAGTGTTATAAGTACCCAACCAGATTCACCGATTCATACCGGTCCATCCGTTTTGAGGGAAAAATTGGTTCGGATCTGTGACTTGAACCGTTTTTTTTCTGATTCAGTACGATAAATCCACGTGGAACACAATAAGTGGGGCCTATTTTGCTTTTGTATTTTAATTTTTATCTTAGTTGGGCACTAGCCCATAATAGGTGCCTAATATTCAAGCATATGGCCCTACTATTCCTATGCATTTCTTGGTAATGTTAAATTCTTAAAGTCAAAGTGGCATTCTCCTTTATCTTTCATTTTCATCCTTCTACTTAAGTTTTTAACATTACCATGAAATGACTCAAGATGTTTGAGAGTGGTTTTGACCTCATTGGATTTCATATGGAGAAAGTATAATTTTAGATCTCACTCAAAATCCAGCATACTTAATGGTTTTACATGATTTCAGGATTGGGGGGATTGCAATGCTCCATTGAATTTTGTCATGTACGTAGGTATGGAACTAGTATTTAATCAAGATAACCAATACCTCTATGTACCTTTATCTGAGTGACATTGGTTTTTGAACTCCTCTATCATGAGCCTACCAAAAAAATTACCCATCACTCAAACAAAATCTTCACTTGACATGCTATGATTTTTCTATCTTATTTTAATGTTTAGAGGGTGATATTGACGACAAAGATTCCAATATAGGCAATGAGTTCGATAATATATAGGCAATTGTTGTAGCATAATTTTTTTTGGATGCTAGAGGCTATTTGGAGCTTGTTTACTGATGTATTTTTGGTTTAGAGATGGATTGCACTCGGTGCTATTTTGGTTATGTGCACCCTTACATGCTATTTTTGTATAAATGGTTTGAATTCATATGGATGCACATGAATATATATGTTTTTCTTTAAAATTTAATTATTTTATGTGTTTTTGGTTGACCTATTTTTTGTTACGGTTTTTTTACCTATTTTCGCATGGTTCTGACCAGTTCCCGATCCGGGGGGTCTACCGGTTCAACGATCGTTCTAGTCTCGAAAAATATGATGTTGTATGTGTAGAAATTTATTAATATTGATAGTATTACCAGATTCTCTTGATCTAACAAATTAATCTTATGTTAAATACATAATCCTTCCACTTAATTCTTTGCGAAAATTAAATCGCCAATTGCAAACACATGTGAAGAAAATCAATCACACATAAACACAGTTGTTTAACGGAAAAGCTTAAAGCTAAAAACTCTAACTATCATATATTATGTATATCAATGGATGATGTAATAATCTCATAAAAAGCTTAGTACATCAAGCTCTCAGTACAATCAACAATCATTACACACTGTCATGCAAAAATTTGCATATCTATGCACCAATTTCTTGCCTCCTGACAACCTGCCTCCACTGCGTAATCCTTGCTAAAGAAGACCCCTGAATGAATTTGAAATGGCCTTGCCTTGACTGCGCAATCCTCATTCGCATCTCCAATGTGTGTCAGATGCATTGAATGTATCACTATAGTCTCAACAGATAGTCCATCTCACCCTTTCACCTATCTCTCCACTGGGTCTCCACTTGAACTAACATGCAAGTAGTAAACTATTGTATTTGTTCAGTTGTTAGTGAGTTATTAGTTGTGAATTAATTAACTAATTAATTCACTAAAATCTCACTAGTGTATCTTTCAATTAGACTAGATACAACTAACTCAACTAAGTTAAACTAAATAACAACTCCCATAACTACTCTTCCAACTCCGTCACAACTTTTCCACTTCAGTTCTAACTGATTCCTCAATGCATAAGCCACCAATGACCCTAGGAATTGCGTAATTCCTTCAGCCCACTGATTTTCCAAATCTGTTCACTGAAATAAAGTGCTCTAAGAGAATAAGTTGATATTTATTGTTGGATTATTATTAAGGGCTAATAATAATCGGAATGCATCTATATTTAGATTGACGATCTATAAATAGACTTCGCCCAATATTCTAAAAACAGAATTTCATCTATTTTTCACATTTGACCAACCATCTACAAATAACATCCTGCAACTTATAGAATATGCTCAGCATTTCTAAAAATAGACATACACCTAAAAATAGCCTGCAGGCCCCACTTAGTGAAGGTGCTTAATTTTCACTAAGCTCATCATATTGTTGAATCTCAACACTCCCTCTCAACAAGATAGGGATTATCCTTCACCCTGATCCTGCCTCTATGGTATTCGAATTTTCTCCTGCTGAGCACCTTTGTCAGAATATCTGCATCCTGATCTTCCGTAGGAATGTACTGAAGCAACATGATCTTTTGCTGCACACCATATTTGATATGATGATACCGGATATCAATATGTTTAGATCTATCATGAAACACAAGATTAATCGAGAGTTTAATGCAACTCTGAATATCACAATGTATCACTGTAGGATCAAAATGAGAACCGAACAAACCGACCAGGATCTTCCTCATCCAGAGAGCCTCACATGCAGCTTGACTTGATGCCATGTATTCTGCTTCCACTAAATTGAGTGCCACGAATCTTTGTTTCTTGCTGTACCAGGAAATTGTTGTAGATCCAATACTGAAAACCCCTCCTAATGTTCTCTTTCTGTCCGTTGGGCTGCCTGCCCAATCTGCATCCGTGAAGCCATGCAAATTCACCTAATCCGCCTGTCTGTACCATAAGACATACTCAGATGTACCCCTAAGATATCTTAGGACATGCTTGCCTACCTTCCAAAAGAGCTTGGTAGGCTTAACCATCGCTTAACTAAGTGTTTCACCGCATAGCATATGTCCAGTCTTGTATTAACTAAATACATGAGCGAACCCACCAACTATCGACAGACAGTAGCATCCACTACCTCTGCCAATGTAGCATCCTATTTCCTCCAATTTCCTGGAAGAGGAGTATCCATGGGCTTGCAGTCCTCCATGTGAAACTTACCAAGTATCTCCCGAGCATACTTGCCTTGAGAAACAAACAGTTCACCTTCTCGCTGCCATATTTCCAATCCAAGGAAATAATGAAGGAGGCCCAAATCCTTAATCTCAAACTCCTTTGCAAGATCTGCCTTGCATGAGTGTATCAACTGCTCATCACCCGTTAGTATTAAATCATCAACATAAAGAACAATGATTAAAAGCTTACCCTCCACTACAATTTGGTATAGGTTTTCATCCACCTCACTCCTTATGAAGCCAAGTCCGGTGAAATAGTTGTCGATCCGTGTGTACCAAGCACGTGGTGCTTGCTTCAGCCCATACAGTGCTCTTTTGAGTCTGCACACATGCGACTCGTTGTTGAAGATCTCAAATCCTTCAGCCTGCTCAATGTACTTCTTCCTCAATGATCCCATTAAGGAACACAGTCTTCACGTCCATCTGATGAATGTGCCAACCCATCTGCGCTGAGAGAGCAAGGATGGTACTTATGGAAGAATATGGTGCGACAGGTGCAAAGGTTTCTTCATAATCAATCCCCTCAATCTGTGAGAAGCCTTGGGCAAAAAATCTTGCCTTATACTTCTCAACACTCCTATTAGTCGCTTGCTTTACCTTGTAGATCCATCTTGAACCTACCACTGATTTACCACCCGACCCTGGAACAATCTCCCAAGCATTGTTTCTGACAATGGAGTCATACTCCTCCACCATGGCATCTACCCATGTGGGCTCCTACACTGCTTCTTCAAAAGAAGATGGCTCTGTCACGATACACTTGCTCCTAAGAGCCATGTATTCAGTAAATCGGTCAGGTGACCATTAGGGGAATTTTGAGGTCTAAAATGGGCCTCCTAAGGAAATAATAAAATAATATATAAACCAATAAAATAATATTTATGAATTTAAAATTCACTTTTTGCACCAAAATCCATGTAACCATAGTTAAATTCAATTCAAAAGTTGTACCAAGATAAAATTAATAAAAAATTGGTATTGATGTGACTATAAATAAGAATGAGCTTTTCAAGAAAAAACCTTTATCATTGAACAACTAATGCATTTGTCATTTGTACTTAAATAATTTAAAATAAAATATAAATATAAATTTATAAATTCTTAATTATATTATATGCTATTAATTAAAATTTATATTATTTAAATTGTATAATAAAATGTAGTTAATATACTATATAAAAATAATATAATATATTATAATATAATAAATATATAGGGATATGCATTGTTTGTTTCAAGAAATATGAAATGACAAAAATATATTTTTATTCAAAAAGTGTGAAATGACATTTATTATGAGTACTTTACTTTGACTTTAAAAGTACTTAGAGCACTACCATGGTTAACCATGAGTTTTTATCCACGATTGAGAATATGACAAGTAAGTACCTTTAACTCAAGCAATGCCACCTCAACCATTAGGGATGATGTCATCCCCTAAAATGTGATTGGTTCTCATAAAATAAATTTTGATTGTACATTTTCCTTAGGAGGCCCATTTTAGACCTCAAAATTCCCCTAATGTGTCTCTATCTGCGCTGTGATGTAGGAACTCCTACATTCTGTGCCGCATTAAGTTTCAGTCTCTCATTTTTTTGTGGTACGCTTTCTGCCTGTTCTGATGTTTGGTTCTGCATGAGTGGACTCCTCCACTTCATGAATCTTCTCCTGTGGCTAATCCACATCTAAAGGCTCATCTTTGGGAACAAGAAGTTCCTCCTCTGCATGCAAGTGTAGCTCCCTCTCAAGCAACAACTTCATGGCTTTCACCTCATTGAATTTTATATCCCGTCGCACCACAGTCATTCAGCTGTTTGGAAAATACACACGATAATTATGGGGTGTTTCTGTGTACCCCACAAATATCCTAACTTCTGCAGTCGGCTCCAACTTCTTCCTAGCGTCCTTTGTCACATGAATGTAAACAAATGAGACAAAAATATTCAAATGAGAAATATCAAGCTTCTTACCAGTAAAAGCTTCTTCGGGTGTACTCATGCCAAGTACTCTATGAGGACAACGGTTTTGCACATAAACCGCAGTGTTGCATGATTCCGCCTATAAGTGCATCGCTAGGCCCTAGTCATGCAGCACCCATGATCGTTCTGTTCTTCCTCTCCGCAACCCCATTATGTTATGGGTTATGAGGCGCTATGAGTTCTCTTCGAATTCCTTATTTTCTACAGAAGTATTTGAATTCGTTTAACATATATTCACCACCATTATCACTCCATAGAGCCTTCACTTGCTTCCCTGACTCCTTCTCCACCAATGCTTTAAACTCACATAACTTTGAGAATGTTTCACTCTTCTTCGGCATGAAGAAGATCCAGTATCTACGAGAATAGTCATAAAGAAAAATAACATAATACCTGTGTTTTGCTATTGAAGCAACCGAGAAAGGTCCACACACGTCTATGTGAATTCTCTATAGGATCACCAAAGCACGTTTCTCCTTCTCATGAAAGGTGGTCTTCACAAACTTACCCATAATACATCCCTTGCACGGATCTAACTACACAAGAGTACCCTTGGGAAGTCCAGTAGAAATATGCTGCAAAATATTCAAGGAGCCATGGTGAAGATGGACCAATCTCCTGTGCCATAATTCGCCCTCATCCCAGCTCACCATTTCTTCTGCTTTGCCCATCATTGCAGCACAACCATCTACCTCCAACTTGTATATATTCTTAACTCGAATCCCTATCCTCTTATTTTGACTCGTTCTTTTATGTTGTAGGAAGGCTTTTCCCTCGCTGAAAACAACGTCATAACCTCTTTCCTCCAACATAGCGACCAAGACCAAGTTCTTCTTCAAACCTGGAACATGCATTACATATTTCAGCAGAAATGGTTTACCTGAATCCCTCTCAAAGGTAATGGTTCCAATTTCAGTCGCATTGTATCTACCATTGTCGCCCATCTCTATATGCATTTGGAGATCCTTCTCCTCCAAGTCACTAAACAACTCCTTCTCTCCCGTCATATGGAAGGAAGCACCACTATCAAGATACCACACCAATCCCATTGCGCTTGAAACCAAGCATGCGATCAAAGAGAAATCAAGTTCAAATTGCGAGGCTAAGGCCTCACCCATTGCAGCTCCAACAACCTTCTTGTTCTTCTTTTTCTGTGGGAAGTTAGTGGCGAGATGCCCATGTTTGTGACAGTGAAAACACTTCATCTTGGACAAATCTAGCTTCTTGCCTTTAGCCTCGGATTTTGGATGGGATTTCTTCCCCTTCACTTTCCTTTATTTGGAAAACAAAGCAAAATTCTCTTCATCATAATTCTTCGATGAAGAGCCATCCTGGTATTTCGCCTTATCTCCTCCTGCACAAGATCCGACCAAACTCGCTTCCAACCCGGCAGTTTCTCCCGTCCATTTACAGAGCCTTCATAGCTATGCCAACTCTTCAGAAGCCCAAGGAGAGCCAAGCTCACCAATTCATCATACGAAACTGTAATTCCCACACTTCCCAGCTCATCCCTACATTGGAAAAACTTCGTGAGATATTTTGGAATACTGTCGCCCTTCTCCATTTTGATTTTTCTGAGCTTATCTTTCAGCACTAACTTCCTATGGTCGTTGCTTCTTTGGAAAATATCTATCAAAGTCTTCCACATTGCAAATGGAGTGGCTTTCTTGTGAAGGCTTGATGCAATATGGTCTTTCACACCTTCCAACCGAATTCTTCTTGTCTTTGCTACCTTCTTTTGCCATGCATCAAGTAATGTAGCATCGTTAGAAGTAGGCTTAGGAACATCGCTATCGATGAACTCCTTCAGTCCATTATCTTCAAGTACCATCTCCATCTTATCCTTCCAGGCTATGTAATTTGAGTTACCCTCAAGCGCATACTCCAATCGCAACCCGTTGAAAGACATTTCAATGAATACTCAACTGTCGCACCAAGAAATTTATGTAGCAGATTCGAATTGTCCACCAGCACAAAAATCAGCACCTCTTCACAATTGCAATCTCCAGTGATTAACACTGCTCTGATACCATGTAGAAATTTATTAATACTGATAGTATTACCGAATTATCCTGATCTAAAAAATTAATAATATGTTAAATACAGAATCCTTCCACTTAATTCGTTGTAGAAATTAAATCACCAATTGCAAACACATGTGAAGAAAATCAATCGCACATAAACATAGTTGTTTAATGGGAAAGCTTAAAGCTAAAAACCCCAACTATCATAAATTATGTATATCAATGGATCATGTAATAATCTCATACAAATCTTAGTACATCAATCTCTCAGTACAATCAACAATCATTGCACACTGTCATGCAAAAATTTTCATATCTATGCACCAATTTCTTGCCTCCTGACAGCTTGCCTCCACTGCGCAATCCCTGCTAAATAATACCCCTGAATGAATTCGAATTGGCCTTGCCTTGACTGCGCAATCCTCATTTTCATCTCCAATGTGTGTCAGATGCATTGAATGCATCACTATAGTCACAACAGATAGTCCATTTCACCCTTTCACCTATCTCTCCACTGGGTTTCCACTGGAACTGACATGCAAGTAGTTAACTGTTGTATTTGTTCAGTGGTTAGTGAGTTATTAGTTGTGAATTAATTAACTAATCAATTAAATAAGCTCTCACTAGTGTATCTTTTAGTTAGACTAGATATAACTAGCTCAACTGATTTTAACTCACTTAACTGAGTTAAACTAAATAACAACTCCCATAACTACTCTTCCAACTCTGTCACAAATTTTCTACTTCAATTCTAACTGAGTCCTCCATGCATGAGCCACCAATAACCCTAGGAATTTAATTTGTTCAGCCCACTGATTTTCCAAATCTGTTCATTGAAATAAAATGCTCCAAGATAATAAGTTGATATTTATTTTCGGATTATTATTAAGGGCTAATAATAATCGACATGCATCTATATTTAGATTGAAAATCTACAAATAGGCTTCGCCCAATATTCTAAAAATTGAATTTCATCTATTTTTCACATTTGACCAACCATCTACAAATAACATCCTACAACTTATAGAATATGCTCACCATGTCTAAAAATAGACATACGCCCAAAAATAGCATGTGGGCCCCACTTAGTGAAGGTGCTTACTTTTAACTAAACTCATCATATTGTTGAATATCAACAGTATGTACATCATACATCACTGAGATTTTGGCTCACTATTATTGATTTGATGTCATGTTTACGTTCTAAATAATCTGAATGTTTAAAAAATATTAAAAATACTAATTGATAAGAAATATTGATTTACCCCCTCTCAGTATTTCCAACAAAAACTTTGAATAAAATTGTGGCTTCTTGTTATTTGAAATAAACTTTTAAATACACACACACACACACATATATAACATGATTCAAATTCAGGAATCAAAGGGTAGTCAAAGTTCACTTTACTTGGTAGTTACACCCTTAGTTTACAAGAGTCAACACTCTTCCATTAGAAATATGGTGATACAAAAAAATACATTTGTCATGTTATGGGTTGTTTCAAATTAAATAATTAATTCAATTTTGAAAAGATAACATAACCCAAAATTTAACGAGTGAACCGATTAATTTTTATGTCAATATCAAACCGGTAAGAGTAAATCAATATTTTTCCTTTATCATTCTTATGAGTCCTTGCCTTCAACGAGAATATAGAGATCGCTCGATCATTGATGACTTATTAAATCATATTTTAACCATTTTTTTTCATTTCTCCTATTTTAACCAAAGTTTAATACTGCAATTTCATTCACCCCAATTTTAAGAAAAGTTTTACATTATACCTCTTATTACAGACTCTATGTGGCTAGATGCAAGAATATTGGGAAATATCATTTTATCCAAAGTCTCGAAAGTCTGGTTGAGGAAAAATTATGCTCACAGGAAATATAATATGTTGCATGGATTGTAATCGGGCATTAGCAATGATAATATGTTGATACAAGGTTTTGAAAACATAGCAATGCCATAGAGGCTATATTTAAAGGATATAATATATATGTAAAGGTGTATTAACACATTACAATGCGTTGGAGAGATACGAGAGTATAGAAATTGTGTTGAGAAAAATGATAACAAGACCATAATTAAGCATTGATTTGGGGAGTGTGCTAGATAGAAAACAATTCCAAGGTAACACAAAGTAAGAGAAGGAGATATAAACACTGGGAAAAGGATCTATTCAATCAACATTGTATTAAAAAGACACTGTACCATGAGATCATCAAGAAATAGTGCTACCAAAAGACAATAAAATAAATACATGCGCTAAGGCCATCACATAGAAGTTTTGTGCAGGTCTCGATTTGATATAACACTACCATAAAGACTCAAACGATGCATTGGATATCACACATGATCAGTTTGTCACAAATATGTTGGGGATACAATTAAGTGTGAGAAACGTTGGATAAAAGAACAATGAGTAGGTATAAAATTCTGCAATGAACATATACATCCACATGCGATAGAGTATATATATGAATATGGACATGGGTTCATGCCAACGGTGTGATGGAACACACACATACTACATGAAATCTGCATAGGCTTACACTCCATGAAGTGTGAAATATCATGGCAGTGCCAAAGGGGTGAGTACATCATGTGCACAAAATTGTGTTAGGACGAAGAGTACAGGTCTAGGATGAATATATTGACAAGAATTGAAAACCGAAAAGAAGTGGAGAAGAGGATTGCTCTTCTCAATATTACGAATAAGTTAAATAAGACTACATTGGAGACATCAACATTAAATGACTACACCGAGACTCAACTAAAACTGGACTAACTGAAACTAAACTGGGATACTCAGATGGACGGTTTCGACACCTAGCAGGTGGTTGGAATTAGATTCTCCAACACTCCCCCTTAATTACAACCACATAAAAATTTAATTAAGATACATGCTGGTCTATGTCTTAGCGAGGCTTACAATTTTAAAAAATTGACTTCAACTATATCTAGTTTTCTTCTTCTCTTCTTCCAGATTCTATAGCCTCTGAATTGTTTCATCGTTTTCTTCTTGTAGTGTTCTTCAAACCTCAGTTTCTTCATTTGTTGGTGTAGGTCTTCTATTGTTCCGGACTGTCTAAGCATGTCCTGGAATTATTCAAGAAATGACTTTATGTGGGTTGCTGCCACATATTGTTTTCTGTAGTGCACTTTTCATCATCGATCTGCTGCAACATAAGAAGAGAATACAATTCTATCTCTTCAAAATGGCAATACTTGAAAATTTCATTGATGTGTTCAACATGCATGTCATCTTCAACATTCATATCTACAACTTCTGTGTAGACCTCAACTAGACATGGTGTTGCAAGCCATGTTTCAACAAAATTCAACTCTTTTTCATAATAATTATGTGTATCTGCACATTGGAAATCAATGGTAAGTGTAAAAACATCTCCAAAACCACATTGTCTTTGTTCTTTCTCCTCTGCAGTGAAAACTTTCTCTTGTTGCACTTCCTTCTCTGCTTCTACCTTTATATTTGTTTCTTATTTCCCTTTGCGGACTTCTTTCTTTGCATATGTCTTTATCTTTATTTTCGACTCTGTCTTTGCAATGAGAGATTTCGCCTGTTGCTTTTCCTTCTCTACTTATTCCTTTTTCTTTGTTTTCTCTTTGTGGGATTCCTTCTGCTCTATAATGGAAACTTTCTCCTATTGTGCTTCCTTCTCTTCTTCTGCCTTTATATTTGTTTCTTCTTTCCCTTTGCGGACTTATTTCTTTGCATATGTCTTTATCTCTGTTTATGTCTCTATATTTATCTTTGTCTCTGTCTTTGACTCTTCTTCACTAACCTGTGCTACTGCAATCAGGTTGTCTTCCGCTAAGTCGAGTTGGATTTTATCATTGAATAACATCATGTCTATATGATGTTTCTGTTGCATCATCTGCAACCAATCATCATTAGGCAAAAATTATTTATCAAAGTTTACATTAGCAATATTAATTATTGGATTTACCATAGTAGTTTTACTCTCATCGTCAAGCTTTGTTGTTGGAATCACCAAAACATCATTAGCAAGCTCTGTTGTTGGTATCACCAAATCATCATCATTCAACCTCTGTTGTTGGATTCATCAAATTGTCATCAGCAAACTGTGTTGCTAGATTCACCAAATCTTCGTCAGCAAGCTCTGTTGATGGATTCATAAAATCTTCGTCAGCAAGCTCTATTGTTGGATTCATAAAATATTCGTCCACTTGTGGTTGTGAAAAGTGGGGTTCACAAGCATCATCGTGCTCCTTTTCTGTTGCTTCTTCAATTTCGTCATAAACATCATCCACTTGTGACTGAGACTTTTCATGTCGTTGTAGATCTGCCACTATAGATCCACCTTCATCTTCAACTTCAATGCTCCCCCTTGCACCAAGATACCTCTCAAGGGTATCCCATGCCTCCTTGGTTGTCTTGGCATTTGAAATCCGAGGGAGAATGTTGTCATCCACTGATTATTTTATGCATTTTAATGCAAAGGCGTCTTTTTTCTTCTTCACTTCCAAATATAAAAATATCTAAAAAATCGCCTATTGTCGCTTTAGCCTCTTGGTTTTTCCCATTTGTTGAGTGTTCACTTTGGCTCAATAGAAAACTGATTTGCAGACATTTTTGTTTTTGTGGTGGCTTCTCCGCTTCTCTTCCACAAACAAATGGATTTACAATTTCTCTACAACTGCAACTCTTTTACAAAGTTTTTCACAAATTCACCCTCCATTTTTTTTATTAAAAAAATATTTCAATGCTCACAACTCCCCTTAATAATCCCTATTCAAAAATTTGAATATCCTTTTTTTTAACAAAAAAAAAAAATAACGTAGTGCCCCTTTTTAAAAAAATTAACGTAGTGCCCCTTTTTTTTTAATAACTCGTTTGAATCAAAAACCACCTCATTAAAATAAAACCCTTATCTTTAATAACAAATTCAAGTTTTTATTAAAAAAACTTTTAAAAAATAATCATAGAACCTCATTTTCTTTTAAATAACCTTTTTTAAAGGGCTCTTCCCTTCAATGAAGAAGTTAAGTATATGATCATCTTAAAATTAAATAACTCTCCTCTTTAAGTAAAAATAAGTCCCTTTTGTCAAATACGAAACTTATTGTTATGAATTTTGCTGGCTCATATTGCTTAAGAGCTATAATGCAGCCGCACTTGCCTATATCTCGTGGTAACTTGAAAAAGGTAATACGGTGGCCGAGGCGATCTCATAGGATGCTAATATCATGGTTTTTACCCTTTGGCATCTCTGTTTCAACTCAACGAACATGCTTGAAAATGGTGGGGTCTGATCCGCAATCACCTCACCTTGTAAGTCGACAAACAACAGGACCACTGCAGCCAATACAAGTGAAGTGCGCATCCAGGGCTCTGAGCTTGGAACAACAACAATATGGAGTGGTTGTGTACAGGTATAACGAGCGAGGTTTTCTCAGCGGCAAATCCTTCATCTGCATTTTTTTTAAACGAGCTTATTCCTCCTTTATCGGCGCACATTGGTCACTCCTCAGCCGCGCTGATCGCGTTGACACTAGATTGTTTAAGGGTTAGATGGATCGACGTGATTATATTGTTGGCATCCGCTTTGATCGGGACTTTACTAATTCACTCATTTCGTGCTGTCAGCGCATCTGTTCCTCAATTAAGCGGGATGATTGGTTTTTTTTAATTAAAAAAAACTTATGCTACTCCAATTTAAAAAAAAAAAAAAAAAAAAACTTATGGAGCTCTGATTGCCTTATTGCGTTATCTTCGCTTCAGTTTTTTTTTTAAATCTCGGCCGTATTCTTGGCTTTTCTCTGCCGCTTTTAGGCCAGAGGCTTCTTCAAATTTCTTAAAACTCCTCTTATGCAGGCTCACCTCTTCTCTCTACAACTCCAACTTTTCTCTCTTTTTTTCTCTCTCGAGAGTCTTATGCAAACTAGCTCTGATACCATGAAATAAATTGAAAACCAAAAAGAAGTGGAGCAAATAATTTCTCTTCTCAATACTATGAATCAGTTAAATAAGACTACATTGGAGACATCAACATTAAATGACTACAACAAGACTCAACTAAAACTGGACTAAGTGAAACTAAACTGGGACACTTGGATGGACGTTTTCAACACCTATCAGGTGTTTGGAATTAGATTCTCCAACATATATTGGCACAAATATTCATGATTACCAGGTTTTGACAAGTGATGAAAACAATGAATGTTTTCACATTGCATGTCAAGAGGCTAAAGGAAACACCCTATGGCACTAAGATGCCATAACATGATAAAACAAGGGTGCACTAGCACAGTTTCACCAACGCACCTTATGTCAACAAGCCTCAACTCTCTTACCACTAAATATCTTGCCTCCGTCAAAGCCCCAACACAGGTGATAACAATAGCATGTTCCTGCAAAGCACAATCGCACATAAATCTTGTTGACTCACCTCCAATCAAGAAGAATTTATTTTAACATCCACGAGGCTAAAGAAAGTGTATGGGAAATATTTCTTCTCTATCTCACTCTTGTATTTGGCCCTTTTCTTGTGAAGTTCATAATAAATTCTCTTAGCTTCTCGAAAAACCCCTTGCTGAATAGATTATCCCAAGAGCTAGCTGCCAAAATATCTGCATAACTATCCCTGTTGTATTTGGAGGCCTCACATTCTAAAATGAAATGTTTTTTTGTTTCCACTTTTATAAAAGAGAAAAAAATACATACTCTTTTCTCCCACACTTCTTTTTCCCTTTTTCAACGCCAACGTAGTTGATGAGAATCAGTCCTTAACTAAGTAATAATAATTTTGGATCTCCAATAAATATTGGCCCGTATGTACACTTTTTGTTGATGATTATGAGTGGGATTAAACTCTTCAATATAATACATTTTCTTTCTCCCTAGATCCTTCTTCCAAGTACATTTTTGGTACTTATCCATAACAAAATATTTTGTCTCTTTACTGTTTTTGGGACACATGCTCAATAAAATGCCCCATTTGCTAAACCTTTTGTTATTTTTCCGTATCCAAGTCTTCTTTAATTTCCACAATATGTTATTAAACACAACCTTAGGTCATATGCCCTCTTCCATTTACTCATTTTTTTTAAATACCTTATGACCCGCACCATAGCAATTTCTTCAATAGGAGAAACCCCTATTGCACTTAACAAGATATCATAAGTAACTGCACTTTTAATTTTGAATTTTTTTGTAATCAAACACTTCTAAATTTTCTCAATTTGTTTCCATTACATGTCGGATGCATTGTTGGCCCACAGTTCACAACCGTAGAGAATCATCAGAATCACTAAAATCCCAAAAAGAGTTAGAGTGGTTTTTGAGTCCCATAACTATGCCCATCTACACCTATTTTGAAAAGAATAAAATTCTTTCCAACCCCCCAAATTTCTTTTATTTCTACATCCATCCCAGCTTAGACTTTTGTTGAAGTCAATTCCGAGGTATTTGTAATCTGCAGCTTCTTCCAGAATGATGCCTTCAAAGTAGAGCTTATGTTGGTTATGTTTTATTTTGTTAGATAAAACCACTACTTTCGTTTTACTAATATTGACTTGCATCCCCACACTTCTACAAAATGCTCAAGGGAAAGTAAGTTCTCTTGCAAACCAAGAGCATATTTAGCAATCAGAATAAGATCATCTGCTTACAAAATAAGCCTTATAAAAAACTTGCCCAAATGGATAATGTCACCCCCTTGAAAATTTATCAACCCTTAAAGCTTGTCGATATATAAACCAAAGGGGGTAGGAGACAATGTGCAACCTTGTTTGGCCCTAATATCGCTTCTAAAACTTTCATAAATTCCGGCTGAAGTTCTAATTTTGAATTTCACCTCTTCATACAACATATGCACAGCTTCTCTTAAATGCCTTGGAACCCAAAGTTCCTCCATTTTGTGCCAAATCTTATCCCCATGAACCGTGTCAAATTTTTTTTTGAAATTAACAAAGCAAAAAAAGACTTCTTCCTTTTTCTCCCAAACTTTTTCAATGTTGTGCCTTAATTCTATACCATGATCAACTGTGGAATGTTTAGGTCAAAACCCTGCTTGCCCTTTATCACAATTATCTCTTTCTTCTGCCCACTTATGGATTTTATTTTCTAACATGCTTCCAAATAAATTTTGAAACAAGGGGTTTATCATTATGGTCCCATAATTGGAGGGATTATTGACGTCACCACTCTTCAAAAGAGGTATTTCCAGACTAGTTTTCCAAAATGTGGGGAACCCCTATTGTATGATGTTGTTGAACTTTTTTTTTTATGTTAGGTGCAAGAATTTTTAAGCCCCACTTTAAATACTCTGCTTGGAGTTTAGCTAAGTATTTTTCTTTTCCGACACCCAACTTCTTGATACCCATATCTACCTCTTGCACCATGAAGAGTTTTGTATCAGTGTTGACCAAGGGAGGAGGGTCAACCTTGGGATCATGTTCATAAATTTGTCTTGCATATTCAAACCATTTAGAAGTTGTAATATTGTTTTTAGTTTGGATATTTCTGAGTTGGAGCTCCTTCCAAAATAATTTGGAGCTATTTTTCCCAAGGAAGATTAGTCATTTTCTCCTTGAAACCATGAAATCAACCTTTTCTTTCTTAATATCTACTTGTAAGCTTTGAGCTTTATGTTATCCTTGTTTGAATCTTTCCACGTTCTCCTTGCCTTTTTTCATTCCTCATCAAACCAAGCATTAACCAGAAAGAAATTTGTATCAGACTTCTTAATTTTTGCTCCTTTGCACTCCGCAAGTGCGCGTTGAATTAAATGTGTTAATTCATGAATATGCAGGTCGTGAAATGGGTGTTTATCCTTCTCGAAGATCCTCTCTAGTGTTATGTTGAAGGTATTACAATTTTCTGGAGTCAAAATAATGCTTCCCTTTGAAAAATTTTGTTGAACACACTGAGTTTTTGACCCTAACTGCTTTTTTCTGGTCCAAGAGAAACTTAAAAAATTGGCTTGTGTTATGATTTTAAGTCCCAAAGTTGGTATCCAATCCAAACTTCCTCCATTTTCTCACACAAACTATGTGAGAAAATTACATGGTCTACTACACTTGCTCCATTGTAAGTATTGCAAGTGAAATTACAAGAAATTTCCCATCTAGTCAAACTATTACAAATGACTAAATCAAAAGCCCCACATAGAGTAAGAAATTGTTCACCAAAGAGATTACAGCCCTTGTCCTCTGAAATTCTTTCCCACTGATGATTACTCTATTTTGTAATCGAGATAGGGTCGCAATGTTCTTTACAACAAAGAATGTTATCTTTCTCACTTACAACACTAGCATTGAAATCGCCCACTATAATGACTTCACCTATCTGAGAATATGTTGCAATATCTTCCTTTAAAGATTTAAAGGGATATTTGCGATCAAGCCCTCTACTTTTGCAGATTTTTGAAACTTGCAACACAAAATAGCATGCTGCAATTCTTTTTTTTTTTTGCAAGTTTGGTAGTACCTTTCATTTTTCTCTTTTTTTCACTTTTTTTTTTTTTACTCCATCTTCATCAACATGTCCAGATACATCACCCTGATCAGGGAAGGGAATTGAAGCTGTGATGAGTGCTATAACTGTTGGACATTGGGTTCAATGCTCCCCGTGTGTTTCGCGACATTGACTAACCGCCTCTCGTGGATCTTGACTCTGGAAATTGTAGTGGAGACTAATGCCTGCAGGTTTTGGTCTAACAGCAATTGTGATTCCAACAAGTGGTATCAGAGCGACAGGTCTCGAGTTCGAAACTCACCCAGCTCGCATTGGGGGGGAGATTGTTGGACATTGGGTTCAACAATCCCCGTGTGTTTCGCGACATGGACTAACCACCTCTTGTGGATCCTAACTCTGGCGATTGTAGCGGAGACTAACGCTTGTCGGTTTTGGTCTAACGGCAATTGTGATTCCAACAATAACAACCGCCTCATCACCATTTAACCAAGACCTCATGGACAAGATGCTCATTAGGGGAATTTTAAGGTCTAAAATGGGCCTCCTAAGGAAAATGTACAATCAAAATTCACTTTTTGAGAACTAATCACATTTTAGAGGATGGCATCATCCCTAATGGTTGAAATGGCATTGCTTGAGTTAAAGGTACTTACTTGTCACATTCTCAATGGTGGATAAAAACTCATGGTTAACCATGGTAGTGCTCTAAGTACTTTTAAAGTCAAATTAAAGTACTCATAATAAATATCATTTCACACTTTTTGAATAAAATAATATTATTGTCATTTCATATTTCTTGAAAAAAACAATGCATATCCCTATACATTTATTATATTATATTATATTATTTTCATATAGTATATTAATTACATTTTATTATACAATTTAATTAATATAAATTTTAAGTAATAGCATATAATATAATTAAGAATTTATAAATTTAGATTTATATTTTATTTTAAGTTATTTAAGTACAAAGGACAAATGCATTAGTTGTTCAATGATAATGACTTTTTCTTGAAAAACTCATTCTTATTTATAGTCACATCAATACAATTTTTTTATTAATTTTATTTTGGCACAAATTCTGAATTGAATTTAACTATGGTTACATGGATTTTTGTGCAAAACATGAATTGCAAATTCATAAATATTACTTTATTTATTTAGCTATTATTTTATTATTTCCTTAGGAGGCCCATTTTAGACCTCAAAATTCCCCTAATGGCAATTCTGATGTGATTACCATTTTCTGATATTTTAAACGAAACCAATTGTTTATTTGAGTCTTATTTTTATAGATGAATTAAACGACCTTATTTTTCTCTCACTAATACCATGATACCCCTGTGTTCTTTGTCATTCCTTGCTTCCTTGTTCAACACTTCCATCTTTCAGTACCCTTCAAACAAAGGTGTCTTGCACCCTTCATGCTCATGTGTTTCTATGAGGAAAATTATGTCTCTATCTTCTGCAATATGCCCTAACCCAGGTCCTCTTCTCCATGGGTAACCTATGCAATTCCAACAAACTAAACTTAAGGAAACATGGGTATGAATTGATTTCTATTTGTTTTGACATGCAAGACTCACAGTTAAGTCTTTGTCCCTTCTTACCCATACTGACCTTGCTTCTTCATTTCCTGCTGAAGATTTTTTTGTCTCTTCTTTATTATCATCTCTCTGCCTTGCTTTGGAAGGGGGTCCAAATCACGCTATCACAATTTTACCCTTTTAAATCCATGCTCTCTTTCCCTCATCTCTTGCTTCCCTAACCTTTTACATTTCCTCCCTCTTTTTCTCTTGGTGTCTTACAATTAAATCTTCTTCTAGAAAAAAGCGAGAACCCCTCAAGAGATGCTTCTTGCTTAGAATGATATCTTTATCACACAAGTTAGGCATGAAGAATGTTATGGGCCTAGATATATCATTATTAAACTTTCCTACCCTCCATGCTTTCCATATTTTTCCTTGTCATAACATCTTGTCTTTTAAGAATTCCCTTGTAAGGTCAAAAGTAGATTCAATTTTCACATAGTATTTCAACCCTTTAATAATTATGTTTGCTGCTATATCTTATCTTTCCTTGATTTCTCTATCTTGCATTGTTGAGATTGAAACAAGATGATGAGCTTAGTGGAAAGAAGTCGCCTTCACTAAGTGGGCCCGCAGGCTATTTTTGGCGCAAAGTCTATTTTTAGACATATGGATCATGTTCTATGAGTTGCAGGATGCTATTTGTGGATGGTTGGTCAAGTTGGAAAAAATAGATGGACTTGTATTTTTAGACATATTGTGCAGAATATATTTTTAGATTGCTAGTCTAAAAATAGATATGTCGAATATTGTTAGCTCTTAATAATATTTGGACTATAAACATTATCTTATTCTCTTGAAACACTTCAGTTAAGTGCACAAATGTGGCACAGGAGCTGACAGAAGGAATTATGCTATTCCTTAGGGTTAAGTGGAGCTATTGCATGAAGACTTCAGTTAGAACTCATGTGAGAGAATTTGGTGGAGTTGATTGAGGAGTTAATGGAGTTGTGTTCAGTTTAACTAATCTAAACATAGTTGAGCTATTTGTATCTAGTTTAACTGATTGATACAATTAGTGAGAGTGGTGTGAATTAGTTATTAATTAACGCACTAATTATAAACTCATTAATCAACTAAAGAATACATCAGTTGACTTCAGTGCATGGACAGTTTCAGTGGAGACCAGTACAGAGATAGGTGAAAGAGCAGGTTAACTATCAGTTGTGACTATACTGTTGCATATTTGCAACAACCAGTGATTGGAGAAGCCCATGAGGATTGCATAGTACAAGACAGGTGGTTCAAGTTATTTACTGAGCCATTCTTCAGCATTGATTACACAATAGAGGCTGGCTATCAGGTGGCAGAGATTGGAGCATGTGTTTTGCTAGATCTAGCTTGATTAGTGTGTAGCAATTGGAGGTTGTGTTGAGAGTTTGTGAGGAGATTTGTACAATGATTTTTACATGATCTCTATGACATCTAATATACATATAGTTGGGGTTTTCAGCTTTAATATTTCCCATGAAATACTGTGTTCATATGTGTGATTTTTTATGGTTTTAATGTGCGCATGCGATTGTTTTTATTTCCACAATTAATGATCAATGGTAGAAGAGATTTTGTATTGTGCATGAAGTTAAAATAGTGTGTAATCGAGAGAATCTTGGAGAATAATATATCATTTATTCAAATTTCATGGTATTAAGTGATATTGATCATTGGAGCAATTGCGAAACATTGAAGCGGTTGAGTTTTGTGCTGGTGGAATTCGAATTTGCAGCAGATGTTTTCTTAGTGTCAAAGTTGAGTTTTGTGCTGGTGGATTGCGATTAGAGTATGCCCTTGAGGGCAGCTCGAATTATATTTCATGGAAGGATAGGATGGAGGCGGTGCTGGATGACAATGGGTTGAAGGAGTTCATAGATGCTGAAGTCCCAAAGCCTACTTCTAGCGATGCTGCCGTAATTGAGGCTTGGAAAAAGAAGATAGCAAAGTGTCGAAGGATTCTGTTGGAGGGCGTGAAGGATCACATAGTGTCCAGCCTACATGGTAAGGCTTCTCCATTCTTGATGTGGAAAGCCTTGACAGATTTATTCCAAAGCAAGAGCGACCAGAGGAAGTTGGCGCTCAAGGATAAACTCAGAAACATAAAAATGGAGAAAGGCGACAGTATGCCCAAGTACCTCACGAAGTTCATCCAATGCAAGGATGAGCTGGGAAGTGTGGGGGTTACTGTTGATGACGAGGACTTGGTGAGCTTGGCTCTCCTTGGGCTTCCGAAGAGTTGGCATTCCTACCAGGACTCTGTCAATGGTCAAGAGAAATTGCCGGATGGGAGCGACTTTGGTCGGATCTTGTGCAAGAGGAGATAAGGCGAAGTACTAGGGACGGATCTTCATCAAATAACTCTGATGAAGAAAATTGCGCTTTGGCTCCCAAAGCAAGGAATGGGAAGAGCAAGAATAATGCTTCTCAATCCGGTGCGAAAGGCAAGAAGCAGGACATGTCCAAGGTGAAGTGCTTTCACTGTCACCAACACGGACATTACGCCACTAATTGTCCACGAAGAAAAATAAGCAGGCTGCTGGATCTGCAGCTGGAGAGGCCTTAGCCTCGTAGTTTGAGCTGGATTTTTTGCTGATCGCATGCTTGGTCTCAAGTGTGATGGGTTCAGTGTGGTTTCTTGATAGTGGTGCATCTTTTCACATGACAGGAGATCGAGATTTGTTTACTGATCTAGATGAGAAAGATCTTGGAGTGCACATCGAGATGGGCGATGATAGTAGATATAGTGCAACCGGTATTGGTACCATTTCCTTTGAGAGGGAGTCTGGTAAACCCTTTGTTTTGAAGGAAGTGATGCATGTTCCAGGATTGAAGAAGAATCTTATCTCTGTGGTGATGTTAGAAGACAAGGGATATGATGTTGTCTTTAGCGAGGGAAAGGCTTTCCTTCGCAGTAAGGCAACTAATGAGACCCGGAGGATAGGGGTTCGAGTTAAGAACCTTTATCAACTGCAGGTAGATGGCTGCACAACAATGGCAAGCAAGGCAGAAGGATTGGTGAGCCGGGATGATGGTGAGTTGTGGCACCGGAGATTGGGCCACCTTCACCATGGAGCTTTGAAGATACTGCAGCAAATTTCTACTGGGCTTCCTAAGGGTACTCTTGTGCAGTCAGATCAGTGCAAGGGATGTACCTTGGGAAAATTTTTGAAGGCCACCTTTTACGAGAAGGATAGTCGCGCCACGACGATCCTTGAGAGAATTCACACAAACGTGTGTGGACCTTTCTCAGTAGCTTCGACAGCAAAGCACAGGTACTATGTGATATTTGTTGATGATTTTTCTCGGAAGTGTTGGATCTTCTTCATGCGGAAGAAGAGCGAGACATACTCAAAGTTCTGTGAGTTCAAGGCACTGGTTGAGAAAGAATCGGGGAAGCAGGTGAAGGCTCTTAGGAGCGACAATGGTGGTGAATTCATCTCTGGCGAATTCAAGGACTTTTGTAGTGCAGAAGGAATTCGAAGAGAGCTCATAGCACCTCATAACCCACAGCAGAACGGGGTTGCTGAGCGGAAGAACAGAACGATCGTGGGTGCTGCACGGGCGATGTTGCATGATCAGGGCCTTCCCATACACTTGTGGGCTGAGGCATGCAATACTGTGGTTTATGTGCAAAACCGTTGTCCTCATAGGGTACTTGGCATGAGTACACCCGACGAGGCGTTTTCTGGTAAGAAGCTTGATATTTCTCATTTGAGGATTTTTGGTTCAGCTGTTTACATTCATGTGAAAAAGGATGCCCGGAAGAAGCTGGAGCCGACTACAGAGGTTGGGATATTTGTGGGGTACACTGATACACCCCACAACTATCGTGTGTATTTTCCGGACGGTCGCGAGAGCGTGTGCAGGCGGGATATCAAATTTCATGAGGAGAAATCCGCCAGAGTGTTCCTTGGGAAGGCCACACTTGCATGCAGATGAGGAGCTATTAGTTCCTAAGGATGAGTCTCAGGATGTGGATCAGCCACAAGATGAGGTTCATGGAGTGGAAGAGACCACTCAAGAAGCGCCAACCATCAGAGGGCGGAAGCGCACTACAAAAGCTGAGCGACTGGCTCAAGATGCAGAGAAGGTTGTAGGAGCACGTACATCACAGCGCAGACAAAGACAGTCTCTTGACTAGTATACTGGATACATGGCTCTTATGAGCAAGTGTATCGTGATGGAGCCATCCTCTTTCGAGGAAGCTGTGGAGGATCCCGCATGGGTAGATGCCATGGTGGAAGAGTATGATTCGATTGTCAGAAATAGTGCATGGGAGATTGTCCCAAGGCCGGAAGGGGAATCAGTGGTGGGTTTGAGATGGATCTACAAAGTGAAGCAAGCAGCTGACGGGAGTGTGGAGAAGTACAAGGCAATATTTGTTGCCCGAGGCTTTTCACAGATTGAGGGGATCGATTACGAGGAGACCTTTGCACCTGTCGCAAGGTATTCTTCCATATGGACGATTCTTGCTCTCTCAGTGCAGATGGGGTGGCACATTCATCAAATGGATGTGAAGACTGCATTCCTCAACGGGGTGATTGAGGAGGAGGTGTACATAGAGCAGCTCGAAGGTTTCGAGATCTTCAGCAGTGATTCGCATGTGTGCAGGCTCAAGAGAGCGTTGTATGGGTTGAAACAATCACCTCATGCTTGGTACACACGGATAGATAGTTATTTCACCGGGCTTGGATTCTCCAAGAGTGAGGCGGATTCGAACCTATACCAGATTGTGGTGGAGGGTAAGTTGCTGATCATTGTACTTTATGTAGATGATTTGATTTTGACAGGTGATGAATTGTTGATACAATCATGCAAGGCTGATCTTGCAAAGGAGTTTGAGATGAAGGAATTGGGCCTCCTTCATTATTTCTTGGGATTGGAAATTTGGTAGCGCAGTGATGGACTGTTTGTTTCTCAAGGCAAGTATGCCCGGGAGATACTGGAGAAGTTCAACATGAATTTCTGCAAGCCTTTTGATACTCCTCTTCCTGGTGGTTAGAGGAAGGAGGATGCTACTTTAGTGGAGGTAATGGATGTCACTGTTTATCGACAGTTGGTGGGGTCGCTTATGTGTACGAGTCGATACATGACCGAACGCAATACTATCTTTCGGTAACTTGACTTTCTGCAAGCTAATGATTGATGATTACTAGCTCTCTTTTGGAAGGCGGGGCAAGCATGTATTGAGATATCTCAGAGGCACATCGGGATATGGATTATGGTATAGACAGTCGGATGAGGTGAAGCTATGTGGCTTCACGGATGCAGATTGGGCAGGGAGCCCAACGGACAGAAAGAGCACATCTGGAGGGATTTTCAGTATCGAGTCGACAACATTTTCTTGGTACAGTAGGAAGTATAGATCCATGGCACTCAGTTCAACAGAGGCCGAGTATATGGCAGCAATTTTGGCCGCATGCGAGGCTATATAGATGAGGAAGATCCTGGTCGGGTTGTTCGGTTCACACTTAGAGCCTACTGTGATTTATTGTGATAATCAGAGTTGCATTAAACTCTCTGTTAATCCAGTATTTCATGATAGATCTAAAAACATTGACATATGGTATCATCATATCAGAGATTGTGTGCAGCGGAAGATCATGTTACTTTCATACATTCCCACGGAGGATCAGGATGTTGATATCTTGACGAAGACGCTCACCAGGAGAAAATTTGAATACCACACAGGTAGTATAGGGGTGGCGGATAATCCTTATCTTGTTGAGAGGGAGTGTTGACATTGCAACAAGATGATGAGCTTAGTGGAAAGAAGTCGCCTTCTTTCAAAGTGGGCATGAAATTTATTTTGAGCGCAAAGTCTATTTTTAGACTATGTCTATTTTTGGACATGTCGATCATATTCTATCAGTTTCAAGATGCTATTTGTGGATGGTTGGTCAAGTTGGAAAAATAGATGGACTTCTATTTTTAGACATATTGGGTAGAGTCTATTTTTATATTGCGAGTCTAAAAATAGATATGTCGAATATTATTAGCTCTTAATAATATTTGGACTCTAAACATTATCTTATTCTCTTGGAGCACTTCATTTAAGTGCACAGATGTGGCACAGGAGCTGACAGAAGGAATTACGCTATTCCTAAGGGTTTACTGGAGCTATTGCATGGAGACTTCAGTTAGAACTCATGTGACAGAGTTTGGTGGAGTTGGAGAAGTAGTTGATGGAGTTGTATTCAGTTTAACTCAGTTAGACTCAGTTGAGCTAGTTGTATCTAGTTTAACTGATTGATACAATTAGTGAGAGTGGTGTGAATTAATTATTAATTAATTCACTAATTATAAACTCATTAATCAACTAAATAATACATCAGTTAACTTCAGTGCATGGACAATTTCAGTGGAGACCAATGCAGAGATAGGTGAAAGAGCAGGTTAACTATCAGTTGTGACTATACTGTTGCATATTTGCAACAACCAGTGATTGGAGAAGCCCATGAGGATTGCGCTGTACAAACAAGGTGGTTCAAGTTATTTAATGACCCCTCCTACAACATTGATTACGCAATAGAGGCTGTCTATCAGGTGGCAGAGATTGGAGCATGTGTTTTGCTAGATCTAGCTTGATTAGTGTGTAGCAATTGGAGGTTGTGCTGAGAGCTTGTGAGGAGCTTTGTACAATGATTGTTACATGATCTCTATGACATATAATATACAGATAGTTGGGGGTTTTCAGCTTTAAGCTTTCCCATGAAATACTATGTTCATATGTGTGATTGTTTATGGTTTTAATGTGCGCATGCAATTGATTTTATTTCCGCAATTAATGAGAAATGGTAGAAGAGATTTTGTATTGTGCATGAAGTTAAAATAGTGTGTGATCAGGAGAATCTCGGTGAATTATATATCAGTTATTCAAATTTATACATGCATGTTGTCGACTCGAATGTTTGCTTCTCCTTCCCTATTAGAAAAATTGCTAATATCTTCAGCCCAAGTTTTGGAAACTTTTGTGGAACCTCCTTTTCTTTCTTCTCTTGTTGTCTCTTCATGGTTGTCTATTTAGGCAATTTTTTTCCCTTTATCCTTGGATGGTTCCACTTTCACTACCTTTGGACTCTACACTACATATTTCTTCATGTTTTACACATCTTCCTTCATGCGTTGCTATTCTGTCTTCCCTATCAAGAGAGCTTCATGTAGCAATGTCACTTTCTCCTTCCAAATTTTATTACTTTCGGATAAAGCCCGGTTCTCAACTGTTATTACATGAATTGTATGATCCCTTTCTTACTCTTTAGCTTCTAAAAAATCCAACCTCTTTTTTTCACTTAAAAATTCTTTCACATAGAGATCAAATGACTAGGTGAAAGGCGTGGATGTGGGATTGTACAAGCAAAGAAAAAAATGGTTTCAAAATGAGCAACCAATACGTGGTAGATTTTATACCAAAGCAACAGTAGATACATAATGTAATGCATACATGTCCATATAATGCGTTGAAGCAATAATGTACGTGGCATCGAAATATTATATTTAAGGGCTAAGATTACATTATACATTAATGCATGAAAAATGCGTAGAATCAAAATATAATACAATTACATGTGTTCAAAAGAAGATCAAAAAAGAAATGTTAGAACATGTGAACAATGTAAACAATGAATTGTTGGAATAGTAAAAAAGTTACAAACAGATAATGTGTTTCATGCAATTGAATATAATACCACACGTGTTAGAGGAAATGATAGAGTGCTCTAATAAAAGTGGTGCTTGCATGAAATACTATACATGAAGAAAATGATGGAGGGTTACCATGTGACTGAAAAGGCCATCACACTAGTGCATTTCAGAACAATAAGTCTCATCTAGCCTGCTACAAGAATGTGACATTGCGCTTCAAGGGACATGTGATGTATGGAACACGCCTCCATTGAGATGTGATCAAATGCATGCAAAAGGTCCACATAATGACATGCAATGGGAAATCATTCAAACACACATTAAGATAATAAAAGAGCAATGGTGGAAATTGATCAACCTTAATATTGGCAGGAATTATTATTTCTAGGATGTGAGCTCTCATTAATATCTTGATACTTATGATTATTAATTAATGTTATAATTCTTTATTTTATTATAGTGGATATTTTTTTATCTTGTATCCTAATCATTATTTGTATGTTTGTAGGATTAACATTGTGAAATATTCGATGTAAATTGACAATAGTCAACTCAGCACCAAGGAAACCCAAGGACATAACAAAGACATTATCAAGTTTCTTAAATTCCAATGTCTACCTACAAGATGCTATATCAAAGCCCATCCAATTTCAATTATTATTTTGTAAACATATCTATTTTTCATAAATGACAAATATTGAAGTCATGAAAAGGACAAAAAAGATAATATTAAAGGTCACTTAGAAGCCCAAGAGTTATGGTGGAAATCCAAAAATACCAAATGAAATGAAGAGTTAACTAGAAGTCAAAAGGTCATGGGGGAGTCCTAAAGTCATAGTAGAAGGTGAAAGTCCACCCTATTCATTTCCATAAATGTAACCTCACGTTTCATTCAAGTGGAATTTTAGCACTTAAGCTAGGCTGGTAATTAGATTGTTACTTTTTGCTTGAGGATCTGAAAGAATTTTCTCTTTGTAGCTTATAGGTGGAGGGATTGTGAGACTAGTGCTACGTTATGAAGATGATATAAATTGCTCTCATTCCACTATTGGTTTTTGATGATATTGTTATACATGTATTTAAATGGGTGACAATACTAATGATAATATTTTTAATTCATTCATTAATTCTCGTTCATTCCTCTATTTTTATATTAGTTTTAGGGTATTCCAATTATGTATGCATGTGGTTTACACATTGGTTACATGTTTATGAAATAATTCCTTTCATGCAGCCTATGAGTTGGCTTTGAATATTTTCCCTTAATTCAATTTTTATTTTAGTGATTTATTATGAACTAATTTGCAGTTGATTTCTAGCACTTTTCCATTGTGTATGTCTTAGTTAGTCTCAGCTATCTAATGCTCCCTTAATGCATGCTCTGGCTTATGATGTTGTTGTTGTATTCTCATGTCATATTTTACAAGCTATCAATGGAGATTTGATCTCATCCTCATTCTTCTAACATATTACATTTGGTCTCACATTCAACTCTCTACATTTGATATCCAACATCAAAAGATACACATCATGGTAGCTTGGCTGATATCTCGAATGGAGCTTGGTGAGCCCTGGTATTGCACCAAGAGTGTTGCAACTCCTAAGGGATACTAAACTCTAATCATCAACCTGGGGTTCGTACAAACTTAGAGGTGATAGTGTTATATGCACAGTAGATGGATTCTACTCATGCCACCCTCAACTAGGTATTATGATCAGTAGTACTTATAAGCCATTCCTCCTACTAGATTAAAGTGAAATTATATAATTTAATGCAAATAAATACTTCTAATATAAGACAAAGAGAGTGCCTATCAACTTATACTTGCAATTGACATTGAAAGAAAATCATAAAAATCTAACCTAATAGCAAAAAAGGAAACTATGCTATGTGAAATCATTCATCTTAAACTATACATCCATTTGCAGTAAAGAAACTATTTTATCTTCACACACCTCATCAAAAAATAAATTAAACCTCTATCTACTGCTTCAATTAAATTTTAATTTCATGTAAACTGTTGTCATATTCGAGCTAATTGTGAGATGAAATAAAACACTAATTCCTACTTTGTTTTTGCAGCAAGTAAGGAAGGAGCTTTGGAGTGGCCTAAGGGTTTCTTCTGGTCATGAGTTCATAGTTGGGGGTCAAATGCATCCTATCCTAGGTTTAAATGTAAACAAGGAGAAAAACAGGAGTAGAAATGGTGATCTAACCCAACTAAGTCCCTCAACCCACTCCTTTTGTTCCTCTTCCTGATCTCTCCCTTGATGCAACCCCAACAACAAAGGTGGGCTGATATTCAATCCTATCCATTGGATCATAACTCATTGCACAAATATTTTATAGAAGGGTTCCTTCTCCAATGCATTCTTCATTCCCTCAGGAGAATGGTATTCTCTATGCTGCCGGATAAGTGGTAAAACATGCCATCTCCTTTGGCATGCTTGAAAACTCTCATCTCCTAGAAACCTAGATGTATCATCAAATACTTTGAAACTTTGATGATCTGATCTTGTGTTTCAAAGTATCTAGGTGCTAACACAACATCATTTGAGATTAATTGATGGTTGGTAATGATCCCCCTAGGGCTCATTATATCTACCCCAATTTGTAGAGGTTCCCTCTACTCTCTTTCCATTACTCTTTTAACCTCTACTGCTCTTGCTTCTTCATGTGTTAGACATGATGTCAAGGCCATTAATTGCGTATTACCCAATCTATAATTAGGGTCCCAATTGTTCATATCAGTTAATATGAGGTAATACATATAGAATTAAGCCATTTTATCCGTTTCTAATACACTGGAATGTTTGTAGAATTCAATGATTTGTCTATAGTTTTGAAATGGTAGGGAGCCATGTTGAGCTAAGGTCCTTATTTGGAATCGTAACCATTTCTCCCTGAGATAAAATGCATAGGACTTTGAAGGATTTTTGTACTGCATGGCCTCCATGAAAATACTTGTCATGGTGGAAATTTGGGTGTCTTTTTCATGTAGCTTCCCCTTCAGTCCCATGTTCTCTGTTTGCATTGTTTGCAATTTCTCCTTCACCACAGATTCTCGGAGCCTTAGATCAACTACCTCTTTCCCCATTTCAATAAGCCTATCTTCCATCAACCCCACATCTCCAACATTATTTGACTTAGCAATCTACATCCATCTATGGGTGCACCCTTTTTCTATCTCCAGATCCTAGAGGAGGGGGATTGTGAAATTTTCAAGGATCAGTGTTACTCCCTCAATGAACTTGTAATAAGATCCCAAACTAGGTTGTGGGGTAGGTTCTTGAAACTCTGTGATGTCCTTTTCAAAGGTCTTTAGGGAGGTTGTTGTCTCTTGTAGTTGTTTTTATTCAGCTTGTACTCATTCCTGCACATCTTAACCTCTATTTGTGTAGTTTTCCCCTCAATTTGTGCATTCTGCTCCTTTTTATGTGCATTCTCCTCTTCCTATAACTTTGCGGGTCCTTCCTATAGCATGATCTCTTTCTCCTGTAGCATGCTCTGTTCTTCATTTTTGAGGTTTGTGGGTGTTTCTGGTTGCTTGAAGGATGTTGATTTAGTGGTGGGCCTCCTCACATAGGCTATGTGATTATTAGGTTTGGGCTTTGGTGAGGTGACCTCCTCAATTTTTCCCTCATATGGCCCCATCTCCTCTTTCTTGCTTGGGGGCCCCTCAATAGTAATTGGGAATTTTGTGGGAGTTTTGGGTCTCTCCTGTTTTACTGTAGTGCTCTTCCTTGTCTTAAAGTAGAAAGGGGAATGTCTTGGTCTTTTCTTTTTATATTTTACAGGAGTTCCCAAGGTAACTAAAGTGGAAGATACCTCATCCTTAGTCTTCCCTGGTGACAGGATAGTTTGTTGGGGGGATATATTAGTGTTCTTTGGTTCTGTGGTACCTTTAGGACTCAAGGCCTCCTCTTCTAGTTTTCTTTATTTTCTTCCCTGTAATCTCCTCCTTCTACATCTGCTTCCTCCGCTTCTTCTTCCTCTGTTTTCATCTCTACTTCTTATTTTTTCCTCTCTGTCTCTTCTTCCTTTGTTCTGGTGTCCTTACCACCAAGCTTAGATGCTGGGGTTTCCCTAGGAGTAATGATATGTGTTCCTATCAATGTCTCTCTATCCATGTATATGAGCTAGGACCATGGGGTGAGAAAATTAACTTGTTTAGGAAATCCTCCACTATTAGCTTGATAAAGGCTATGATGGGCTAAGTGTTGATTCTTTCCCTCTCTAACTTTATGGCTCATGTCCCTAATGGACTGGAGGAGGACTTATGGTACTTTTAATCTTTGGTCAAGAGGAAAATATGCCTTGAATATGAGATAATGCAATAGTATAAAGTGGTAGCCATATACCACACTCAATATTCCCTCGCAAGAGATGTATCTTAAAATATGATTAGCTACCTCATCCCATGGATAAGGCAATCTTTCTCTCCTAACCCAATTTGTATCTTCCATAGGTTTCTTCATGGCACTAAATAGATTATTCTTTGTAGTGGCACTAGTGGCCTTGTCTTCCCTATTCCATTTGATTCCTAGAGGCAGTGTGGTTACTCTATTGATCACTACATGACTTATTGTTATGGATAACCCCCTCACAACAGTGGTGGCACTGACATCTAATTGTGAATTTAAGGCCATGGCAAGCTCAAAGCAATGTCATCATCATATCCCTTTATTAATTCAAAGAAACCTAGCCATTGTTGTCTCCTAAATATATCTACCACAAGAGGGTGCAAATGAATTATTTTTCTTTCTAAAGGTTCTCTTCTGTTAAACCCACCCCCCATCTCTTCTTGTTGTTATTGACTAAGTGAGTAAAATGTGTATCTTTTATGGCCTTAGTGTTCAATTCAGTGGTAGAAGAGGGTCACAAATATCTTATCACTCCAATTCTTATGTTTTGACCCCTCCTTTCTTCACACATACCCTCTTAATTTCACAATTTAATTACGGCTGACTGCAAATTTTTTAGGAGAAACTGTGTGAAATTATGATGGAGATATGAGGGCGGTGGAAACTTACTTCTTATGACTCGTGCTCTGAGATGAAAAATGGAAACATTTTGAACCAATTGGACCCTTTGTTGTTTTCATATACCCCCCTAGGCCTTCATGTAGCAATTACAGTCTTACTGTAGGCAACAAGAGGTCAAGGTTCAAATCTCCTCAATGGCTTAACAAACTTGTCCTCTCTAATTTTTCTTGGAATGAGAAAATATGCGAAGGGAAATGTGCTCAAGTAAATTATATTCTATTTTTAGTTGTCTTGGAGCATTGTGTTAAGTCGTCTTGAAGTTTCCTCATTCGAACCGTTGGTCCCACTTTAATTGATCATTTTCCTCTCCTTGTAATCAACACCCAATCATGGTGATCCTAATTTAATTGATGTGACAGTCCCACGTTGCATGATGACTCTACCAACTACTTTTAGTTCACTAATAGAGGGTGGCCAAGTTAACTGGCCACCTTCAACTTATTAAAACTTCTCCTCTTGACATTCATTCATTTCGTCAATTACACATAGGTATAAGGTGAGAGACTGCCATACCTGAGCCTACCTCATGGTAGAATTTTTATAGGGCCTTGCATGCTGGAGTTGGACCATGGAGTGGCACCAAATGAGTCTTCTTTACTTCCTTAGTTCTTGTTGTCTGTCTTCATTCTTCTTGAGGTGCTTAATTGTGTTGTTTTTTGTGTGTGAAGGTACTTTGTTGAGGCTCGAGATTTTTTTGCTGGTGGAGAATCCTTCTTGGAGTGCCATGGCTTCTTCAGAGTCATCTCATAAATTTTCTTGTCTCCTTAGGTGATAAAAAAATAATATGGTGAATTTTTTGGTGAATACACAGGCTTGCTACAGGAATATGTTCTCTTCCTATAGCAACCCCTTATTTGCACTTATTAGACCTTAAATTTGCATGGGGGTGATGAGGGAGAGTGTGGTAAGGTTTTAGGATAGTGATAGGATGATGAAGCATTAGTGCGGCCTTGGAAAAATTATGTGAAGGAACTTTGTGTTTTGTAGAAAAAATGTTTTTACATATGGGACAGAGTGAAGGGTTTGAGTGAAAAATCTCTTTGAGTGATATGGTGGAGTGATGAGAGGATGATGGGTAATGGTGGGAAGACCCTATTCATTATTTTTTTCAGACCATAGGACACTTGGTGACTTCCATTTCCCTCAATCCTCCCTCCTCTATCTTTCCAGAGTCCTCATGTAGCACCAGAGGGCCTTCTTGTAGCAATGCAAGTCCTTCCTGTAGCACCACAGAGATAGGGTGAAATTTGAGTTTTGAGCTCACATGATGGTGGAGGGAGTTGAAGAGGTGAGTAATGGTGTTGGATAGGGACTGAATGGATGGAGGAGTGAAGAGAAATGGGTGAATCCCTTTTCCTTGTCACCATAACATGCCACTGTTCATAATCCCACAAGACAAAAAACTGTTAGCAGTCATGGTGTAATCTCATCTTCTTGTCTTTGTTTTTTGTTTTGCTTTTTTCTTTCTCTCTTTTTTTTCGTTTTATGTTTTTCAAGAAAATTGGGTTGCCTCATAAGAGGTTTTCAACCCACAAGCCACCCGTGGGTGTAGCAACCAACCCTATATTTTACTAGATGAGCGCTAAACTTTAATTTATTTATTTTTTTAAACATAGTAACTAGGAATTTAAACCATAATCATACAAGTTTGAAACTCGGTAAAATTAAATCACTTATATCAAAGTCCATAAATTTAACTTCATAACACATACATCTATTTAACTGGTTGATTATAGGCACAATGAAATCATCATAAATAAAAACAATATAACTAACACATGTACCGTTCACCCTTAGATGAGAACCAAATTTGACTTGCCACTACTTGAGCTCCTTTATTGTCGTCTACCTCCAAGTATGAATGTTGTCGTGCTTAATCCGAATGTAATGACCCACTGGTTGACCTCCCAGCCTACTCCTTTGGTACTCTCCTTCCCCACGGACCCCCGAGCTGCAATGGGGTTGTATAACAAAGGAATGTGCTAGCTGATAGAGGTGAGCCCCTCTTGGCTCAAGAGTCCCCTCTATATAATACTCTATCCCACCAAACTCAACTATAGCTCGTAACCACTCAAAATGACATAATCTCCTCCATCCAACAATAGGGTAAACAAAAGGTCCTTTTCCCTTCCTTTTCCCTTTCTTTTATAGAAGGTTTCATAGGTGACACTTGGAATTTCATGCATAAATAATTATTTTTTATTACCCCAAAATTTGATTATTCACCCACCCATGTGTCACCCTCTCATCAAGGCTCTCCAAAAATAATTTACTTAATTATTCATTTAAAATAGTATTTCCCTCAACCCAACAAGACTTTCTATTTCTTCTCCTAGTTGTCTCTTGATTCCCCCTTTTCTACTCCTTAATTTGTGTTTATTACTGAAGTTAATTGACAAGTCTTAGATTTGGTCCCCTAACTACCTCAATTTTCCTTTAATATGAATATTCTTATGTTGGCTCTTTCCACATGGATGTTCTCTAAATTTCTCAAATTTTAATTTATTAATCTTATTTTAATTCACCACCCTCTTCTCTTAATGAAGTTTTTTAATAAATCTTTATACTTAACGCTATGTTCCTCTTTCCCCCTTTTTTCCTAATTAAGTTACTTATGTACATTATCCACTTAATATTTTGGTTTAATCATGGAAAAGGTAGAGTTATCATGGTAAAATATTTTATCTCTTCCTATTCCTCCCTTACCCTAAGTTTTATTCTTGATTTAATTCCTTTGGTTCTAACATCCTATATCACTTGATATGAATTAGTTGGATTTTCATATATTTATTATATTTATTAGTTTCTTTAATGATGTCGAGGGTGTCAAGTTGGTCATGCCCTTCAAGAACTTCCATTCGAAGTTCCAAGGGTGTCATGCCTAAGAATTTATTTTTGATACCAAGGGTGCCATGTCGGTCGTGCCCTTCAAGAATTTCTCTTGAAATTACAAGGGTGCCACACCACTTGCCCTTCAAGTATCCAATGGTTATGAGGGGAAATTATATGTGCAATGACAGAGACCCCCATCATCTTGTAAGTTGCCTGCTATAGTGAGACTAATGGTGCTGGAGATCAAGGAATCCACCTTGATGCGCGACCCCCAGAAAATCCTCGTGAGCGAACCAATTTTGGGACCTGCCCCCACGACATCGTGATCTTCAAGGCGAAGGTATTTCGACCTTTCCAGCCTAAGTCATGGCGGGAGTGCTAGCGAGTGAGATCAAGAACATTGTTCCACCCCTCCCATGTTGTTCCATTCAATTGTACAGCCCCATCACCCATATGTGAGTCATTCGACCAAGAAACTAACATGTTCCTGCAACCACTGACATATCATCAGAGTATATGTAATATATATAATAAGTTTCAATCTGAACTTAGAATTTCAAAGACAAATATTAATTTCTATCAAACCAGATGTTATCCACTCATCATATGCGAGTGCCTCTGGTGGTTTCCTGTCATACTCAATAATCATCAGTAACAAGGTTCTCAGTGTTAGTCATTATCATAATAGAAACATCATTATGACCTAGTCATTCACATCATTGTTTATTTTGAATCAGAACTAATGTAAGTAGCTACATATGGGACACATCCATCATGTTTATCATAATCATAACATCAATGGTAAATTAAAATATCCATCAAAGGCATTATCATCGTAACATCAATAGAAAACATATCTATCCATAAAATCTATCATCATCATTATATCAATAGAGAACCTTCATATCCATTAATGCTACAATCATATCAATAAAGAACATGCATATCCATAAATGCTATCATCATCATAGTATCAATAAAGAAATACATAATCATCACATCCACTAATACTAGAGTCATGTGTCCAGATCCTCAACCTGAGGTCCTCAAAGAATAGAGTGCGGGTCTTAGGGCTAAATAATGTTAAAATTCATATCACTGTCAGTCAACTAGAGTAGGGCACTACATACACCCCCTCTTAATAGTGGAATTCATCTCGAAGTCCTTGGAATAGATAAGGAAAACAGTGATGCATCTCTTCAGCATCCTCCCAAGTGGCTGAACTAGGACTGTAATTGTCCCACTGGACCTTAACCTAGTCCAATAATCGTCGTCTAAGCTGCAAAGTTCGTTGGTCCAATATGCAAACTAGTTTGACCATCACCTTGCCCTCGTACGAAACCTGCAAGTGACCTAAGTCAATAACATGTGATGGATATGAAATATAATGACACAAAACATAAACATGAAACACATCATGAATACATGCTAGGGATGGAGGTAATGCAAGTCTATATGCTATCGGCCCTTTTCTTTCTAAAACCTCAAAAGGTCCCATAAACCGTGGAGACCATTTTTCTCCCTTTCCAAATCTTATAGAGCTCTTTTGGGGCCTTACTCTCAGGAACACCCTATCTCCCATTTCATAACTTCGGTCTATTCGATGAGAGTCAGCATAACTCTTTTGTTGATCTTGTGCTTCTTTTAGCCTCCCTTTAATCATAGTCATTTGTTCTTCCATTTCTTGCACCACTTCTGGTCTTATTAATACTCAGTCCTCTAGTCGGTCCCAAATAATAGGTTTTATACATGGTCTTCCATACAAGAACTCAAATGGTGCCATCTTGATGGAACTTTGATAACTATTATTGTAAGAAAATTCCACCAAAGGTAAAGATTCCTCTCATTTCTTTTGTTGGTCCATCACATACATTCGTAGCATGTCTTCGAGGATTTGATTAGTCCTCTCTACCTGACCATCTGTCTCAGGGTGGGATGCAGTGCTGAAGTTCAGTTGGGTTCCTAAGGCTTCTTGGAAACTGGTCCAAAACCTTCCTGTAAACACTTCTCCCCTATCTGATATGATCTTCCTAGGAACTCCATGTAATCTTACAATCTCATCAATAAAAACTCTTGCTATCTCTGGTGCCTTATATGTAGTCTTAACTGGTATAAAATGGGCACTCTTGGTCAATGTGTCCACTACTACAAATATGGAATCATGCCGTCTTGAGGTCATTGGTAGTCCCACAATGAAGTCCATTGATATAACTTCCCATTTAGATTCCGGTATCTCATGGGGTTGCAATAACCCTGCTGGATGTCTGTGTTTAGCTTTTACTCACTGACACTCTAAGAATCTTGCTACAAAGTTTACAATGTCCTTCTTCATTCCTTTCCAAAAGAAAAGTGGTTTCAGGTCCGCACTCATCTTCTTAACATCAGGATGTGCCATGTATACTGCACGATGTGCTTCATTCAAGATCAACTGGTGTATATCTTCATTTGGTGGCACATATATCCTTCCCTAGAATCGTAGAAGTCCATCACCATCAAGGGAGTATTTTTCATATTTTGGGATTCTCATTTCGTCCCCCCTCAGACTCTTGCTAACCTCCTTGTACCAGGTGTCCTTAAATTGCAAGTCAAGCAACTTCTCCCTTAAGTTTGTCTTTAAGGGAATCACTGAAAATATTCGAGGTCTCCTACTTAAAGCATCAACCACCCTATTTACTGTTCCTTTTATGTAATTAATATCAAAATCATATTCATTTATCAGCTCAGACCATCTTCTTTGCCTTGCATTTAAGTGGTCCTGAGTGAATATGTGTTGTAGCCCACAATGGTCAGTTCTAAGTTCAAACCTCCTTCCTAGAAGGTAGTGTCTCCAAATATTTAGTGCATAAACAATTTATGCCATTTCTAGATCATGGGTTGCGTAGTTCTCTTCGTGGGTTCTGAGTTTTATTGATGCATATGCTATCACTTTTCCTTCCTGCATTAATACACCACCCAACCCTTGCTTGGAGGCATCAGTGCAAACCAAAAATTCTTGTTCCATATTTGGCACTTTCAAAATTGGTGCTGTCGTTAATAATACCTTCAACCTTTGGAATTCCTCTTCACATTTTTCAATCCAAATGAATTTCTTGTTCTTTCTTTGGAGCTTGGTAATGGGACTTGCTACCCTCGAAAACCCTTCGAAAAATCTACGATAATACCCTACCATGCCCATGAAACTTCGTATTTCATGAACATTGGTTGGTTCTGGGCATTCCATGATGGCCTCTATCTTTTTCGGGTCTACTGTGATACCATCCCCAGAGATAATGTGCCCAAGATAAAGAATCTTTGATTGGTAAAAGGAACACTTGACAGTTTTCCATACAATTGGTTTTCTCTAAGACATTGAAGAACTATCCTTAAGTGTTCGTCATGATATTCTGGGGTCTTTGAGTAGATCAAAATGTCATCGATAAATAAATGTACAAACTTTTCTAAGTAATCCTGGAATATCCCATTCATCAAACTCATGAAAACACCTGGGGCATTTGTCAGTCCGAAGGGTAAAACTACAAATTCATAATACCCAAATCTTGTCTTAAAGGCTGTCTTCGGGATATCTTCTTCCTTTATTCTTAATTGATGATATCCTGACCTCAAATCTATCTTTGAAAACATAGATGCCCCCTTCATTTGATCAAACAAGTCATCTATCCTAGGTAAAGGATATTGATTATTTATTGTCACTTTGTTCAACTGGCGGTAGTCAATGCATAGTTGCTAAGATCTAGCCTTATTCTTAACGAAAATCACGGGAGCTCCCCACGGAGATATGCTGGGTCATATGAACCCCAATTCCAACAATTCCTTTAATTGTATTTGCAATTCCATCAGTTCTGAAGATGACATATGATAAGGTTTCTTTGCAATAGGTTCAGTTCCTGGTTTAAGGTCGATGGTGAAATCAATTTCCCTTTTTATGTTGATAGTACTTCAATGTAACAACTTAATGATATATATATATATATATATATATATATATACATAAAGAGGGAAATATCCTGTCTATACATTGAAAATTCCATGGAAAATAAAAATTCATAAAAGAGGGACGAAACCAATCCAAACGCCATTTAAGGAATGAGCCAACCATGGCCGAGTTTGAGGAGGCATGTGAGCTACATGGCCTCCCTTTTTCTGATACTGGATTTTCAATTTCTGAAGGTTACTGGTCATTATTACGATCTGAAACAAATTATTATGAGAGTCCTGAAATAGCATGTCAACTTTCTATTGACAATAAAGATATCACATACGTGGGTAATCAGCCAAAAAAATGCTTAACCATGTACAGTGGTACATTTGCATGCAAAAGATATTGGTTGTTAAAGAACCATACATTAAAATTGAAGTGGGAGGGTAATAGACAGCTCAGTTAGTTGGGAAAGGGAAAAAGGTTCAGATTGGAGAAGATCCCCGGATAGGGGCCAAATGTTATGTTAATTTGTCTCAGGCATGAAGCTTCAAAATGCTAGGATTTTCTCTCTAAGGAAAACAGTGACTCAGAGATACATAGGAATGGTCGGTCATAGCAGTGGTTGACTGTAGAAGATCTAATCTTACAAGGGCTTCTGGTAGAGGAGTAGAACCACTTTGTTAATCTTCTTAACCATAGTGCTATCAAATTATGAAGAACATTTGATCAACTCAAATGGTCCAGCAATAATGGTATATGGGATTACATTGTCAAACTAGGTTATGCTGCAAGAATTGAAGAAGACTTGTCCACTCAAAGAGTTTGGTGGTGGAAATATGTTTGGGAGTTGGCATGTCCATTATAAGAAAAAATACTATTGTGGTTGGTTCTAGCCAACAGAATTTTAACTTGCCAAAATGGATAGAAGAGGATTTGGGCAGGGCCTAGCAGATGCATTCTTTAGAAGATTATTGATGTAATTGTGAACCATCTGTTTGTGACCTGTCTTGTTGTACTATCTGTTTAGGAGGAGGTAGCACAAACAGTTGTGTGTTTTATTAATGAGATAAGCTGACTCTGGCTGAACGTCTTCTAGACTGCATCACAAATGAGACAGTTGCAGATTTTAATGCACTTCCTTCCCTTTTATTTATGGAATTTGATGGGCCAAAAATAAGATGACTTTCCAAGATTTGGTTCTTACACCTGCTCAAGTAGCTCGTAAGGTCATATTGGCTATGGATGAAAAAGGAGAAAATAGTTAGAAGTTTAATGACACTAATTATTGATCAAGAGAAACCCTGGGGTTTATTTGATGGTTCAAGTCAAGGAGACACAAGTATTTGTGGAGAAGAGGTTTCCCTTTACTTAGATAAAAATCATTATTTTTATCTGAAGTATGCTACTGGACAAGGTTCCAGCAATTGGGCAGAACTCTATGGATTTTGGGTGTTGTTAAAAGCTGTAGAGGAGCGAGGATTAAAGCATATTCAAGCCTTTGGAGATTGAAAACTCATGATAGACTAGGCAAATTATCAATACATAAATCAAAATCTGGGTTTGTTCCTATCATGAATCATCTTATCAAGTAAAAGCTGTAAATACCACTTTTGACTTTATTACTTTGGCTCATTTTCACCGAGAATTCAACTCACAAGCAAATGCTTTAAAGAAGTTTTGGTCCTGCTGGAGGGTACCCTACTAGAGACTAGAGTGTAGAGGCGACATTCTCATTTGAGAAACTGAGAAATCTTTGTGTTAGTTGTTTTCTTGAAATCAGGACTATGTTAGATATTCCAGTTTATACGAAATATGCTGGTTCTCTACCATAATAAGCCTTTAATGTTTTTTTTTTTGACACATCAGGACGGAATGAATATTGCAAAGGACTGTAATAAGTAGACATGGTATATATTTTGAAAAAAAGCATACGCTAGCTACCACATATGGAACAGCCTCTGAGCAATCTCGATTCTCAACACAGAAAATTTTATATTTTCATTTCTTTTTCGGAATTTTCAATTATAAGGGATTTTTTTATTTATTTTTACTTTGGGAAGAGAAGCTACAAATTTTATCTGTGAAAATATGTAAGGGACTAGAAAATTTGATCTAAAAATATGCATGGGACTGTAAACATGTAAACATAACATCTATTGTTCAAATACATGTCTGGATTCATATATTGTTCACAAACTGTTATGTTGATTTGTGGCAATTAAATTCACTGAATCTGGCATTTGTACATGAAGTGGAGTCAGGTTGCAGTGTACTCCTTGTTAGACTCAGGGTATCCTCCACACGAATGATTTGTGGCCATCCCAAACCTCTCATGGGATGCCAAATTTCAGTGGTTAACACTTCGTGACTGTGTGCTCAGTTAAGTATTGTACTAGAGGTTGCATAATAATATAAGATATCGATATATTTAGAAAATAGTTGAAAGTGGAAGTTCAACGCTGGGTTATTCCCATTGCTACCTCATTGCCTTCTCGGTGAGGGCAGACCATAAATAATTCCATGACTGACAACGGTGGCTTGTGACCATCAGAGCCTAAAAATTTAGTTTCTTTCATTTCCGTCATTTAATTCCAATCGTGGACTGAATAATACGTCATTTATAATTTCACGGCACTTCAAATAGGATCATAGGGAACAGACATAGCCGATGTTAATGTACATAATGGTACAACATTCAGAAACCTCAATGAACGCCATACCCGATATCCACGATCCGTTAATAGGAAAATGAATCCACGAGTCCAAAAAAATCCTTTTAAAGTGTCACTTATTAATACTAGTTCGTTGAGTTAGTTTCAATACAGTTTCCATCGTTTAATGGAATGTACCATTTAAACAGATTATTTATGGCCAAGTCCTCAGAAATATTTATTGGTTTAGGATTGTGATATCCTCTAAACTTCAGTTCACATAAATATTCATTAGATTAAGATCATGATGAATTGTTGAAACCTCAGTCCACATAAATATGCCATAGTTTATCTGGTAAAGGTTTTGGAAAATTTTCCAAATTTTCAGTTAGGGATTTCTTGGAATTTAATTTAAACAACAAAATCAAGAATTGGCCCATTTCTAACTAAAAACCCCTCTAAAAAAAAATCTGGTAATTAGAAAACGCTCATAGGTATGTAGAAACCCCACATCTGAGAAGAGCGTCTATTTCTCCTGTGCGCAAATCATAGGTTGCAGGTTTGGCAGTAGGTGACTCCAGGAGAGCCTTTTCTCTGCTAGTCTTCATGGGGATTTCAGTTGAAAGTGTGAAGAAGCTCATTGCAGTGTGTCTCCTGCTACTGGTTATATGTCAAGTGTCTGCACAGTATGCCACCACTAGGAATTTAACATTTTCTCAGCTTGAAGCACCTGGTATATACTGCTGGCTTCTCCCAGCAATAGACTATAAAGATGCATGTGAGGAAAGGTGCAAACTGAACTCACGTCATGGTCTGTGTATGAGAGCTTGTGATACATGCTATGAGCAGTGCAACTGCATACCACTTGGACAAAGTGGGAACCGAGAGCTTTGCGGCGCCTGCTATGCCAACAAGTGGACGTGCCGAAATGGTTATTGGGCATGACTAGAAATCATGAGGGCTCTGCCCGCGTAGGTTTGAATAATGGCAGATCGGTTATTGGATGGCGTCCGGATTAATCCGGGACTGGCGTGGGTTCCAATCCCATGGCCTTCCCAACTGGGCATGTTGTTTGACCGTTGTGTACTTGTTTCCACATGACTGCTACATCACAATAGAACCAAGTGTTCTTAATTCAAAATATTTCAAAGGATCTCAATGCTTTGTGTATTTCCTCAAATTGCAACCATGCTAGTTAAGAGTCTTCATCATATCCTACAACTTGCAACTGACCCAACTGTTGCTTCTTTCAAGCATTTGGATGCAACAACACGAGTTTCAGAAGTAATATATAGACAAATGCAGGGCTTTGCAGAAATAGTCAATTTATCCACATCTTCTAACAATAAGAATCTAATGGAGAGCATGGAAGAGGTAGAAAGATTCAGTGAGGCGTGTACTGATGGAATTTGGAGTCGATGCATGGAAGTTGTCTTTGCCCTATTTGCAGAATATTTTTTTGTATCAGAGGATGCAAAATTTTTGGCATTGTATAACTCTACAACTGTGGATAATTTGTTCAACTTATTATGGGAAGACCATTCAAGAAAATTTGCATTGAAACATATCTTTGACTTAATAAAGTTACGTCCATTATCTAAAAAATATCAAGACGCAAAGTTAGGATTATGTTTCAATTATTTTGAGTACTTTGAAACGTTTCCACGTACAAAAGAATCAGATCGGCAAGTTGCAAAAACTATCACTTCAGATTTGCTGGCAGGTGTGCGAGATGTACTATGAACGGATCTAACTTATTATCAGGCTCTATTTCGTGACGGGGAATGCTTTCTTCACATTGTTACATTGTTAAATGGGAACTTTGTAGATGGACTTGGAGAAAAATTTAGTTTATATGTTGTTCAAGCATTGATAGATCTTCTTGCTGGAAATGAAGCATCAAAGGTCGCATTCAGATCACTTGTGGGACCAGGTTGTAAGGCTTTAGAGAGATTGATTTTAGATTTTTGGAAGGGACTACCAAGCCTGGAATTGTTGAATGCTATTTTTAACATGCTTGTTGATGGGAACATCATTATGCCATCTAATATGGTAATAAAGAATGAGGATGTGATCACATTGTGTTTTAATATACTTCACCAGTGCAACAAAAAATTGCAGTGTTATGGTCTTCACACCTTCCATCACTTATTAGAAGAATCTACCACCAATCGAGCTTGTTGTGTGAAAGCAGGCTTGCTTAGTATGCTCTTGGATTGGTTTGGTATGGGAGGTAATACGGCGGATGTGAATTGGGGTTGTTTGGTTCCAATTGATGAAGTCAATTAGAGTTTAATTTAATGTCAACCCGGGAAGGTAAACTTAGAAGTGCTTATCTAAAATATATAAATCTAGAAAGATTCCTAATTTGTCCAAGATCTTAAAGTCCCCTTACAAGAACATATTCATTAAGATCTCTTTCAATAACTAATCAAACCTAGATCTAACAATTGTTTGAGATCTATAGTTCTCTTACAAGAACATATTCTACAAGATCTCTTCCAACATTAGAACATCTAATAAGAACTTAAAAGCTGAAATAAAATAAACCTAGATCTAATAATTGTATGAGGTCTTACAATTCTCTTACAAGAACACTTTCAAATAAGACTCTTCCAATATTAGAACATTTAACAAAGCTTAAAAACTGAAATGAAATAAACCTAAATCTAATAATTGTATGAGATCTTATGGTTCTCTTACAAAAACACTTTCAAATAAGATCCTTCCAATATTAGATCATTTAACAAAGCTTAAAAACTGAAATGAAACAAAAACATAAATTAAATTATACCTAAAGTAAGCAAATAAGCATGCAAGTGAGGCCATGGGGGCCCTCCATAACTCCACAAGCACACCACTTTAATGGAGACTCAGATGTAGAGGCAAAATCGAAGTATGAATCCTTTATTTGAAAATCTCCATTACAAACCAACTCTAAGCTTCTAAGATTACATACTCCAAAATTCTAAGATTACAAAACTTTAAGATTACAATATTACAAAAACTTAAACATTCCAAATGGAGGAGATTGTACTCCTATTTATACAATGGGATGAGTAACAAACTCATAATGATCATCCACTAATCTCTCTTTTAGTTCCATACATCTCTCAACCATCTAGACACATAACCCCTTTTGTCCTTGATCTTCTCCATGAGGTTTATCTTCTCAAATTCGAATTTGATCCTTCAAGGCCACATAAAGGTGTCTTGGAAGCTTCCTTGGCACCTACACATGTCACAAAAACAGCCCACTTTCCATATATAATGTAAAATATATTATTTTCTAATATTTAATCAATAATTTCTCTCAAAAATGCTTAAAAATAAATAATATTTGGAAAATATAAATTAGACCCATTAATGGTGAATAATAGGGAAAATGAAGTGACATGGTGGTGAATAATGGGTGATAAAATGGAAGCATAGGTGAAAAATGTATGGTAATGAGTGACATTTTGAAACCCAAACATACTCCCCAACTGAAGCTCTTGCATGTCCTCATGCAAGCTACTACAATGAATTGTTTAATTTGATTCTTGGATGAGCTTCCTTTTACAAGATGTTTGGTTCTTGTGTAACAAGCATCTTTCAATCATGGACTTCCTTTTAGCACTTCTTTGGATAACTTTTTATTTTGCAAAGCATTTTCATCTTTTAATGATTGGTTCTTGTGTTACAATCATTATTTACTTTGTTGAGATCAATCATTTTAAGAAGTCATTTAATATGCTCATCATATTTAAGAAGTCATTTAATATGCTCATCATTTTGTAGTAGTTTTATTGTGGGAAAAATATGTGGGTTAAGATGTAATATGAATGAGGGAAAAAAAATGAAGTGTGAAGTGTGAAATTCCCCCCTCCCCAACTGATGGTTTTTGGCAATTTTTTAATGAGAAAGGGAATAGTGAAATAGTGGAATATTTTCCAAATATCATCATTTTAGCATCTAAAAAGAATTTCAAGATTAAAGGTTAGAAAACATCATACCTTACTTACCTACAGTAGTGGATGAATCATGCATGTTTAGTTGCTGCAATTATGATCTGAAGCTTCTTCTGCAAGTTATTGATGAAAGATGGATCTGTATTGTCGTATCTGCTACTGGATAGTCTGATGAATCTGATGAGTCTGCTGAATATGGCTGAAAATCTATAAGGCTTGGAAGGTATAAAAAATATATAAGTTACATTTTCCTCCCCCCCAGCCTTATTTATTGACTTGTCCTCAAGTCATGACAAACTGAAAAACAATGAAAGGAAATATGCTTCATCTGCTACGAAATATGGGTCTTCAAGTCTTCAACACTCGATGGCATAAATCTTACTATGTGATTAAATGTGCTGGTGTCGAACATAGAAAGAATTTTTTGACTTAGTGGCCATTAATGAATGCCACTAGCCAACACGAGAGCTCCCACCATTGATTCCAATGGGAGTCAAGATGCCTAACACATCTTTGTAGGTACGAATAAGTTTGTTGTGGTCGAGTCACCTACAAGATCCAACGAGCAAGGGATATTAATGTACTCCCATTGTTCATTGGCAAGAGTACTTGCCATTAAGGCATGCAAGCCTCTAGGTGTTTTTACAAAGATAATTAGACTCTAGGACTTTGACTCAATGATATACATAGAAGCAGGGTTTTATTGGCAGAAATGAAAAATGGTATGAAAAGGGAAATGGAAATGGAAAATGGATTTTATTGATGAGTTAGGAATAGATGAAAGGAAATGCATGGTGAATGAAGAAGAACTCTTGCTGTGAAAAATGGACATGGAAATGATATGCTTTATGGATTTACAATTGGTGGAATTCAAAATCTTTTTCAAAAAGGGAGGTGCAAGGTAGTGGTTGTGGATATGGATTTGTCTTTAGAATTTTCCATGAATTTAGTCTTTTGAAGACCAATTTTTGTCACAATTTAATCTCCTTAATGATCACTTGATTATCCTATAACCTGTAAAAAAAAACTTGGCAGAAAGAAACATAAGTGTGTTCAGGAAGGAATGCGCATTTCCTTCATGATTCTTACGCAAAAATTTCATACCAAATAAAACAAATTAAGGACAATCAAAGTGTTGAAATTAACTTAATCATGATATTAAAATCAATCCATTCGTAAAAATAACCATGAAAAATAATACTCCCTGTTTGTGTCAGATGAAATATGCTCGGCAAAAATATTGGCATTAGAAAGATCTGTCGTGTTCTGCATATTAGTATGTCACATAAAAGCATTCAACAGAAAGATGTTATGAGTTTAATGCCAACTTGAAGCTATCTAAATAGGATAATCATCATCTATAGAATCCTCCAAATGTTTGATAAATCGATCCTCGAAATTTGTTTCCAAGTGTTCCATTATTTATTTTCAAACCTGCGTGTTTTTTTTTTTAAAATCTTTTTAAAAATAAAAGATTAAAATTTTAAAGTAAAACAAAATTATCTAAAGCTAAATCTAATTAAATTAAATTCTAAAGTATTACAAATAAATAAATAAATAAATAAAAATCTAACAAAAAAAAATGAAAACTGAACTAAAGTTCTAAAAGGTAATTTTTTTATTTTTTATTTTTTTGACTTTTTCTAAAACTAAAAATGAAAAAAATGAAAAATGAAATTCTAAAACTCATTAAAACAAAACTAAAAGAAACATTAATTAAAAACTAAAAACTAAAAAAAAATTAAATGAAAATCTAAAATCTACGAACTAAAAAAAAATTAAAAATTAAAACTAAAAGTTAATAAAAAATCGAATTAAACCTAAAACCTAACACTAAACTATCTAACATTAAAAAAATGAAACCGAACTAAACAAAAATATAAACGCATAGATGTTGGCTTTCATTTGGAGGTTGGTCGTAAAGAAAGGAAGGGATGTCGACGGTAGAGGAGATGCCGCTGCTTTCATTGAGGACGGTTACCAGATCAATAGGAGAATGGTAGCTAGGATCAGGCAGTAAAGAAGATGAAATCTGGTTCAGGGTTTTCTGTTGTCTGTGGATTGTAAGTTGAACTTTCACTTGCAGTTCTCGCATGATTTCCCTGCTGCTAGTAATCTAACTGCTGGTTGTAAAGTGATCTCGAGATTTCTGATTAGGCCACCGGTTCTCCATTTTGACAAATCAACTTTGCTGCATGACTCTCGCATTTCTTTCTGGAGATTCTTCTTGTTGTGACGACCTCCTGTTTGAATTGATATCTTCTCTAATTCATCACTTTACAAAATCTGCACGTAATTTATCAAATCGCTCAAACCCAGCCACAAAATTTGCATGAAATCATTAAATTTCTTAAATTGGAATATTTTTATTGTAGGTTAGATAGATTCGTGCCAAAGTCGATGATAGATATATTTTTTTGTAACCCAAAACCGCAGCACTTAAATTTAAAAAAAAACCGTTTTTTTTTACATTGTCACCAAAACAGGGTTCAGAAGAACCACGATTTCCTCTTAAACCATTAGGACTCCAAGGAAGCGATTTTTGGGTTATGTAATTCATTCCGTTCCAAAAAAAACCCATGTCTTTTTTTTTTTTTTAAATTTACCCTGGTTCGATCGGAAACTGCTTTTTAAAACTAACGTTTTTGCAGAGGTCGAAGCCGCTGGCACTTAATTGCGCCTTCCGTAGCTGGATTTGAATGCAAATTTTTATGTCCAGGACTCGTTTCATATTCGGTGCAGTTTTCATTATAAGAAGTAATGGATTTGGCTAGTGTGTGGAGGTATGGCTGATTTGGATCAATGGGCATTGTTTTATTTTATATACCCACACATTGAAAAATGTATAGTTTTAGCTTGATTGCATATCGATAGAGATTGTGAGTCTGAATCTTGTGTGATTGAGAGAATTTATGGGATGTCTGTAGAGGAGAATGCAATGTATATTGTGTGAGAAATCCCATATTGAATCGAATAAAAATGAGTGGAGAATCCCCAGCACAGAACATGTTAATCCAAGGAGGACGAGAGCTTCCTTTCCGGAAGTTTGTGCAGTGAAGTCACATGAGATGAAAGTATAAAATTTCAAAGATGGTATGCTGGGTGCAAAAGTATAAAAGACTCAGTTTTTTTTTCTTTTTTTTTTTCTTATTATTAAATTTTTTTTTTTTAATGTTTTGTTTTATTGTGGAAAAAATTATATAAATGAGTCTGTTTTTTTTTTTTTTTTTAATCTAAAAATAAAATAAAATTGAATCTTAAAAATGGCTAGTTTTCAAATATATATATATATATATATATTTTTTAAATAATAATATATATGATATATATATTATTATTATTTTGTGGGAATATATATATATATTTTTTATAAATATTTTTTTTTTAAAACTAAAATTAAAAGAAAACTAAATTTTATCTAAATTTTTTTTAAGATGATCTTTCTTTTATTTACAAAATTCTTTATTGTCATATCGCAGATTAATTTTCCAGCAAGAGTTTTTTTTATTTGAATAAATCAATTGATTTTCTGATCTTCTTGATCGCACAAAGCGCAGGAAGAGAGCATACTAATCTCTTGATTTATTTTTATTTATGCAGGTTAGCGTGGATGGATAAAACACAATTAAGATCTACGACAAAACTTTGCATTATCTACACTCTTTCTGCAATGTCACGGGGGCATTTAGACTCTCGGAAGACAAAGCTTTCCGATAATCAAGCTCCTGGCTTACCTGTGATACAGAAACAAGACATAGAAATGCAAAGATGAAGCAGCTCTTTTTATTCATGATGATATTTAAAAAAAAAAAACAAGACTAAAAACTTCTAATGAAAACGACTTCTAATGACTTCTAATGAATTCTAATGACTTCTAATGAGATCTCATTTTTATTTTTCTAATCTATTCTATATTAACTTGAAAGATGTTTTATTTTCTAAGTAAAAGAATGCTTCCAGTGAAGCCATCTACGGATTAAAAATTCGAACATGCTCACATCAAGATTTAAAAATTTTACGTTATGTTTTACAAGTATGTGAGAATCCTGTCTTAGAGTTGGCTCAAGGTTATTGTCTTTGCTCTCCAAGAAGTACCTGTTCAACATTGTCAAATTCTTCATCCGTAGATGGATTAGTGAGAAATGTGGGGTTTAAAATAAAAACAGAATTAACTATGTGCGAAAATAAAAATGCTCCAAACTTTGAACTCCTTTATGAACCTTCTGTCACCAAGTTCCACAAATTAGTCCATAAAAACAAATGCATAAAATAAATACTAAATCCTTCTAGTTGCACTTCCCCGGCAACGGCGCCAAAATGTGTGGTTCCAATTGATGATGTCAATTAGAGTTTAATTTAATGTCAACCCGGGAAGGTAAACTTAGAAGTGCTTATCTAAAATATATAGATCTAGAAAGATTCCTAATTTGTCCAAGATCTTAAAGTTCCCTTACAAGAACATATTCATCAAGATCTCTTCCAAACCTAGATCTAACAATTGTTTGAGATCTATGGTTCTCTTACAAGAACATATTCTACAATATCTCTTCCAACATTAGAACATCTAATAAGAACTTAAAAAGCTGAAATGAAATAAAACTAGATCTAAAAATTGTATGAAATCTTACGGTTCTCTTACAAGAACACTTTCAAATAAGACTCTTCCAATATTAGAACATTTAACAAAAACTTGAAAACTGAAATCAAACAAAAACATAAAATAAATTATACCTAAAATAAACAAATAAGCATGCAAGTGAGGCCATGGGGGCCCTCCATAACTCCACAAGCACACCACTTCAATGGAGACTCAGATGTAGAGGCAAAATCGAAGTATGAATCCTTTATTTGAAAATCTCCATTACAAACCAACTCTAAGATTACAACTCTAAGCTTCTAAGATTACATACTCCAAAATTCTAAGATTACAAAAACTTCCAGATTACAAATGGAGGAGATTGTACTCCTATTTATACAATGGGATGAGTAACAAACTCATAATGATCATCCACTAATCTCTCTTTAGTTCCATACATCTCTCAACCATCTAGACACATAACCCCTTTTGTCCTTGATCTTCTCCATGAGATCATAATCTTCTCCATGAGGTTTATCTTCTCAAATTCGAATTTGATCCTTCAAGGCCACATAAAGGTGTATTGGAAGCTTCCTTGGCACCTACACATGTCACAAAAACAACCCACTTTCCATATATAATGTAAAATATATTATTTTCTAATATTTAATCAAGAATTTCTCTCAAAAATGCTTTAAAATAAATAATATTTGGAAAATATAAATTAGACCCATTAATGGTGAATAATAGGGAAAATGAAGTGACATGGTGGTGAATAATGGGTGATAAAATGGAAGCATAGGTGAAAAATGTATGGTAATGAGTGACATTTTGAAACCCAAATAGGGGTTATGAGTTTGATTTTTGTCATAGAACCAAACATAATCAAGAAGGTTTCTGAGTCCACAAAGACTACAAAACTCATGGCTCACAAAAAAAAAAATACAAGGAAAACCTTAATACTTTATGGGCCTATAGGTCCTAGAGGTTGAACCTTTGCTCTGATACCAAGTGTAGTGACCAACCCTATGATTTACTAGATGAGCGCTAGGATTTTTTTTTTTTTTTAAATCAAGTAACAAGGAAGTGAAACCATAATCATACAAGTTTGAAACTCATTAAAATTAAATCAAGTATATCAAGTCCATAAATTTAACTTCATAACACATACATATATTTAACTTGATTATAGGCACAATGAAATCATCATAATTAAAAACAATATAACTAACTCATGTACTATTCACCCTTAGACGAGAACCAAACTTGACTTGCCGCTGCTTGAGCTCCTTTGTTGTCGTCTACCCCCAACATGAATGTTGTCGTGCTTAGTCCGAATGTAATGACCCATCGGTTGACCTCCCAGCCTACTCCTTGGGTACTCTCCTTCCCCGCGGACCCCCGAGCTGCAATGGGGTTGTACAACGAAGGAATGTGCTAGCTGATAGAGGTGAGCCCCTCTTGGCTCAAGAGTCCCCTCTCTATAATACTCTATCCCACCAAACTCAACTATAGCTCGTAACCACTCAAAATGACATAATCTCCTCCATCCAACAATAGGGTAAACAAAAGGTCCTTTTTCCTTCCATTTCCCTTTCTTTTATAGAAGGCTTCATAGGTGACACTTGGAAGTTCATGCATAAATAATTAATTTTTTTATTACCCAAAATTTGATTATTCACCCACCCATGTGTCACCCTCTCATCAAGACTCTCCAAAAATAATTTACTTAATTATTCATTTAAAATAGTATTTCCCTCAACCCAACAAGGCTTCCTATTTCTTCTCCTAGTTGTCTCTTGATTCCCCCTTTTTACTCAATTTGTGTTTATCACTGAAGTTAATTGATAAGTCTCAGATTTGGTCTCCTAACTACCTCAATTTTCCTTTTAGATGAATATTCTTATGTTGGCTCTTGCCACATGGAAGTTCTCTAAATTTCTCAAATTTTAATTTATTAATCTTATTTTAATTCACCACCCTCTTCTCTTAATGAAGTTTTTAATAAATCTTTATACTTAACTCTATGTCCCTCTTTCCCCCTTTTTGCCTAATTAAGTTACTTATGTACATTATCCACTTAATATTTTGGTTTAATCATGGAAAAGGTAGAGTTATTATGGTAAAATATTTTATCTCTTCCTATTCCTCCCTTACCCTAAGTTTTATTCTTGATTTAATTCCTTTGGTTCTAACATCCTATATCACTTGATATGAATAGTTGGATTTTCATATATTGATTATATTGATTAGTTTCTTTAATGATGTCGAGGGTGTCAAGTTGGTCATGCCCTTCAAGAACTTCCATTCGAAGTTCCAAGGGTGCCATGCCTAAGAATTTATTTTTGATACCAAGGGTGCCAAGTTGGTCGTGCCCTTCAAGAATTTCTCTTGAAATTCCAAGGGTGCCACACCACTTGCCCTTCAAGTATCCAGTGGTTACAAGGGGAAATTATATGTGCAACGATAGAGACCCCTATCATCTCGTAAGTTTCCTGCTATAGTGAGACTAATGGTGCTGGGGATCAAGGAATCCGCCTTGATGCACGCCTCCCAGAAAATCCTCGTGAGCGAACCAATTTTGGGACCTGCCCCCACGACATCGTGATCTTCAAGGCGAAGGTATTTCTACCTTTCCATCCTAAGTCATGGCGGGAGTGCTATTAAGTGAGATTAGGAACACTGTTCCACCCCTCCCATGTTGTTCCATTCAATTTTACAACCCCATCACCCATATGTGAGTCATTCGGCCAAGCAACTAACATGTTCCTGCAACCACTGACATATCATCAAAGTATATGTAATATATATAATAAGTTTCAAATTAAACTTAGAATTTCAAAGACAAATATTAATTTCTATCAAAGCAGATGTTATCCACTCATCATATGCGAGTGCCTTTTGTGGTTTCCTGTCATACTCAATAATCATCAGTAACAAGGTTCTCAGTGTTAGTCATTATCATAATAGAAACATCATCATGACCTAGTCATTCACATCATTGTTTATTTTGAATCAGAACTAATGTAAGTAGCTACATATGGGACACATCCATCATGTTTATCATAATCATAACATCAATGGTAAATTAAAATATCCATCAAAGGCATTATCATCGTAACATCAATATAAAACATATCTATCCATAAAATCTATCATCATCATGATATCAATAGAGAACCTGCATATCCATTAATGCTACAATCATATCAATAAAGAACATGCATATCCATAAATGCTATCATCATCATAGTATCAATAAAGACATACATAACCGTCACATCCACTAATACTAGAGTCATGTGTCTGGATCCTCAACCTGAGGTCCTCAAAGAATAAAGTGCGGGTCTTAGGGCTAAATAATGTTAAAATTCATATCACTATCAGTCAACAAAAGTAGGGCACTACAGTGGGCACCTCACAGAGGTTTTCACTCAAGGGTATTTTATTCTTCTATTTTTTTATGCTCCAGGACTGCCTCAGAGAGGTTTTCAATCCCAGAGCTGGCCTTGGATGCCTCATGGAGGTTTTCACCCAGGCCTCTTTATTTATTTTTTATTTTTTCTCTTTTTCTCTAGGAGGGCTGTGGACTGGAAGCTATGAGGCTCCCAATCACAATCACCTCTCTTTTGATTGTATTTTTGAACTCTTCTTTAGACATGGGTCTCTTGTATAATTTTATCCTATAACCATTGACAAGTAGAGGGATCCCCTCCTGATAAATGGTTATGATATGAAAAACTCCAATGTCATTGCCTTTCTCTATCAGGTATGGGCCTAACCATATTGTCATCAAATTTCCTTTATAGTTCTTGAACCTAGAGTAATATAGCAAAGCCAAATCCCCTTCCTTAAATGTTTTCTCCTTAATGTGCCTATCATGCCAAACCTTCCTTTGCAATTGTATAACTTCAGTTTGGAGGAGGGCTTGCATTCTAAATTCATCCAAGTCATTCGATTGAAGCAACCTTTCTTTATGTTCTCTTGTGACATGTAAATCCAATTAGGTTGTCGTTATGAGAGTGTTATATTCAAATTCAATGGAAAGCAAAGATTTCTTCCCATAAAACATATCATATGGAGTGAAACCAGTAGTTGTCTTCTAGGTGGTATTATAGGCCCAAGTTTCCTCCACTAATCTGTTTGCCCAATATTTCCCGCTGCTACTCACCACCTTGGTGAGGATGCTTTCCAGTGCTCTATTGGTAACCTCTACTTTCCAATTTTCTTGAGGGTGATAGCCAATAGATGTTTTATGCTTGATATTATGTTGCATTAGGAAATTATTAATCAAATGTGATGTGAACTGAGGTCCTTGATCAATGACTATCTACCTTGGATACCCAAATTTGTAGAAAACATTTCCCTTCAAAACTTATCCACGTTTTCTTTTATTGCTGCTTTGATAGCCTTTGTCTCAACCCACTTTGGAAAATAGTCAGTGCATACTATGATGTACTTATTTTTTCCGAATGGTGGATTAATTGGCCCAATGAAATCCACACCCCACTTGTCAAATGGCTCTAAGGCCACTTGAGTTTGTAGAGGCATTTCATCCTTGGGTGTGGATTTTCCCATCCCCTGACACTGGTCACATCTATTGCTATACCTTCTTGCATATTGATGGAGAGTAAGCCAATAGTAGCCAACTTGTAAGGACTTGAAATTTTTCCTCTTAACAGAAAAATGGCCCCCACAGGTCCCATCATCCCATGATAAGAGGATGTCAAATAATTCATCTTCCCTAACACATCTCCTTCAATTCTGATTTTGTCCCATTTTGAAAAGATTGCCACCAATCCATTGTGTATGTCTTTGTTAGTCTTAGCTATCTAATTCTCCCTTAATGCATGCTCTGGATCATGATGTTGTTGTTTTATTCTCATGTCATATTTCACAAGCTATCAGTGGAGAGTTGATCTTATCCTCATTCTTCTAACATATTACTTTGGGTCTAACATTCAACTCTCTACATTTGATATCCAAGAGAAAAGATACACATCATGGTAGCTTGGCCGATATCTCGAATGGAGCTTGGTGACCCCTGGTATTGCACCAATAGTGTTGCAACTCCTAAGGGATACTCAACTCTAATCATCAACCCGGGGTTCGTACAATCTTAGAGGTGATAGTGTTATGTGCACAATAGATGGATTCTACTCATGCCACCCTCAACTAGGTCTTATGATCATTAGTACTTATAAGTCATTCCTCCTACTAGATTAAAGTGAAATTATATAATTTAATGCAAATAAATACTTCTAATCTAAGACAAAGAGAGTGCCTATCAACTTCTACTTGCAATTGACATTGAAATAAAATCATAAACATCTAACCTAATTGCAGAAAAGGAAACTATGCTATGCGAAATAATTCATCTTAAACTATACATCCATTTACAGTAAAGTAACTATTTTATCTTCACATACTTCATCAAATCATAAATTAAAGCTCTATCTACTGATTCACTTAATTTTTACTTGCATGTAAATTGTTGTCATATTCGAGCTAATTGTGAGATGAAATAAAACACTAATTCCTACTTTGTTTTTGCAGCAAGTAAGGAAGGAGCTTTGGAGTGGCCTAAGGGTCTCTTTTGGTCATGAGTTCATAGTTGGGGGTCAAATGCATCCTATCCTAGGTTAAAATGGCAACAAGGAGAAAAAATAGAGTAGAAATGGTGATCTAACCCAAGTAATTCCCTCAACCCACTCCTTTTGTTCCTCTACCCGATCTCTCTCTTCATGCAGCCCCAAAAACAAAGGTGGGCTGATATTCAATCCTATCCATTGGATCATCATTATTTTCACAACTCTTTTATAGAATGGTTCCTTCTCCAATGCATTCTTCATTCCCTCAGGAGAATGGTAATCTCTATGTTTTCGAATCAATGGTAAAACATGCCATCTCCTATGGCATGCTTGCAAACTCTCATCTCCTAGCAACCTAGATGTATCATCAAAGTGTGAGATGGGATGCTCTTGTGTTTCAATGTATCTAAGTGCTAGCACAACATCATTTGAGATTAATTGATGGTTGGTAATGATCCCCCTGGGGCTCATTAGATCTGCCCCGATTTGTAGAGGTTCCCTCTCCTCTCTTTCCATTACTCTTTTAACCTCTACTGCTCTTGCTTCTTCATGTGTTAGTCATGATGTTAAGGCCATTAATTTCATATTACCCAATCTTTAATTAGGTTCCAATTGTTCATATCAGTCAATATGAGGTTATGCATATAGAATTAAGCCATTTTATCCGTTTCTAACACACTCGAATGTTTGCAGAATTCAATGAATTGTCTATAGTTTTGAAAGGGTAGGGAGCCATGTTGAGCTAAGGTCCTTATTTGGAATCGTAACCATTTCTCCCTGAGATAAACTGCATAGGACTTTGAAGGATGTTTGTACTGCATGGCCTCCATGAAAACACTTTCCATGGTGGCAAGTTGGGTGTCTATTTCCTGTAGCTTCCCCTTCAGTCCCATGTTCTCTGTTTGCACTGCTTGCAATTTCTCCTTCACCACAGATTCTCGGAGCCTTACATCAAATAACTCTTTCCCCATTTCAATGAGCCTTTCTTCCATTAACGCCATATCTCCAACATTATTTGACTTGGAAATCTACATCCATCTGTGGGTGCGTCCTTTTTCTATCTCTAGCTCATAAAGGAGGGGGATTGTGAGATTTTCAGGGATCAGTCTCACTCCCTCAATGAACTTGTAATAAGATCCCAAACTAGGTTGTGGGGTAGGTTCTTGAAACTCTGTGATGTCCATTTCAGAGGTCTTTAGGGAGGTTGTTGTATCTTGTAGTTGTTGTTATTCAACTTGTACCCCCTCTTGCAAATCTTAACCTTATATTTGTGCAGTCTGCCCGTCAATTTGTGCATTCTGCTCATTTTTATTTCATTCTCCTCTTCCTATAACTTTTTTGGTCCTTCCTATAACATGATTTTTTTTTCCTGTAGCATGCTCTTTTCTTCCTTTTTGAGGTCTGTGGGTGTTTCTGGTTGCTTGAAGGATGTTGATTTAGTGGTGGGCCTCCTCACATAGGCTATGTGATTATTAGGTTTGGCTTTGGAGAGGTGACCTCCTCAAATTTTCCCTCATATGGCCCCATCTCCTCTTTCTTGCTTAGGGACCCCTTAACGCTAATTGGGACTTTTGTGGGAGTTTTGGGTCTCTCTTGTTTTACTATAGTGCTCTTCCTTGTCTTAAAGTAGAAAGGGGAATGTCTTGGTATTTTCTTTTTATATTTTATAGGTTCCCAAGGTAACTAAAGTGGAAGATACCTCATCCTCAGTCTTCCCTGGTGACAGGCTAGTGTTTTGGGGGGATATATTAGTGTTCTTTGGTTCAGTGGTCCCTTTAGGACTCAAGGCCTCCTCTTCTAGTTTTCTTTGTTTTCTTCCCTGTAATCTCCTCCTTCTACATCTGCTTCCTCTGCTTCTTCTTCCTCTGTTTTCGTCTCTACTTCTTATTTTTTCCTCTCTGTCTCTTCTTCATTTGTTCTGGTGTCCTTACCACCAAGGCTAGATGCTGGGCTTTCCCTAGGAGTAATGCTATGTGTTCCTATCAATGTCTCTCTATCCATGTCTATGAACTTGGACCATGGGGCAAGAAATTTTAACTTGTTTAGGAAATCCTCCACTATTAGCTTGATAAAGGCTATGATGGGCTAAGTGTTGATTCTTTCCCTCTCTAACTTTATGGCTCATGTCCTTGATGGACTGGAGGAGGAATTATGGTACTTTTAATCTCTTGTCAAGAGGAAAATATGCCTCGAATATGAGATCATGAAATAGTATAATGTGGTAGCCATATACCACACTCAATCTTCCCTCACAGGAGATGTATTTTAAAATATGATTAGCTACCTCATCCCATGGATAAGGCAGGCTTTCTCTCCTAACCCAATTCGTATATTCCATAGGTTTCTTCGTGGCACTAAATAAATTATTCTTTGCAGTGGAACTAGTGGCCTTTTCTTCCCTATTCCATTTGATTCCTAGAGGCAGTGTGGTTACTCTGTTGATCACTACATGACTTATTGTTATGGCTAACCCCCTCACAATGGTGGTGGCACTGACATGTAATTTTGAATTTAAGGCCATGGAAAGCTCAAAATCAATGTCAACATCATCCCTTTATTAATTCAAAGAAACATAGCCATTGATGTCTCCTAAATATATCTACCACAAGAGGGTGCAAATGAATTCTTTTGCTTTCTGAAGGTTCTCTTCTGTTAAACCCACCCCCCATCTCTTCTTTTTTTTCTTTCCTAGTGAGGAAAATGTGTATTTTTTATGGCCTTGGTGTTCAATTCAGTGGTATAAGAGGGTCACAAATATCTTATCACTCCAATTCTTATTTTTTGACCCCTCTTTTCTTCACACATACCCTCTTAATTTCGCAATTTGATTACGATTGACTGCAGATTTTTTAGGAGAAATTGTGTGAAATTATGATGGAGATATGAGGGTGGCGGAAACTTACTTCTTATGAATGGTGCTCTGAGATTAAAAATGGAAAATTTTTGAACCAATTGGACCCTTTGTTGTTTTCATATACCCCCCTCAGCCTTCCTGTAGCAATTACAATCTTCCTGTAGGCAACAAGAGGTCGAGGTTCAAATCTCCTCGGTGGCTTAACAAACTTGTCCTCTCTAAATTTTCTTGGAATGAGAAAATATATGAAGGGAAACAAGCTCAAGTACATTATATGCTATTTTTAGTTGGCTTGGAGTGTTGTGTTGAGTCTTCCTTCACATGAAGTTTCCTCATTCGAACCGTTGGTCCCACTTTAAGTGATAATTTTCCTCTCCTTGTAATCAACACCCACTCTTGGTGATCCTACTTCAACTGATGTAACAACCCCACGTTGCATGAGGAATCTACCAATTACTTTTAGTTCACTACCCGAGGGTGGCCAAGTTAACTGGCCACATTCAACTTATTAAAACTTCTCCTCTCAACATTCATTCATTTAGTCAATTACACATAGGGGCAGGGTGAGAGACTGCCATACCTGAGCCTCCTTCATTGTAGAATTTTTATAGGGCCTTGCATGCTAGAGTTGGACCATTGGATTGGCACCAAAAGAGTCTTCTTTACTGCCTTAGTTATTGTTTTCTGTCTTCATTCTTCTTAAGGTGCTTAATTGTGTTTATTTTTGTGTGTGAAGGTACTTTGTTGAGGCTTAAGGTGTTGTTGTTGGTGGAGAATCCTTCTTGGAGTGCCATGGCTTCTTCAGAGTCACCTCACAAATTTTCTTGTCTCCTTAGGTGATAAAAAAATAATATGGTGCTTTTCTGGTGAATACACAGGCTTGCTACAGGAATATGTTCTCTTCCTATAGCAACCCCTTATTTGCACTTATTAGACCTTAAATTTGCATGGGGTGATGAGGGAGAGTGTGGTAAGGTTTTAGGATAGTGATAGGATGATGAAGGAGTAGTGTGGCCTTGGAAAAATGATGTGAAGGAACTTTGTGTTTTTGTAGAATTGTTTCTTTTACAGATGGAATAGAGTGAAGGGTTTGAGTGAAAAATCTCTATGAGTGATATGGTGGAGTGATGAGAGGATGATGGGTAATGGTGGGAAGACCCTATTCATTACTTTTTTGATACCATAGTACCCTTGGTGAATTCCCTTTCCCTCAATCCTCCCTCCTCTATATTTCCAGAGTCCTCCTGTAGCACCAGAGGGCCTTCTTGTAGAAATACGAGTCGTTCCTGTAGCACCAGAGAGATAGGGTGAAATTTGAGTTTTGAGCTCACATGATGGTGGAGGGAGTTGAAGAGGTGAGTAATGGTGTTGGATAGGGACTGAATGGATGGAGGAGTGAAGAGAAATGGGATAATCCCTTTGCCTTATGACCATAACATGCCATTGTTCATAATCCCGCAAGACAGAAAACCGTTAGAAGTCATGGTGTCATCTCATCTTCTTGTCTTTGTTTTTTATTGTTTATTTTTCTCTCTCTCTCTTTTTTGTTTTTGTTTTTCAAGAAAAGTGGGTTGCCTCATAAGAGGTTTTCTATTGAGTGCGGAGCCCGATTATCTTGTTTATTTTGTATCACAACATTGGACCCCTATACCTTAATGGGGCGAAAATGTCGCCCGTAATTAAACATTGCCTAGGGGGTCTATGGGGTAAACTGCGACTTTGTGAAGCCCCCCCATGGCGGGGGGTTTCGGGCGCAGCGACCCCGAAGCTAAAACTAGATGTAAATTTTCCTTGTAAAAGCAAAGTAATTTATAGTCAATCTGGGATGTTCATTAGGAGGATGATCTAATGGTATAAGTTATGTTTATTTCGGGTTTTTTGCCCTAGAAGGCAACCCCTCGCTTTTATGAGGGTATTGTATTGTGGCTATGTATTATATGTGTGTATTCTCAGAGCGAGAAACCGATAGGGAGACTGTGAGAGAGAACAGAGGATATTACAGCGGATCGGCTGTAGGTTGTCTCTTCATTTTGCTGGATAATAGAAAGGAAGGACTGGCTGTTCGGGGTGGATGTAGACCAAATTGGGTGAACCACGTATATCTGTGTCTCTCTGTTTTTATGTGTTTTGTGTGCTTTTGTTTTCTACATATTTGGTGTGTTTCATTGCTCTGTAATATATAATTTTCTAACAACCGATATTAGATCCGAAGGTCTATTTGGCTAATAAACTCACAGGAAAGAAGGGTTCCTGGTTCGAGTGGGAGCAATGGCAGAAGATGGTAAGTTTAGGGTCGAGAAATTTAACGACCAAAACTTCCTGCTATGGAAGATGCAGATGGAAGATTATATGTATCAGAAATATCTGTACCTACCATTGAGCGGAAAAACAAAGAATCCGATGGCTATGACAGACGCAGAATGCGATATTCTCAATAGAAAGGCACTCGGAACAATACGGTTGTGCCTCGCGGCATCGGTAGCCTTCAATATTTCGAAGGAAACAACAACAGAGGGTTTGATTAAGGCGTTGGCGAAACTGTATGAAAAACCCTCGGCCTCAAACAAGGTATTTATTATGAAACGTTTATCTAATATGAAGATGTCGGAAGGTGGATTTGTTGCAGACCATTTAAATGATTTTAATACAGTTACCAGTCAGTTAATTTCTATAGGGGTAAAATTTGATGATGAAGTTAGGGCTCTTTTATTTCTATGCTCATTGCCAGAAAGCTGGAATGGTTTAGTTATGGCCATTAGTAACTCTGTCTCTGGATCTAGTACTTTAAAGTTTGATGATGTTGTCGGTGCTATCATTAGCGAGGAAATGCGACGGAAAAGCTCTGGTGAGACATCAGGTAATGCTTTGAGTGTAGAGTCTAGGGGAAGAAGAATGGAAAGAGGAAAGAGCTCGGGATATCGCAGTAAATCAAGGAAAGGCAGATCCAAGTCCAGATCGGGGATAGTGTGCTGGAATTGCGGAAAGAAAGGACACCTAAAGAAAGACTATAGATCTCGGAAGGGAAAAGAAGGAGACACATAGCAAGAAAACAATCATGAAGCAAATGTGACAGGTGATGTGTTACAAGATTCTTTGATTATTTCTTTCGAAAATGTTACTGATTCTTGGGTTGTAGATTCAGGGGCTTCATTCCATGCCACACCTGATAAGAAATATTTTCATGACTATGTTCAAGGAGATTTTGGACAAGTTCGTTTGGGTGATGATAAACCCTGTAAAATTGTTGGAATGGGTAAAGTTCTTGTAAAAAAACAGAATGGAAACCAATGGCTATTAAAAGAGGTAAGGCATGTTCCAGATCTGAAGAAAAATCTGATTTCAACATGGCAGTTAGGCGGTGAAGGTTGTGTGACAATTTTCACAGATAATAGCCCTGGTAATAGCAAAAGGCGAAAAGGTTGGTACATTGTATTTATGCAATAGTATTTCTAACTCTGTTAATGCTTTAACTTCCAAAGGAGCAGATGCAACATTATGGCATCATAGGCTTGGACACATAAGTGAGAAGGGAATGAAGATTCTTCACTCAAGAAATTTGTTGACGGGTTTGAAGAATGTTGATTTGGATTTCTATGACAATTGAATTTATGGAAAACAATATAGAGTCAGATTTCTCAAAGTTGGGAAAGAAAACAAGAGAAAAAAAATAGAGCTTGTGCATACAAATGTATGGGGACCTGCTCAGGTATCATCTTTCGATGGCTTTCGTTATTATGTTAATTTTATTGATGATGCAACTAGAAAAAATTGGATTTATTGTATTCAGAATAAATCTGATGTATTTGATACTTTCAAGAAATGGAAAGCTTTGGTTGAGATTGAGACATGAAAGAAATTGAAGTGTCTCAGATCAGACAATGGAGGTGATTATTGCAACAAAGAGTTTGATAGGTACTGTTCAGAGCATTGAATTTGTAGAGAGAAGACAATTCCAAGAACACCACAAGAAATTGGTGTGTCAGAAAGGATGAACAGAACAATCATGGAGCATGCAAGGTGCATGAGATTGCATGTAGGATTGCCTTTACAATTTTGGGCAGATGCTGTAGATACTGTTGTTTATCTTATAAACAAAGGGCCTTTAAGTTCCTTGGATGGTGGTATTCCAGAGGAAGCATGGATAGGTAAAAAGGTAAACTACTCATTTTTAAAGCCTTTTGGTTGTGAGGCCTTTGTCCATATTAATAAAGAAAATAGAAAAAAGCTTGAGGCAAAATCAAAGAAATGTACCTTTATTGGATATGGTGTTAATGATTTTGGTTATCGCTTATATGATTATGAAAATCACAAAATCATTAGGAGCATAGATGTAATATTCAATGAAAAGGTCTTGTATAAGAATCAATTGCAGGAAAAGAAACATGAAAAAGAAAACAAAGAATACACAGTTCTTGATGAGATCACAGAGAAAGTAAAGGTGTCTGAAAATAATAATAATCAACAAACTCACAACAACAACAACCACCACAAAAAGCAACATACACCTCAAACACCTAAAAGTGGTGTCGAAAGATCAGATCTAATGATAAGTAAAAGAGAAATTTCGAACGATACTCTCCTTCATTATATTATTTATCAAGGACTTATCTGTGTGAACTCCAATGTTATGAAGAAGAAATGCAGTTGAAATCAAGGAAGAAGTTGGACCTAGCCATGGAAGATGTTGGGAAAAATACCGAGAAGGGGGGGGGGTGAATCAGTATTTACTGCATAATCAAATCTTTTTACTTTTTCATTCCTTAAAACCCATATGCTACTTTCCGCATACTAGCGTATATACGTGATCCCTTATGAAACTAGCGGTGATACACATAGATCTAGATCCGTCATTAAATCTTCACTTATATTATTCCATCATTCATTCACTCGTATGTTCAATAAACAAGAATATGTGCAAAAGAAGAACAATAAACCATCACACAAAACATCACACATGAACACCAGGATTTTTAGGTGGAAACCCAAGTCGGGAGAAACCAACGCCGGGCAGCTTGCTCACCTTCAATATTTTATTATAGAGAAAACATCTTACAACATATGTGTGGGCGGCGCGCAGACACCAAAGATGGAGAAGACGTTGTGCACCCACCGCTATGCTCGTCACACACTGCCTCGTGCAGACAGCGCCAACCCCCCGACTCGTTTACCAGCCTCTCCTGGAAGGGAGCTACGACCCCCTGCTCTCGTTTACCAGCCTCACCTGGAAGGGAGCTACGACCCCCTGATCTCGTTTACCAGCCTCACCCGGAAGGGAGCTACGACCCCCTGACTGAAGGCTACAACCCTCAGCACCTCTATGGACCACGTTTCATCAATTTTCACACTGGATCCAACAACTTCAATAGAACAACACTTGCAAGCCACATTTCATCATATTTTCAAACTGGACCCTTTCCATTCTTTTAAGCACAAACATACATCACCGACAGATGCTTACCAATTCAAACAACACAGACCGTATAGCGTAATACAAATGGCAATGGCATCATATTTTCAGACCCATGCTTCAGCAAACCCTAGTTTGCATACGCACTTTCATTTCGCAGATGTCGCGTATATACGCGCTTCCATCCACACAAACCAGCGTATACCTCTGTATGTATTTCATTGCGCATATGCGCTTTCTCTTCAGCGAAGCCACGTATATACGCGCTTCCTATTTGGCGAAGTAGCGTATAGATATTCAATCATCATAGAGCAGCATACTTCTTCAGATCAGACATTCAGTTCAGATTTAACCCTTTACTTCAGACAGATGTTCGCCTCATTTCAGATCTAAGCATTCCATAAACAGATCTAGAAGATACAAATATATTCCAGATCTAGATTCCCTTCTTCATCATTTCTTCATTGGAGCATCATACATTCAGATCTATCATTCAACTATAACCCTTTCCATTCAGATATACTTCAGAGAGAAGTATTCATTCAAGTTCAGACATCTTGCTCCCACACTCATGATTTGCACAATGAATTTCTTCTCCTTATATAGGTTTATCCTTTTTCAATACCATGGGTTAAAGCAATACCATGAGCCTTCAATACCACGGGCCAAAGCAATACCATGAGCCTTCAATACCACGAGCCAAATCAATACCATGAGTCTTCAATACCACGGGCCCCTGTTTTTGCACTTTTTCACATACGCGACTTATCACGTTCTTTCCCGCGTGCATACGCGACTTCCCCTAGACATATCCGCGTATTCATAGAGACATACTTTTTCATCAAGATTGAGCACATGCTGACTTCTTTTCTTTACTGCCTTCTGTACACACTGTAGATACATCATATTTAGCTTATCAAGAACATATTATAGCAAGCACAACTTCACCAAGTAAGTTGTCATCATCTTCATTAAGAGGGTTGCCTTTCAAGGATAACACTTAGCATCATATTGTCAACAAACATCATATCACATCAGATTTACATCATTTACCAAGTCTATCAAGTCAAGAATAACTTCATCAGGTGGATTGCCATCAAAGACAACACATGTCAACAGTCACATGTCTTCATCTTCATTCAGTGGGTTGCCATCAAGGACAACACTCTGCATCATATTTCCAACAATCTCCCCCTTTGGACTTGATGGCAACCACGATGGTGTTTGGTTACCACAACAGATAGATACATTAAGACACCATGTCACTCTCCCAAATATTTGACATCATTATCTTCTCTTCATTCAAACACCATGTCACTCTCCCTCTTTGACATCAAGGGCAAAGGGCGGATCACAAACCAATGAAAGGGCGGATCAAAACCAGCGCACTCTCCCCCTTTGACATCAAGGGCAACGGTCGGATCAAAACCAACACACTCACCCCCTTTTCTCCTCATGTAGAGGAAGCGTTCTGCAGATCTGATGTATACTGAAGTGACCAAGCTCCCCCTGATTTCATGCTGAATCTTCAAACATATTTTTCAATGAAGTACATGACTTTATGAACTTCCTATCACCAAAAGACTCATACTTACATCAAATATCCAACCAAGTGGATTTACATATGAGACTCAAGTACCCAACCAAGTGGGTTTACACATTTCAACTCAGCTACCCAACCAAGTGGGTTTACAAAATTTGACTCGGCTACCCAACCAAGTGGGTTTACAAATTTGACAAGTCCTTACATGACTGAATATTACAAATTTACATTATGGGTCTCAACAAGACCTTTTCATCAAATTACAAATATGACCATTTATGACCAACACCAGAAAGTCCTCAAGAAAGAGAACATATTTTAGAACCATCATAATGCCAACAATGCATTATACTCAGCAAAGCTAATGCTCCCCCTGAATCTGTGCATCCAAGCATCCTTTCCAAATGACTAAGGCTCCCCCTTAGTTTGTGCATCCTGAACACTTTCATCACCAACAAATCATCAAGGCATCTTTATCAAAACATTAGAAACAGAATTATGAGAACTGGAACACCACCAGAGATACCAAACAGTATCTGAGATACCAAACAGCACTGCAGCTGTGCTGAAGAGAGCTGACTTCAACCAAAAATTGTCAGCAATCAGACATACGCGGTTTTCTGTGAAGGAAATAGCGTATATACGCGACTGTATTTCGGGAAACCCGCGTATCCCAAACCATCTTCTAAATTTCAACCAGATCTGATTCTTTGTAAGGCAAAGACAGTGTTCAGCTTCTTTCTGAGACATTTGAATGCTTCCCTGGACTACAGATAGATAGAATAGTGTAGTTGTGTCTTCAAGCGTCATCCAACGGTTGTAGCATCAGCACAATAGTAACTAAGCCTTCAGATTCTTTGCAGCATCAATACAATCTTTCCAAGAAAGATTCTCATATCAGAACAACATCTTCACATAGGTGTCAAGCAATCATCCATGTGGTCCAACATCACCATGATCTTCAAGATTTAACATGAAGTAACATATGTAGGCAAAATATCTCAACCATAGTAACAAGCTCTGCATGAACTATTCTTATCTCTGAATCATAAGACTTCCAATTTCATCCAACAGATAAACTTCAGCAAGCAGTAAACACAGCTCATTCAACGTCTCATCATCATAAACCATGTACCAAGCCATCATCATTTGAGCATGAGTATCACAATAACCAAAGAATAAGCAATCATATTGCCAACAATGCAATCATTAGTATTCAACCTGCTGCTCCCCCTAAACCAGTGCTCTTCCTTAACTTGTGCAATCTGAAACACCTTCAACAGCAAGTCATTAGCAACAATCTCTGCATGATCTGTCCTCATCTCTGAATTATAAGACTTTCATCTCAACAACGAATGCTCTTCATCATAAAGCTACCAGGCTTCATCCATAATCTTCAACACAAGAACCCATGCATCATTTCATTATCATGAGTATAACCAGAATAAGCTAACAGTGCAATCATCAGCAGTCAGATTGATGCTCCCCCTGGACCTCTGCTCCAGATCTTCAGCTATCAGATAAATTTCCTCATTATCAATGCATACGCGTCTGTGTTAGCTGGAACTCGCGTGTATACGCGAATTTGTTTCATAGAACCCGCGTATGGAAAGTGAAATATAGAAAATTTCACACCTTCATTTCCTCCTGCAAATTTACCTTCTGTTCCTATCTTTTCTTCACACCAGATGCTTTGTCAGAAATACATATAACTAGAATGATCAAATCAACCATGAGAGACATCATGCATTGCTCCCCCTGTGACGATACATTACTAAATCTTCTAATGTATCCCACATCATTCCTGCAGTCAATCAGAGAAGTAAGCTTCCAGAAGTGAATGACTGCAGTAGGGTCTGAATTCCCTACGTTTCTGATCGGTCCTCCTTCTTTTTCCAAATTTTCTTGAGCTTTCCAACTGTGTGCTGAAAATTGTCCACTTTCCCAGATCTGTTCATCCTGCATTCTTTTTCTACATGTCCATATTTGTTACAAGAATAACATCTCATGTGTCCAGAGAAATAAGCATAAGAATCATAATGAGTATTTCTAATCTTACTCCTTTTGCAATCAATTGCTTTATGTCCATACATGTTACATGAGAAACAATATCCCCTGAAGAAACTAGAGTACCTTTCTGAGTAGAACCTGTTTGTTTGTGGCTGAAATGATCTGCTCCTGCAATTTGCTGCAACATGCCCATAATTATGACATTTAAAACATTCAACATTCTTGAATGAATTCCTTTGAGAATTCATGATTGTTGGTTGATCTTTTGTCTCTTTCAACACTTCGGGTTTTGCATTGACTTCCTCTGAATTTTTAGCACTTCCTTGTGAGCTAGATTCTCCTTTAACAGTTTCATGGAAACCAAGACCAATTTTGATAGCAGGAGACCTTTGATTACTTAGAATATTGTCCAAAGTGTTAGTACTATCTTGAAACCTCAAAAGTTTAACCTTTTCTTCTAATTTACCTTTGAGAATGTTTACCTCAACCTCCAAGGCTTGACATTGCTTTGTCATGCTTTCTTCTTTCCTTCTTCCATCTTCTACTTGATCCTTTAGATTTAGGATCTCTTCTTTCAACCAATTTTCGTTTTCTTCACATGTTTGTTCTAGCTCTTCATTCTTCTTATTTGATTTTTCCAGATCTTCTTTGAGAGATATGATTTCTGCTTCAAGGCCTTCCTTTTCAAATGATTGTAGAGGTTCCTCATTTTCCTTACTTGATGCTTCTAGATCTGCCTGCAGAGAGATGATTGCAGCTTCAAGTCCTTCATTCTTCTTGCTTGATTTTTCAAGATCTGCTTCTAGTTCTTTAATTCGATTGGATGCATAAGTATGAAACCTTTGATACTTGTCCACCTATCCATTCAACATTTCTATTTGATCTTTCATTTGAGAGGTCATCTCTTTGTAAATAGTTTCTTGCTTAGAAGTTGAACTTTGTAGTTCTTCAACTTTAGTCTTGAGAGCTTCTACAACTTTACTTTCACTATCTTCACTATTGTTTGCACAAGGAAGAGTATTACAAGTGGCCTTCTTCTTTTCCTTCTTTGCCATGAGTATTTGTAGAGCTTCGTCAGAAACTTCTGGATCCATACTGTCACTTTCACTGTCATAATCTTTGCATATGCAATTAAGTAAGAGACAAGATCAATGATTAATACCTGGTTCATCTTCTTCAATTTTTGCTATACATGATTTCTGAGGTATCTTCTTGTTTCGAGTAGCCTTCTTCTTTTGCTTCTTAGCCATGAGCACTTTCAGATCTTGGTCGGAATCTTCTTCATCTTCACTGGACACTTCATCATCATCTTCTTTTGCATAATAACTCTTTCTCTTTTCAAATTGTTTCCCTTTACCATGATTTTCTCTATAAGGACATTTAGCAACATAGTGACCAACTTTTCCACACTCAAAACATTTGAAGGGAAGCTTACCTTTGAATCTTCCAGTACCTAGTTGGAGCTTTCTCACGAAATTCGCTTCTTCTTCATCGGATATATAGCTGGATTCTTTGACAATTTCCTTTTCCTTTCCTTTTGTAGATGCCTTGAAAGCGGCTTCTCTTATTTGAGAGGGACCTCCTTGTCTCATTTCAAAAGCAGTCAGAGTACCATGTAATTGAACAATAGTAAGCGTTTGCAGATCTTGCCTTTCTTCAATAGCTGAAACTTTAGAGTCAAATTTTGAAGTCAGGGATCTTAAGACCTTTTCCACCAGAGTAGTATCAGTTATGGTTTCACCCAAATTTCTCATTCGATTTACAATATCATCCAGACGAAGAAAGAAACTGGCAACACTCTCATCATTATGCATCTTCAAATTTTCATATTCAATTCTAAGAGTTTGGAGTTTTGCACTTTTTACCTTTGTGTCTCCTTCATAGCTTAGAATGATTTTGTCCCATATATCTTTTGCTGAATGTAGCTGCATCACTTTAGCAAATTCTAATTCAGACATGCTTCCTAATAAGACATTCACTGCTTTGGCATTGATTTCATACTTCTTCCTTTCAGCTGCATCAGTAGGAATACTTGTCGGATATTGATAGCCTTCTTCCACGATTTCCCATACATCTGCACCAAGACTTTGCAGATACGCTTTTGTTCGTACCTTCCAGAATATCATATTGCTTCCATTGAATAGAGGTGGCTTTATAGACATTACTCCTTCTTGACTTCCCATTGCGATGGATCTCCTTCAAGCGATCAAGCTTCTGCAGAAGGACCTGCTTTGATACCAATTGTTTACTTAAATATTTGAGAGGAGGGGAAGTGAATCAGTATTTACTGCATATTCAAAACTTTTTACTTTTTCATTCCTTAAAACCCATATGCTACTTTCCTTCAGTAAACTAGCGTATATACGCGGATCCCCTTTATGAAACTAGTGTATACACATAGATCTAGATCTGTCATTAAATCTTCACTTATATTATTCCATCATTCATTCATCAGATGTTGATAAACGGTAAATATGTGCGGTAAGAACGCAATAAACCATCACACAAAGCATCACACATGAACACCGGGATTTTTAGGTGGAAACCCAAGTCGGGAGAAAACCACCGCTGCAGTTGCTCAGCCTTCAATATTTTATTATAGAGAAAACATCTTACAACATATGTGCTGGTGCAGATTCCTTCCAGCACGCAGGCACCCACCTGCGCTCGTTTACCAACCTCTCCTGGAAAGGAGCTCCAACCCCCTGACTTGTTTACCAGCCTCTCCTGGAAGGGAGCTACGACCCCCTGCTCTCGTTTACCAGCCTCACCTGGAAGGGAGCTACAACCCCCTAATTGAAGGCTACAACCCTCAGCACCTCTATGGACCACGTTTCATCAATTTTCACACTGGATCCAAAGCTTCCTTTAGGACACCACTTGCAGGCCACATTTCATCATCTTTTCAGACTGGACCCTTTTCATACTTTTAAGCTCGAACATACATTACCAACAAATACTTATCAATTCAGAAAACACAGATCAGATAGCAGTAATACAGCAGAACAGATCAGATGTTTCATACCCCATGCTTCAGCAAACCCTAGTTTTCATACGCGCTTTCCTTTCATTGATGTCGCGTATATATGCGCTTCCATCCACACAAACCAGCGTATACCTCTGTATATATTTCATTGCGCATACGTGCTTTCTCTTCAGCGAAGCCGCGTATATACGCGCTTCCTCTGCGGCGAAGTAGCGTATAGATCTTCAATCATTATAGAGCAGCATACTTCTTCAGATCAGATGTTCAGTTCAGATTTACCCTTTTACTTCAGACAGATGTTTGCCTCAATTCAGATCTAATCACTCCATAAACAGATCTAGCAGATACAAAATACATTACAGATCTAGATATTCCGCTTCATCATTTCTTCATTGGAGCATCATAGATTCAAATCTATCATCAAACCTTTACCCTTTCCATACAGATATACTTCACAGAGAAGTATTCATTCAAGTTCAGACATCTTGCTCCCACACTCATAATTTGCACAATGAATTTCTTCTCCTTATATAGGTTTATCCTTTTTCAATACCACGGGTCAAAGCAATACCATGAGCCTTCAATACCACGGGCCAAAGCAATACCATGAGCCTTCAATACCACGAGCCAAATCAATACCATGAGTCTTCAATACCACGGACCCCTGTTTTTGCACTTTTTGAGCGCTTTTTCACATACGTGACTTATCACGTTCTTTCCCGCGTGCATACGCGACTTCCCCTAGACATATCTGCGTATTCATAGAGACATAACTTTTTCATCAAGATTGAGCACATGCTGACTTCTTTTCTTCACTGCCTTCTGTACACACTGTAGATACATCATATTTAGCTTATCAAGAACATATTCTAGCAAGCACAACTTCACCAAGTAAGTTGTCATCATCTTCATTAAGAGGGTTTCCTTTCAAGGACAACACTTAGCATCATATTGTCAACAAACATCATATCACATCATATTTACATCATTTACCAAGTCCATCAAGTCAAGAATAACTTCATCGGGTGGATTGCCATCAAGGACAACACATGTCAACAGTCACATGTCTTCATCTTCATTCAGTGGGTTGCCATCAAGGACAACACTCTGCATCATATTTCCAACGAAGAATAGATGGAATCCTTAATGTATAACTAGACTTGGGACTTAGTCGGGTTTTTCTTGTAGGTAAAACAATATTGCAGAATAAATGGGTTTACAGGTTGAAGGAAGAAGATGGAGGAAAATAGAGGTACAAAGCTAGAATTTTGGTGAAGGGTTTTGCATAGAAGAAAGGTATTAATTTTGATGAAATATTTTCTCCTATTGTTAATATTACTTCAATCAGAACTATTTTAAGTCTTGTAGCAGCGGAAGATTTGCATCTTGAACAGTTAGATGTAAAGACAACATTTCTCCATGGGGATTTGGAGGAAGAGATCTATATGCAACAACCAGAAGGATATGAGGTCAAAGGGAAAGAAAAATTAGTGTGCAAGTTAAAGAAGAGCTTGTATGACTTAAAACAAGCTCCAAGGCAGTGGTATCTAAAATTTGACAGGTTTATGTCTGAACAAGGTTATACTAGATGTCACTTTGATCATTGTGTTTATATGAAAAAGCAAAATGATGGCAGCTATATTATATTGTTATTGTATGTAGATGACATGCTTGTTGCAGAGTCTAACATGCGGGAAATAAATGTGCTCAAAAGAAAATTGGCAAATTCATTTGCAATGAAGGATTTGGGAGCTACAAAACAAATCCTTGGTATGAGGATAACTAGAGATAGGAAAAATCACAAATTAACACTGTCTCAGAATGAGTACATAGAGAAGGTGTTGAAAAGATTTAATATGCAGAATGCAAAACCAGTTAGTACACCTTTTGCTAGCCATTTCAAACTTAGTAAGGAGATGTGCCCCAAGACCCAAGAAGAAATGGACTATATGTCTAAAGTTCCATATGAATCAGCAGTTGGAAGCTTAATGTATGCAATGGTCTGCACAAGGCCTGATATTTCACATGCAGTGGGAGTTTTAAGTAGGTACATGAACAATCCAGGAAAATAACATTGGATGGCAGTGAAATGGATTCTCATATATTTGAGAGGAACCACAAATCAAGCATTATGATTTGGTGGTTCAAACATTGCTCTATAGGCATATGTTGATGTAGATATGGTAGGTTACAGAGATAACAGCAGGAGCACTACAGGATATGTATTTACTGTAGGTGGAACAACTGTCAGTTGGGTTTCAAAAATCCAAAGTGTTTTGCACTTTCAACAACAAAAGCAAAGTATGTTGTTGCTACAGACGCTAGTAAAGAAATGATTTGGTTACAAAGGTTTATGGATGAATTGGATAAGAAGCATGATATGGGCACATTATATAGTGATAGCCAAAGTGCCATTCATCTTGAAAAGAACTCAGCATTTCATTCTAGGACTAAACACATACAGCTCAAGTACCATTTCATACGGTCAGTATTGGAAGATGGACAGTTGAAGCTGGAAAAGATACACACTAGCCAAAATCCTACAGATATGCTAACAAAATTTGTAACCAGGGAGAAACTAAGAATATGCTCAGTTTCAATTGGTCTTCAAGGATAATGATGAAGATGAGAAACAGCCAGTTCCAAGGAGGAGTCATTGTCCAACAAATGAAGCAGCGGTGGAGTTGCTACAATCAGTCTCCAAGTCGAATATTGTTGGGTGTGGAGCCTGATTATCTTGTTTATTTTGTATCACAGCGTTGGACCCATGTACCTTAATGGGGCGGCAACGCCGCTCGTAATTAAACGCTGCCTGGGGGGTCCAGGGGGGGGGGTTTCGGGGGCAGCGCCCCCAAAGCTAAAAATAGATGTAAAATTGCCTTGTAAAAGTATAGTAATTTCTAGTCAATATGGGTCGTTCATTAGGCAGATGATCTAACGGTAGAATTTATGTTTAGTTAGGGTTTTTTGCCTTAGAAGGAAACCCCTCGCTTTTATGAGGGTATTGTATTGCGGTTGTGTATTGTATGTGTGTATTCTTAGAGCGAGAAACAGATAGGGAGACTGTGAGAGAGAACATAGGATATTACAGCGGATCTACTGTAGGTTGTGTCTCCTCATTTTGCTAGATAATAGAAAGGAAGGATTGGTTGTTTGGGGTGGACGTAGCCCAAACTAGGTGAACCATGTATATTTGTGTCTCTCTATTTTTATGTGTTTTGTGTGCTTGTGTTTTCCGCATATTTTGTGTGTTGCATTGCTATGTAATATATAATTTTCTAACATTTTCAACCCACAAGCCTCCCCTGGGCACCTCATAGAGGTTTTCACTCAAGGGTATTTTATTCTTCTATTTTTTTATGCTCCAGGACTCCCTCAGATAGGTTTTTAATCCTAGAGTTGGCCTTGGATGCCTCATGGAGGTTTTCACCCAGGCCTCTTTATTTTTTTTTAATTTTTTTTTTCTTTTTCTCTAGGAGGGTTGTGGACTGGAAGCTATGAGGCTCCCAATCACAATCACCTCTCTTTTGATTGTATTTTTGAACTCTTCCTTAGACATGGGCCTCTTGTATACTTTTATCCTATAACCATTGACAAGCAGAGGGATCCCCTCCTCATAAATGGTTATGATATGAACAACTCCATTTTCATGGCATTTCTCTATTAGGTATGGGCCTAACCATCTTGTCATCAAATTTCCTTTATAGTCCTTGAACCTAGAGTAATATAGCAAATCCAAATCCCCTACCTGAAATGTTTTCTCCTTAATATGCTTATCATGACAAACCTTCCTTTGCAATTGTATAACTTCAGTTTGGAGGAGGGCCTGCATTCTAAATTCATCCAAGTCATTCTATTGAAGAAACCTTTCTTTATATTCTCTTGTAACGTCTAAATCCAATTGGGTTGTCGTTTCGCGAGTGTTATATTCAAATTCAATGGAAAGAAAAGCTTTCTTCCCATAAACCATATCATATGGAGTGAAACCAATAGTTCTCTTCTAGGTGGAATTATAGGCCCAAGTTTCCTCCACTAATCTATCTGCCCAATATTTCCTGCTGCTACTCACCACCTTGGTGAGGATGCTTTCCAGTGCTCTATTGGTAACCTCTACTTTCCCATTTTCTTGAGGGTGATAGCCAATAGATGTTTTGTGCTTGATATTATGTTTCATTAGGAGATTCTCAATCAAATGTGATGTGAACTGAGCTCCTTGATCAATGAATATCTCCCTTGATAATTGAAATTTGTAGAAAAAATTTTCCATTAAGTACTCATCCATGTTTTCTTTTGTTGTTGCTTTGATAGCCTTTGTCTCAATCCACTTTGGCCAATAGTCAGTGCATACTATGACATAATTATTTTGTCTGGATGATGGATCAATTGGCCCAATGAAATCCACACCCCACTTGTCAAATGGATCTAAGGCCACTTGATTTTGTAGAGGAATTTCATCCTTGGGTGTGGATTTTCCCATTCTCTGACACTGGTCACATCTGTTGGTATACCTTCTTGCATATTGATGGAGAGTAAGCCAATAGTAGCCAGCTTGTAAAGACTTGAAATTTTTCTTCTTAATAGAAAAATGACCCCCACAGGTCCCACCATCCCATGATAAGAGGATGTCAAAGAATTCCTCTTCCCTAACACATCTCCTTCAAATATGATTTGGTCCCAGTTTGAAAATATTGCCACCAATCCAAGTGAAAGGGGCGCTCTTCCTCACAATTTTTCTCTTCTCCCTGGATAATAGATTTGGAGGAAATATCCCAACAAATAGGTAGTTGGCTATGTCATAAAACCAACGAGAGAGTAGTTAGATAGAAAATAGGTTCTCATCTGGAAGTTGATCATCGATCATCTCTTCATCATCTACAGGCAAAGTGATTCTAGACAAAAAATCTGCAACTACATTTTATTTCCATGGCTTATCAATGATAGTAAAATCAAACTATTGTAACAACATAATAAATCTAGCATTCACATCAGGTTTTTTCATCAATTATTTAATTGTTGCGTGATCATTATGCACACAAGTTTGGTACTCATTGATATAATGTTTGAACTTGTTCAAGGAGTGGACAACAACAAAAAGTTCTTTCTCAGTGAAAATGTCATTCAATTCATTATTAGAAATTTTTTTACTAATGAAGTAAATGGCATAGGGTAGTTTATCATCTATTTGTCCCAAAGCTTCCCTCACAGCTTTATATGATGCACTAGTATGTATATGGAAAGGGAGAGCCCGATTGGGACCTCGAAGTATAGGAGTACTGGTCAATTTTTATTTTAAGATTTCAAAGGCCTATTGAAAATTACTTAACCAACAAAATTCTGAGTCCTCAGCCAACAATCCAAACAATGGTGAAGCCACTTTATAAAATCCTTGATGAATCTTCTATAATAACTAGCCAAGCCCAATAAACTCCTAACATATCCCTATTTCTGAGGGGTAGGGACACTTTTTATTATAAAAATCGTGTTTGGGTCTACTTGTATTCTTGCCTAAGATATGGAGTGGCCAAGGATAGTCCCCACCTTCATCAAGTATTCACACTTCTCATGACTCAAGGAGAGATGAATTTCAATGCATTTCCTCGGGACTTTACCCAAATTAGAGAGGTCCTCCTAGAAATCACATCCATAGAGAGTGAAATCATCCATGTAGATTTCCACAAAGTCATGGACAAGCTCAGTAAATAAGCTCATAACTACTCTTTGAAAAGTGGCAGGAGCATTACACGTACCAAATGGGAGAACTATATAAGCAAAGGTATCCCAAGGACATGTAAATGTAGTCTTGTCTTGGTCCACAGGGCTGATATGGATCTGATTGTAACCATTGAATCCATCCAAGAAAGAGAAGAACTTCTTTCTTGCAAGACCATCTAAGACTTGGTCAATGAAAGGCAAAGGGAAATGGTATTTCTTTGTGGCCTTTTTCAAATCTCTGTAATCAACACAGATCCTCCACTTCCCATTCTTATTTGGGACTAATACTAGAGGTGACACCCATTCACTATCTGAGATGGGGTATATGAACCTTGCATCCAACAACTTTTGTAATTCATCCTTTTCTATGTCCTTCAAGGTTGGGTTATTTCTCCTTTTGGGTTGGCGCATAGGCTTGTATCCATCTTTGATGTAAATATGGTGCATACAGATAGAGGGATGCACCCCTTTCATTTATTTATAGTCCCAATAAAATTCATCTAAGTGATATCTCAACATCTTGCACAATTTTTCTTCATGTTTGGCTGAGAGAAAGGGATTGATATTTAAGGTTTTGGATAGGCTAAATTCTACACCCTTGAGATGTTCAGGGCTTGAGTTAACTAAGCATAGATCAATCCAAGGACTGATTCTAGGTTCTCTCACAAGTTCATAAAGTGGAATGGTAGTGGGGGGTTGGTTCTAAAGGATATGGTCAGTGAGGTCATCTTCATCACGTTGCCCCCCTCTGATAACAACATCTAACATAAATATTGGGTGTGGTGTTTCATGGTACACTTCATCTTCTTCCTCATCCTCTAGCCACAAAGGTAGATCATGTTCAAGAGAAGGTTGAGCATGTGGATATAATATTAGTTGTTTTGATAAGGTCCCATTCTTGATGGTCATGTTCCCAACCCTACAACTGATATAGGCATCAACGGTGTCCATCCAAGGTCTTCCTAAGATAATAGGATAACCATTGAACTAAGTTTTGGGTTGAAGCACTACGAAGTCAGTGGGATATTCCCAACGGATACCATAATATCCTCAAAAAATCCCTCGGGATCTACTCTGGATCTATCTGCAAGTTGCAACACTTAGAGGGTTGCTCGCGGTGGTGATGAAGATGATTTCACAAAACAAGGTTTTGGTAGAAGAGTTGAAGGTTGCAGAGAAGGATGATGAAGTCCAAGATGACAGTGATGAAGGGGTCCTTTTCCTGTGGTTGTAGACATTGCTGCAACCACTACATACATCCATCCATTTATTATTGACAAAATAACATGTTTAAAACTGGAAAAGATGAGTTGAATAGAAACTCTACCTAACCTACGCTAAAATATGATCTAAGAAACAAATCCAACTTCTAACTTACAATAATCATATGATGAACATGATAATAACACTATTTAATTTTCCAATAAATCATAAAAAAAACTATTTTTGGATTGTGGTTGGAGATCCTTCCCCTCATGCTCCCATGAGAGAGGTGAGAAAGAGAGGCTACAAGCACAATTTTGATAGATTTTTCTACTACTAGAATGCAAGAAAACTAAAAAAAGTGTTGGAACATAAAAAGAGAATATGAATACAAAAGAGGGACTTAACCAATGGATTGGGCCCTAACCCAAAAGAATCAACCCTCTGATTATAAATCAATAATGGATCAAACAACTTCTCATTATCATTTCATCAAACGTCTAATACATCATATGAAAGTAAAAAAATAATACTAATCCTGAGCTCAAGATCTACCTATATGAAGACAAAGTTCGAATCCTAATGAGATCTTCTACATGTTTATTTATAAAAATGGGTAGCTACCAACAACTCCCTAGAAAATATGAATCCATCCTTGATCTCGAGAAGAGTGGAGCTTATCTCCTCATAACTTCCACTTGCTTGGTTGCCTTTGACCTTGAGCTGATGAAAGAGATCTTAGGTGTGATATTGGGTTGATTTAGGGAGTTAACGAGGTGGAAAACCCTCCTAAAATATCTCCTTATTGTCTACTCTGAGCCCTTCAGTGGAATGTCTAAAAATGGCTTTATTTCCCGCAATTAAAACATATTAGTCTACATGAAATGAAAAGCATCTTTCACCCTTCTCACTAAGCATAATATGAAAAAAATGCAAATAAATGTGAGAGAGATAGCTAATAAGTTTAAGTATGGCATTGTAACCCCTTAAAATTTACCTATTGATGAGCCTCATGAGAGATCCTATCCCAAACGATGTGAGGTCTAATTAGGACTTCATACCGAGGAGACCTCCTAGTGTTCGTGGATTATCCAACATCGTCAACACATTTTGGAGCTAGAAGGAGGACTAGATGACAAGTTGAGCTTATGGAGCTTGGTTTAAACCTTTCATCTTGAAATGGATTCCCCCCAAATCTTAATCCTGGGATGTTTTTCTAAAATACTAAATCTTATAATCCCCACATAAATAGCCCATCACTTGTCATAGTTTAAGTTTGATGGCAAGGGTGAAAAAATTGCACTAGGACATATGTTTCAATTTATTCACTTTTTTTCATTCTAATGGAATACATTGCAAAGATATCATTTGCAGGTTGTACACCCTCACGCTTGAAGGTCGTGTCAAATATTAGTGCAACACCTTCCTAGATACATCTATCCATTCTTTTAAGCAGCCCATAAAGGAATTTTGTGAGGCGTTTGATAGGTATGAATATCAAGATGTGTATAAAAGGATCAATTAGCTTGGAGTGAAACCCGATGAATCTTTGGAATATTTTTCTGAAATATTTCTTCATCTTTGCTATGAATTTCCTAAAATAAATGTCGATTAAGATGTTTTTTATCGAAAATTTTCAATAATTATTTTATTTCTCTCTGAAACAATTTGAATATGAAATCAATGTTGAGGATAAGTCATCCCATGATGTTAGTGAGCTTCAAATCCCAAATCAAACAAATCTAATCCATAATTTTTCTTTTACAACCTTTCTCACTCATGAGTTGCCCTAACTCTTGGAAGGAGAACCTGCTACCCCTAATATTTCTCACCCTCCTCCATTCCTAGATGGATTGGCCCCTTCTAACAATGTTGAAATTACTCCTGTAAATCATTCAAGTGATGAAGATATCTTGGATTAATGGGAAAAGACTTTCCTTGTGGTAAAACATGTTACATTTTTCTCTAAGGTAAGCTAATCTGATAATCAAATTGATAAATCAACATCCTTTTTTCAATGGAATTCAACATCATGATATGCTCCAACCTGTGCTTGCATGCAATGACCAAGACCATGTTTTGGATCACATTGAGTGTTTGAATAACTTAATGGTGCATGATGTGAAGGATGACCTGGTTGTTCTTCGAAATGACATCATTGGGAATGACCTTAACCTTGAATAAAATTTGATCAAAAGTATCACTTCTTCAAGGGATGTCTTTCATCCTCTATCATTCATACCTCATGACTCCCTATACCTCGATTCACTTGGTCAATTTTCCCACTAGCATTTTCTTCAGATATTCTTGATTCTCAATTTACTAGGTCAAATAGTGATAGAGTATAAGATAGTAACTTTTCACATGTAGTAGAGCAAAGGAATGAAGACATCTCTTCTGACTCTTATATCTTCCAAATCCAAATAAACCAAGACGATGGTCTCCCTTCTCAGGTTAATGTTTCATAGTGTGTGGTTAACCAAGAACCTTGTGATCTCGGAGATGAGTCAAGAGAAGTCAAAACTATTAATCAAAATGAAATCTTAGGAAACCATCATCCCGATGACAATGAATCCACTTATGTATATGTTTATGGATGCCCATGTACATCTATTGATATCTTGATTTCTTAAGAATATTTGGATTTGCAAGGCTATATCTTGAGTCTAATTTGATCATAGAATAATTTCTCATGAGGATTTATTCCTTGGCTCACTACCCCTTGTTTCTTGACACGTGAAATGAATCAATTGATGTTGAAAATATGCCATGCCCTTCAAAATTCACAATTTTATGAACTAGATTTTAAGTTGACACAAGGCAGTAAGGTCACACACAATGAAGAAGTAAACAACATAATAATTGAGCATCTACTTTATGGCTTGAAATCTCCATCTTTGGATGGATTTAATCATTCAGTTTAGGTTTTTCATAAAATATTTCAAATGTATACATCTTTAGATACAAAACCAGAAGAATCTTATGACTTGAGTGATTTTTTTGTTGAAGTTGAAACATCTAATCAAATTAGTGAATCCAACAATCGTTCTACAATTAATAAGGATATAGTTGAAGTGAATAATGATGATATAACCGAGCCCTCAAAGTTCTGTCATCCAACATTTGAAATTTCAGGGACTTGTCAAGGAGTTGAGGAGATTCAAATTTTGTTGATGGTTATGCCAGTTCATCACAATCTTGACTAGGTTTTTGAACAAGATCATGTTATGTTTTTCTCACAAGTTTCTCTCTATAATTCTATTGTGATGATTGGAAGTTTATCTTCCCAAGAATTTAGAAGTTGTCAAGTCGATGATTTTGAATATCATGGTTGAATTGTTGATTGGCTAGGAGTATTATCTGGCGAGCTATGTTGTCAATAATAATTTTAAATATTATCTAGTGCTTGCCACAAATAAAAACATGGATGAGACGCTTTTAGGGTATTTATGTTCATCGTTCCAATCAAGGTAAAATTGCATACTGGTTAGAGAAAGCTTTTATGGCATATTCACTTTCTGTTAGGCATGACCTTCAATATCATGTGCAAGCTATACAGGTAATTATTCTTACATTTGCACATTTTATTATTTGGGTAATGATCGTCGATATATTTGTGCTTGTGGGTCAAAGGAAGCTCTTGTGGTTGCACTAGAAATTTGATTTTACATAATCCTGACCTTCTATTTAATTAAATTAGGGTATAGGTTTAGTTACAATTCATTTTCTTATTAGATTAGTTGTAATTTTTAGCATTCTATGCATAATCATAGCACATATCATAGTTTCATTTAGCTTACCCTTTTGCATTACATGCCATCATATTAACTTTTCATTATTTCCCACGTTTTCATTTATTGCATTTTAGCATTTTTTTCCTTTTCATTTGCATTACATTTAGCTTTATCATTTCCCTCCATTATGAATTTTCTTCTCATTTAAGTCTTCTCCTCTGTATACCATTTTCAAGTTTGCACATAAATGATCCATGAAGACTTTACATCGTCTCCCTTTATATAATTCACTTGCCTTGTCCGGAATACTGAAATCCCACCCAATGGTCTTGCGTGGTTGTTATAGTCACTTCAAGAGGCAGCCTCTTGTAGATATTGGTATTGAAACCTTGTCTCTATATCTACACATTAGTCCATTTTATTATAAAGGGAAATATGACTTCATACTTGTGGGGAACTCTAGCCAGTTAATAAAACTATTCATATCCTAAAGTTTGTTTCAGGTCTGGTCTTTTATATTTTATGTATGTATTATCATCGTTCACTTGTTGGTTAGAGACGTGACGTAGTAATATGACATGAAGACACACATAACTCAAAATATGTCTTAGTTTTTCTAAAACAAGAAACAACCTCTCTTGCCCATAAAATTAGTTAGTATCCCTCTACTGCCCTGGTGTAATGAACACCTCAATAAATTATATCAATTGCATGAAAATAAAAATTAATTGAATAAAGGGTAAGGGAAGAGAAAGGATTCTAGCACAGAGAGGTGATGCAAGCAACTATGTCGGGGTACTAAATAGGCATGCTGGCAGCAAAGCAATGTTTTTGATTTCTTGAGTGGCTCCATTGGGGTATTGAACAGGCTTGTTGGCAGCAGAGCAACTCCATAAACTCATTTTAAAATTATGAATATAATAAGACCTTTTTCATGTTCTCTATATCAATGTTGAATACTGGCATGTGTAAGCTCTTGATGTGGCATTTAAATAACAACAAGACCTAGCTATGGAGACAATGAATGGCATACATGTAAATGGTCTAGTAACTCAAGTGGTACCCAAGGTATCTAGTTTAATACTTCCTTGCATTTCTTTTAAGGCTCACTCTATTGAAGGGACTAAGTCAGAGATGCTAGATCCTACCAGTGGTCTACCATTTTTTATATCTTCTACAACAACACCCAAAATTTTTCGCCCATCCCACAATTTTGGGTCCCCCTCTATTTTTTCAAGGTTCCAAGGGTGATGAATGTCTCCTAGATTGGCGAAGTCTTCCAATGATATAGCTTCTCTAAAACCCTATCAATGTTCATGTTTTCATGATGCATATTACATATGTCAGCCTTGATTCATCTTGGATATTGACTTTATGAATGCATTAGGGCTAAGGGAAGTTGTTTCCCTACTAATGCATTTTAATCCTTGTACACTCACAAGCCTCGTGTCTCCATGCCATTGGGAAAGCATATTGTATTGCTCTCTAATATTCACTCTGGTTTCATTCTTTGATTTGCACCTCCAGGCCTTAACCTTCATGGGCATCAGACTCCTTATTGTTGGAGATTGCATTCTACATTGACCCCTTTGGGTTATTAATTTAGTTCATGTGCTTTAATTTCGAATTGGTTTCCAAATTTAGGTATCTATTTTCCAATCAATGAAATTTATATCGCCTTAGTTTTCTTTCTGTTTGGGTATTATGTTTATGATAGTGCATCTACATTTTTCTATTTTTTTATTTGAATTTGATTTCACATATTCATATTCTTTTATCAAACTATATATTAATGATAACAATCTATTTTCTCTTAATTTTGATTTACTAATTCACACATTATTTGTAAGTCGGTGTTTTGAAGGTTTCATGTTTTTGAATAATGAATAGAGTGCACATTCTAAACATCATTTAACCAAAACTCTACATACTTTAATTCCAAAAAAAATATTACGATGAGTTCTAATATTGTTTTGGGACTCGATTTTCATTTAGGTGAAGAACACGTTTGGTTTGGTTTAATTTCCATGTTACAGAATGAAATTTGCATGTCATATAATTGCTTATATACTCATAATATTTAGGCAAGCTTGTTACGATTGCAGTTTCCTTTAGCAAATCTCAAAGGCGTTCACAAAGATTTAAGAGGATAATTTATCAAGAAAGTGATTGCAAAATGGTCGACGTTACTGCTTTTATCTATTGTTTTGTGTTCTCGAACAAAATCAACGATTTTCACAAACCATAACTATTTTATGTGGGGAGTAGAACATTTCAAAGGGATTAGAGCTTGGAGATGATAATTACTATAGCCCTATGATGAATCACAACGAAAATCCGCTTGGAAGAACTTGAATCGAGAAGTTATAACAAGTGGCACTGGATTGACAATGCAAGCACGTGAAGGGAGCATAGTGTAAGGGTGCGGCAAAGGTAGTGGAGCACGAGTGCAGTCGCTTTCACGTGACATAGAGTGACAAGATTGAGATCTTACTATTAAAATTCCCACCCATGCAAGGAGAATTAAGATATGTATTATTTTTGCGCTAAGTAACTTCAAAAGCAACACGATAGGCCATACAATGCAATGTTATGCATTGAAATGTGCAGAATTGTAAAATTATTAGAGTACAAATATGGATCTAGTTGAAGAATAATTGCACAAAATTCCCAAATTGAAAAATAAAAACAATTAGAATTGAGAATGAAATTAGTTTATCAATATTAGTTTTAGAATCAATACATAAAAGAAACTAAGTTAAGCTTAGTTGTACATGGAATAGCTATGGATAGTTAAAGCTAACTGAAACTAAATGTGCTTTATGTTCTATTAATGTGCACATGCACCAAATGAAAGCACTAGAGTTAACTAACTAAAGCCAAGTTCACACCACATGTAAGAACTTGAGTTAAATAGCTAAAGACAAGTGCACATTGCATGTAAGAACCCGAGTTAACTAGATAAATACAAGTGCACATTGCATGCAATATCTAGAGTTGAACTAAATCTAATCTATGTGAATGTACAACAACACCCCCCTTTAAGCGTAACTTAGGTGAGTGTGATGTAAAATGAATGATTCCCGGCAACACGACCATTTTAGGTACCCATATACAATGCATGAAAAGAGGAAAGAGGGAAAACCCAGTGGGAAGAAAAAACCCCCCTAAAAATATAATGCAAAAGTAGAGAAAAGACAATTGCTAGGCAGTCGTGTCCTTCACCCCGAGACGATTTCGTAGGGATCTAAACTTATACTTAATGAAATTCTTGGTGAATATATAAACAGTCTGCTCGGAACTAGGACAATACTGAAGATCGATGCTTCCGTCATGAATGAGTTCTCTAATGAACTACATGTGGATCTCAATGTGTTTGGTCCGCTGCGACTGCACTGGATCTCTGAAAAACTTTAATGTACTTTGATTATCGCACCAAATTAAAGTTGGATGATGGACACTAATCCCAAGCTCATATAGGAAATTTTGTAGCCAAATGGCCTGAAGAGTGGCATTGATTGCTCCTCTATACTCGACCTCTGCTGATGATAAAGAAATGGCAGCCTGCTTCTTGCTTGACCAAAAAATTGAGTTGGATCCCAAAATAAGTACATAGCCGAAGGTGGACTTGTGATCAATGTTGTCGCCAGCCCAATCTGAATCTATGAACCCAATGAGATCCAAAGAACTATTTGCTGCATAATTAATCCCATAGGTGATTGTCCCCTGGACATATCGAAGGATGTGCTTTGCATCTTTCCAGTGTAACTCATGTGGCTCTTGCATGTATCTGGAAACTACTCCTACGACATATGAGAGATCATGACGGGAGTGAGTGAGATAAAGAAGACTTCCCACAAGCTGACAGTACAATGTGCAATCAACCAATGGTGTGTCTTTTCCATTCTCAAGCTTTATCCCTGATAAGAAAGGTGTGGTCACTCACTTGTAGTCACTCATGTGAAATCGTGCCAAAATATCTCTAGCATACTTTGGTTGAGAAATGGTAATCCCAAAACCACTCTGATTGATCTTTAGTCCAAGGAAGAAATTTAGCAAGCCCATGTCTGTTATAGAAAACCACTTATGCAATGTAGTTTTAATCTCAATAATGACAGAAGCTGAACTACCTGTTATCAAAAGATGGACTCTTATGATGCACCTCCCATATGTAGGGTGTCATCACCTCTCCATATGATGAACCTCCCATCCTCTTTTTGCTGCAATGGAGAGAGCTATCTAAATGGAATCCATTTTTTCCACTGGAGCAAAAGTCTCATCATAGTCAACACCAATATGTACCTGTTGAAACCTTTTGCTACCAACCGTGCCTTATATTGACTAACTTTGCCATTTGCTTCTTTCTTGGTCCGGTAAACCCACTTGCACCTCACAATTTTATGATTTGAATGTAGCAGAACCAAATCCCAAGTCTGGTTCTCAATGATAGAGTTATATTCCTCATCCATTTTTGCTTCCCATTCAGGATGCCTAGTTGCTTCTGCATAATTTTGTGGATCAGATGCATGCATCATATAAGCATGCATGGGCATGAATGGCTCCATAGATCCATAGAGTTTTTATGGATCTTCCTCAAACTGAGGTATAGATGCAGGATCACCAAGGAGATCACTCATGCTACTCCATTTTTGTGTTGAAGGTGGTCGAGAATCTTCCAAACTACATGAGGAAGTATGATCTCGATGTTCAACAACTGGTGGTCCAACAGGTGTCATAGGGAAAGGCTCATCTTCATCAGAATTCTGATCTGAAGTTTCATCTTCATACTCATCAATGAGTGGTGATGGAAACTTGGTAGCAGGTTCATCTGCTGGTGCATGCAAAATATCTTCATCAAACTTTACACTCCTTTCAATAAAGAGCTCTTCAGTGTTGATATCAAGAAATATGTACCCTTTTACTTCATCGGAATATCCAACAAACATGCATGCTTTACTTTGAGGCTCCAAAGCCTTTCTCTTCTCTGTAGGAATGCGGCCCATGCTCTAAATCCGAAAATGTGGAAATGAATGACTTCAAGTTGCATGCCAACCCAAGCCTCAAAAGGTGTCTTTCCAGTAACAGATTTAAGAGGAGATATGTTCTGGATGTATGAGGCGCAATTGATAGCTTCAACCCTTTTGATGAAAGAGATCTTGCATGCAACATGCAATTAGCCATCTCTTTCAAAGATCGATTCTTCCTTTTGGCCACCCCATTTTGTTGTGGAGTGTAAGGAACTGTATGTATGCTTCATTGCAAATATTCTTGATGTATTTGTAGATATATTTTGTCCCATTATCTGTGCAGATTATGTCGATGCGTTTTCCAAACTGATTTTTCGCATGCACTTTGAAAATCTTTAGATGTTGAAAAACTTCAGACTTGAGTTTGAAGAAGTAAACCCAAGTGAATCTCGTGTAATCATATATAAATGACAGCACATATCTTTCTTTTCTCATTGAAAGTACCTGGAAATGGACCCATAAGATCACTATGTACAAGTTCCAAAGGTGAAGAGGCTCTTGCTTTCCACGAGCACATCCATTACAAACACCATTTGAAAATTCAGTGGTCGACAATCCTTTGACCATCCCTTGCTTGCTAAATTTTTGCATATATCTGAAATTCAAGTGCCCAAATCTCTCGTACCAAATCCTACTTTCTTCATTTTCATGCGTAAGTAGCAAAATAGAATCTGATTAAGGAACAAAATCAGAAAATGTATACAAACGAGATTGATCATTTACCTTGCCAGTTGAAATCTTCAAGTTGGTTTGCATGTCATAAATGCTCATAGAATCCGGGGTGAATTCCACTTTCCTTCTGGTACCTGTGTGTTTCATTTGATACACTAAAAGAAGATTCATAGAAAGCCTTGGAATTTGCAAGACATTCTCAAAAATTCTATCTTCGAATTGCACTCTTCCTTGTCCAGTTGCTTCAATTGCAGAATTCCCCCCCATGAGAATAGGAGGTCCCGAGTATGCATGTAGAGAAGAAAATGATTCCTTTGAAGAAGTCATATGATGTGAAGCTCATGAATCAATGATCCATTCTTGCGATATAGAATGAAGAGCAATCAAAGTATGGATCTAGTTGAATAATAATTGCACAAACTTTCCAAGTTGAAAAAGAAAAACAATTAGAATTGAGAATGAAATTAGTTCATCAATATTAGTTTTAGAATCAATACATAAAAGCAACTGAGTTAAGCTTAGTTGTACATGAAATAATTATGGATATTTAAATCTAACTGAAGCTAAGTGTGCTTTATGTTCTATTAATGTGCACATGCACCACATGAAAGCACTAGAGTTAACTAGCTAAAGCCAAGTTCACACCACATGTAAGCACTTGAGTTAACTAGCTAAAGACAAGTGAACATTGCATACAATATCTAGAGTTGAAATAAATCTAATCTATGTGCATGTACACCAACAAGCATGATGGGAGACTACTGAAGACTTGAATCGCACATGAAGAAAGAAATATAGGCATTGATGATAGGCATATTATAAAGGAATACACTACCATATTGGGAAAAGTGTGACATGTAAAAGTAGCGCAATATGCTTCAACAAAAACATGCCATGAAAATTGTATTAAAGGCATGAAGCTATAGGACCATGATGCACCAAAGGAAAAAGATAGTTGTGTGCAAAGGAAATATAATATGTTGCATGGACATATTTGAGCTACAACGATGATAATATGTTGGTACAAGGTTTTGCAAACATAGTAATGTGTTAGAGGCTATATTTAAAGGCCATAATTCATATAATAATAATAATAATAATCCAATTTTAAGGTCACGATAAAGCCAGACACCAAATTGGTGTATGAGACCCCCTTTTTTGTGGGACAAGGGACCCACCTCAACACAACGATTTGACTGCTAAGTCTACAAAGTCATACATACCCCCCTCTGGTTTTGAACATGTGATCTCTTAGGAGGAAACACATGCTCTTAACCATTAAGCCCACTCAAACTGTATAATGAGTATTAACACATTACAATGCACTGGAGAGAAAAGAGCATATAGAAATTGCGTTAAGAAAAACGATAACAAGACTACAATGAAGTGCTTCTTTGGGGAGCATGCTATATAGAAAACCATGTCAACATAATGCAATGTAAGAGAAGGGGATATAAACACTGCACAACCAACGTTGTATTAAAAATTCGTTATACCAAAACATCATCAAGCGATAGCGCTACCAAAAGACATTAAAATCGATACATATAGAAGGCCATCACATAGAAGTTTTTTGCAAGTCTGGATTTAATATAACACTGCCATGAAAACTAAAATGATGTGTTGGATATCACACTCGAACATTGTGTTACAAATATGCCAGGGGTTATACCATTAAATGTTAGAAACATTGGATAAAAGAACAATGAGGAGCAGTTATTAAAGTTTGCAATGAACATTCATCCACATGCACTAGAGTATGTATATAAATATGGAGATCGATTCATTCCAACGATGCGATGGAACACACATCCATACCACATACAATCTACGCAGGCTTACACTCCATACAGCACAATATATATCATGACAGTGCTAAAGGATTGGATACATCATGTGCACAAAATTGCGCTAGGACGAAGAACACAGGTCTAAGATGAAGAGATTGGCACAAAGACACCTCTATTGAGATGGAATCAAATGTTGCATTGCAAGGGACATATGATGTATTGAATACACCTCTATTGAGATGCAATCAAATGCGCGCAAAAGGGACATGTGATGTGTTGTACCTTAAGATACAATCCCTTAGCTATGATAAGGAATCATTGCTTAAGACATTTTATAATTATGTCACAAATTTTTATGTCTCGTTTTATTAACCCTCAATTATTTATAATCACACCCTTATATATCAAATATTATGAATGCTTCACAATGCTACCATCTGTTAATGTTGAATGAAATGACTGGAAGAAAATGTAGGAAGAAGTCCAAACTGATATGTTGCTTTATATAGAAAATACCATTCCAAACTCCAGAAGAAACATGTGAAAGAAATAGTTAAAACAAAGGAGCGCCAATTAAGGTTTTTAACTCTTATACACAGAAGTAAGAAGAGACCTGCTGCTCATAACCTTGTTTTATTCATAGAAGGAAATACATCATGAAAACTGGATACATTTCAACATAAACAAAATTCCAGACACTTGCTTACTCATTCATTAATCTTTGAATCTTTGAGTACAAAAATATTTGTCCAGGAGGTCCAAAACTCGAAACCTTCCTTCCCCTTGAAAATTACATTAAATATAGTAAAAAGCAGTTTGGAACTGCTGTAACCAATTCTAACTACCAAAACTACTTCAAGACTTCGAAGGTTGTCTATTACATGCCTTGAAAATTTCCTTTTACAATTACATTGACTTCAGAAAATAACACAAAGTAAATATCCTAATCTATAGGAATTGCTTATGACGTGGCTTATTTTCCTTGATCGACTGATTTGTCTTTCTTTGCTGTTGATCCCTTTGGTAGGTCAATTGTCCAAGCTCTACACTTTTTCCATATTTCTACCTTCGTTCTAGATGAATATGTTATATTGTGATATTCCAATCTGAATGCAGTAATTTGGTCATAAGAAGGCCTTTCAGAGAAAAGGGTTTTTACCATCCATAAGAGTTGAAAATGTCTCCGTAAAAAGTTGACCATTGTCTCTCCCTTGAACACCTGAGTCTTTTCATACCTGTTATCAATCTTGATTTTTGTCATCACCAGTGAATTATCATAATATTTCCATGGAAAAATATTTCCTTCAGCTCCCCAACATGATGGCAAGCCTACCCTTGTTATTTTATCAAATGCTTTATCAAATTGACTTACTTCTTCTTTGATTTCAATAAGTTTCTTTTCTGCAACCTTTCTGAGATCATTTCTGATAATAATTTTATTAATTTCCACTGCATATAACATTCTTTCCTACATATCATTCTCCTCTAACTCCTTATCTGATTTAGAATTGATAAAATCAATAAATATTTTGGCCCAAATGGCTCTGTTAATCCCTTTTTGCTTATCAGGCATAATTGGCTCTTCACACTCCACAATAAGAGCTTTTCCTTTTGCAATTATCATCATGAAACACCAATTGGATTTCATTTTTGAAATGATATTAGTCCAAATGATATCTTTAGCTTGTATCAGTGACAGATTGCCTTTCATTCTTTCTTTGAAATTCTTGATCTCAGCTTCAGCATTTTGGAAATCCATTCTGTATTTATCTGCTTCATTTTCTAGGACCTTCATCAATTTTGCTGCAGTCTCTAGATCTGTCTAAGCTTTCTTTCTATCCCTTTTAGCCATCTGCAACTTAGTATTTAATTGAATAATTTTTGTTTGTGGGTCTTCATCACCTATAGGAAAAACAAAGGTACAATTACGATTATCAATATGATTTTGTAATGAAATTGCAGTCTACTTTACTTTGGAAAGTTCTTCATCCTTCTTCATGAGTTGTTGCAACAACTCTTCTTTTTCTTTCTCTACCTCTACAAATTCTGAAGCCATTGAATGTTCACCAGAAGGCAACTTCAATTTCTTCCTTAATGTAGAAATCTCTGCCTCAACACTTTGCATGAATTTCTGCATAGCAGACTTGTCACTAGGGTCTACACCAATCATAATAATAATCTTCTTCAACTCTTCATTTTGAACTGTCAAGGCTCTTGAATTATCCTTTTCTAACCTCGGCGGCTTAATAACTTTCCCTAACATGTTTTCAGCTTTAACTGCTATTGCATTTGTCTTTTTGAGGTCGTTAACAATCAATTGTCCTGTCTGCATATGCAAATTCATTTTTTCCATTAGTGGAATCTTTTTAACATCCATAGTCACATTTACAGTATTAAAACTATTTGAAGACCCAATTGAAATTCCTGTGGGATGTGATAGAGCAATCCTAAATTGATCTTTTTCAAGATCCATTATAGTCAACAACCTTGTATGATCAGTAGTAACCTGATGTTCTGCTTGGGCCTCCATGTTGGCCTTCATTTTTTGATTTCTCTCTTCAATTTGCGAAAACACTTGTTTGATTAAGGGTAATTGTTCATGAGACGATTCATGACCTCTAGGGGAAGAGGGAGCATTCTTCTCTTCACCCAAATGCAAGGAAAAACCAGGTGAATTAGAGGAATGATCCTCAGCAAATTTTCTCCTTTTCTCACCTCTCGGTGCCTCATCATCCAAGTCAATAACAACTTCTTTACCTCTTTTATTTTTTTTCTCAGTTATAACAGGATTTTGAATGCTTGTATTCACTGAACTTATTTCACCTTTTTTTGCTACCTTTTCTTGCTCAGGTCTACTTTCATGAATGAAAGCTGAGTATCCTGCTAGTCATCAATATTTTTGACTGTTGTGATGACTATATGCCTTGCCTAGGTTTTCTAGAAACCAATTTCAAACAGTAAATTTGTCCTCTAGAAAACCCCTCAGAGAAAATTTTATCTTTTTCCTCTCTTACAGACTGTGTTAGAAGTGGTCATCAAGTTTAGTCTTGATAAAACTCCCCTGTCCATAACTGTCATAAGCCTTGCACCTCTGAATAGTCAAAATCCCCTGTTTTCACACAGCTCACTGTCAAGCATAGGACAAGGTTGTCTCCTCCCCTCTCACTGTTTAAATGTCCATTTGATGACTTTACTATGTCTAAGGAACCCTTCAGAAGTCATGAAAAAGTGTCTAGGTTAGGTGATGGTGTTTAGAATAGGTATCTTGAGAGAAATATCTCTAGTCAAAAAACCTGGTTTTAAATATCAGTTAGCCATCCTCTTTCTTATCTGGAAAAACAAAACCTTTTTTACCCCTAGTTCATACACCATTAAAATGGTCGCTGTGTTTTGTCTCAGCAAAGCTTATAAGATTCAAATTCAGGAAGAAACGGAGTAAGAAGGTCCTATGTCCAAAGAAAGTAATCAAGTGAACTTTTCAAGCATTATCATCATGATACCTCGGGAAAGGTCTCCAATGGTCAAAGAAATTTTATCAATGCATCTTTGCAGGGGTGCTATGGATAGATGGCAATAGCCATTTTTGAAACAAGAGGGACACTTCAAGGAAATTTTTCAAAGTTAGAACAGTTGACTGTTGGGAAATAAAGGAAATGCAGATTTCAAAGAGAAAGGAAACCTACATGATTCATACCTGCAAACTCAAAGCACCAAGAAAGTCAAAGAATCATCCATCATGGAAAAATGAGTACAAATGTTGGGAGTTTAGTGCATCTAGCACTTCATGTCAACTCACAATGGCATTTGCACATTCTTCCCAAACATATGGGCACAACTCTGAAAAACAGTCTTATGAGACTAGGTATGTTAGTTCTCTGGCAAAAGACTTCCAACAGTTTAGGCATCAAAGTGAAAGAGCATAAAAAGGGAACAGCTGCCCTTTTTATATCCCTATAGCCTAGACTCTAAAACCATTAAAGACACTATCATTATAGAGGAAGCTAAAGCTACTACAAAAGAGAGTTAACCTAAGAGACACAAAGCATATATGTTGGAGTTTGAAATATCTTGCCTGCTCACTATCTTCACAGTAAATTTCTACAAAGAAACCTATCTCATACAGATTGATAAAGAATAAAGCATTTGAATTGCCTCCTTCATGATAAGCAGATGGCAATCACTTGTGTTTATGAAATGCCTCCTTCAATGATAAGTAGATGGCAATCACTTGTTTTTATGAGGCACCCCCTTCAATGATGATAAGCAGAGGGTATAAACAATTATGTTTAAATTACCTCCTTTAGTGATAAGTAGACACAGGGCACAAGGTTTAGTTTTCAAGAGATGCTTCATTCAAATCATAAGCAGAGGGTATAAACGGTTCTGTTTAAATTACCTCCTTCAGTGATAAGTAGACACAGGGCACAAGGTTTAGTTTTCAAGAGAGGCTTCATTCAAATCATAAGCAGAGGGCCTAAACAGTTTATGTCTAACAAGACTCATTCAAAGATGATAAGCAAAGGGCATGACACAAACAATTTGTTTTGAATACTAAAAGCTTCATTTGGAAAAAAGAGGCTAGGCCTAAAGTTGTTTTAAAGAACCTCTTTCAATTGATAAGCAAAGGGAAAAGACTGTGTTAAAGGCCTCCTTCATACATAAGCAGAGGGTACCTACAGTTGGTAAAAGGTCCTTTTTTCATAAAAAGTAGAGGGCACATTTTATAAGTTGAAACAGGGGATGTTTGCTTTTGCACAAAAAATGAGAACTTGATTTGTTGTTTGCAAAGCACTGTTCAAATAAAACATTGTTACACATGTTTACAAAATTGTTTTATGGAAATAGGACAAATGAGCAAAAAGGCAAGGGTTTAATAAAACTATTTTTGAAAAAATTCAAAAGGAAGGTTGCGTGCTTTAAAAACGCTCCACGAGGCACAAAAGCCCTCAAAAGGCATATCTCACTCTCGTATTATCAATTGGAAAAAAGGAGAGGGTCTCACTGGTTCCTTGGCAAACACTCTGGGCACTTTTTCCAGGTCGTGACGCGCCTGTAGTAGCTCACCGCAAGAATTTACAAAGGGCGCGACGCGCCTGTGCACTGGTGCGACACGTTTCGGCACCCGACCCTCGTTTAGTCTCCACTCGATGCCCACAACCGCCCGTCATTCAAACTTCGTTCAAAAACACAGTTTTTTGAACTGACACGGTGCTTTTTCTTTGTGCAGCCTTCGTTCAAACGCTACGCGCCTGTGTGCAAGGGTGTAGCACCTGCTCACTCTGTTACAAAGGGCCAGAAATTTCCCAATCTTGCTCAAAGGTCAGTGTTCATCTTTGCAAGGAAATTTTCGAGGTATTTATCCATATTTTTGCCCCTCAGTTGCTCTTAAAACATAAAGGATATTTCAAAAACCGAATTAAAGGAGAAATAAGTGCTAAAGGAAGAGAAAGCTTGTTTTTATTTAAGGGCTGTCTAGTTGTTTTTGGGGAAGAACAGAAAAATCAAAATGCCTCCAAAGAAAAGGGTAAAAAAGGGAGGCCAACACAACAGATTTGAGCCCATCACTGTTCAAGAAATCACTGCCTCTCCCTCAATCTTGTCATTTTTTCAAGAGGTAGGCTATTTTGAATTTTGCAAAAGAATACCAGAGGTCACTAGCCACCCTCATCTAACAGAGTTATTTTCCCTGAGGTTGGATGGAAAGCAAGTTCACATAGCAGGTTTAGATTTTGAACTCACTCCTAGAGCTGTTTCTAAGGCAACCAAAATCCCTAACATAGGAGAGGAGTGGTTCAAACAATCATACCTTGACCTTAGCCACTATCAGCCTTTTCTCAAGCCAAATCATCAAGATGCATGCAGCTCCATTTTCCCTTTCTCACACTTGCTGGATGACTATGCAGCCCTCATGAAAATAATCATGAAGTTTTTCACTTGTGAAGGTAGATACTCCCAAGTATATGCCTATCACATCAGAATCCTTATGCATTTCACAAAATCTAAGTTGCTAAACCTACCCTTTTTCCTGTGCAAGAGTATAGACAACATGGCTTCCATTGTTAGAAAAAATCCTCTAGCTCAGCAAAAAGAAATTTTATTCCATCATTGTCTCATTAAGATCATTATCCTTCACCAGCTAAAACAAAAGGGCATCCCTTGGGAAACTTTCATCTCTCACCTTGATTTCACTTCTACATATTCTATACAAGTCAGACCATTTTCATTCTGGGACCCTCCTCATGCTCATTCCTTGCCCTCCACACCTTATGTTTCCTCTTCTTCTCATGAGTCTACTCCCCAAAAAAAACCATCCTCCACGGATAGCAGTGAGAAAGAAGAATGTAGTAAAAGCAAGGAACAAGGGGGTAATAGTCACAAAGAGCAGGAAAGTGATGAAAACAGCAGTAGAGGGAAAGGAAAGCATGATGTGGTAGGCAGTCCACAAGGAGAAAGTGAAAATAGTGATCATGAAAGTGGCAGCCCACAGTAATAAAATGAAGACAGTGATGAAGAAAGAGGCAACCCACAACAAGAAGGTGAAAACAGTGATCATGATGAAGGCAGTCCACATCAGGAAAACATTGAAAACAATGAAAATGATAAAAGCAGTCACAACAAAGAGGGAAGTAATAAAAACAGTCATGATAGCAAGAAGATAGATGAAGGCATAGATAGTTTTGAAAAGGAAAAAATAGTAGACCTAGACATCTCCCACCAAACAGAAAAGGAGCATAATATTTTTGAGTTTACTCCTGATAGTGAGTTCATTACAAATATCAAATTTAATGAACAAGGAAATTCCCCACAACAAAGTAACCAAGAAGTGCAAGCAGCGAATGTTTTTGGAGAAGAGGACAACCCTAAGGCTGCAGGAGACCAAACTAAACAAGCCTAGGTATTAACTCATCCTCTCACTCATCATCATCAAAGTCAAGAGCATGTGTTTACTGCCTCTCCAAGGCAAGGGGCCATGCTTCCTTCATAAAAAGTAGCAAAGGCTAAAAACACCAAAACATCAAGGAAGAAAACCACTCAAACAGTGACTAGCAATGTCACTAGGGCACTAAGGAGTAGAGACAAATTGCCAAAGAAGAGAAAAGTAGAATTTCCCAAGAAAACTAGAGGAAAGAAAATCATTAAAGGCAAGGGCAAAGAGAAGGTTGAACAGCAAGAGAGTAGCCATGAGCATGAAAGAGATTTTGACATAATACAAATAGACAGTGATGCTGAAGATGATGAGGCCAGTATTCTTAGATCTCTTTTGCAAAACTAGGAGGCTCAGATTAAAGACTTGGAAAATGGCCTAGAAAGGTCAAAAGACATCATCCACTATTTGCAATTGAAAAATAATCAAATGAGTGGATATATGGAAATCTTTGAGGCTCGGGCGCTCAAATACAGAAGGGAAGCTCAAAGGTCACAAGTGAGGCTAGAAGAATACATGGGTGAGTATGCGAAAGATGATGAAGAAGAAGGGCCAGCAAGAAAGAGACCTAGGACCATGGGTCTTAGAAAAGAATTGCAAAAATAGAAAGAAGAAGAATCAGCTCGTGAACAGCAGTACCCTCTTACGGAGCTCCTTGCCAAAGAAATTGAGAATAATAGAGAGTCTTGGCTTGAGAGGGCGAATCAGCATTTGGAAACCAAATTGGAGAAAGCTAACAAGGATTTGGGCCTACAAAGAAGAATGACCGAGCACTACAAGAAATTGAATCAGTTTTCCCGAAGGAAACTCAAAGCTGCCCAAAGGAGGCGCTCGGCGGAAAAACATGGAAAAGACCTATCCCGGCTTGGAATTCTTACTCAACCTTCATTTCATGTTTCTAAAAATCCTTAAGGGGTTTACTCACCAAATTTGGGCATTTTTTGACACATTCTTGTTTTTTGTGAATTTTGGGCCTAAAAGCATAAAATCATGGGTGCCTTAACTTTTTCTCAGAGCATCAAAGGAACATGCTCAGAAATTTTCAAATCAAATGAAGTTGTTTTTGTCTCTCAAAAAGGCCAAAAACAGCCATTTTTCGCCTTTCTGCCCCTAATATCAGCAGGTGCTACACTCCTGGGTTTTTTAACTGTTTCTACTTTTTGACTGACTTATATGCATCAGATTGAAAAAAATCAAGTGGTTTTGGAAAGTATAAATCCGTAGCTTTTCAAAGATCCATCACGAGACTCATTTCGACATCGGGGGGTCTGCCAAAACTTCACTGCAAAACATACCTTTTTCTGGTGCTACGTTCCTGTAGATTTTGCTGAAAAGCAGTTTTCGGAGTGATGACTGGGCTAAATGTGCATTAAGCAAGTTTATCTTGTGTGTCAAGCCTTGAAAGTGATTCTTTTTTTCTATTTTGGTCCGAAAAGATATTTTTTAAGGATATTTTGTGCCTTGGACTTTGTTAATGTTAATTTCTGCATATGTTCTATGCCATTTCAGATTAGGGCACACAATACCGAAGTAGATAGAACATAGTAATAGATCGATAGAAGACAAGCCAAAAAAGAGATAATGAATGGTGGCATTACGGTGATCAGCAGGATGCTTCTACCAGCAAAGTCTCCAATAGGTCATTCAGCAAAGCGTGTCACACATAACCCCAGAACAACCCAAACAAAGAACAATCCATATATTATGCAGCTCCAATGCTATCTAGAGAGAGAGAATTCCTCCACAAAAAAGTGTGTCAAATGAACTCTAAGTCTCTTCAATATATAGGAATATTTGGGGGTGTGTGACACGTCCTTTAAGAAATTTAAGTCTATATTTTATTCTAGGCCGACCTAGCACATAAGTGGAATAAATTCAAAGTACATGTTCTGCTCATCCGATCAAGATGATCTTTAGATAAATCTTACACCTCTCCGAAAGAGGAATCCAATAAAAATATTGGGATCGTCATCTGCGCAGCACAACCCGGACTTTGGACCTAGTTGTCCAATTTTAACACTCCCTCTCAACTAGGGAGAACTCCATCCACAAGTGCAATCCAAACATCGTGCGTCATCCCGTCGTAACTTGCTTTGTTGGCCTCTTTATTTCAGAACAAAAGTGGGTCAGTCACAAAGACATCATTCCCGGCTGATAGATTCAGCCTAGAGGTCAAAACCTTTATCGGACTCACAAAGAGTCTCCAACCAACCCGAAGTTGGTTCATCTGACCCGAAGTTAGGCGGAGGTCCAAGATCTCACAAGACTTGATCCCAGATCAAGTGGTTGGATCATGCCATCCTAGATAGAGAGTACGGCAATCTCTGATGCATCCATCAGTCTTTGCTATTAGTCTCTAGCTTTTCCCACCTCATTGGCCAAATGAGAGGTACTTCCCATGAGACCTGAACTCAATGGGTAGGATGCATACGGGGCACAGATAATGAGAGGTGAACCAACTCAATAATCACAATGGTGGGGTCCAAGCACACCAACAAGGTTTGGCACACCTAGCCTTGTGGTTTCTCATAGCTCCGAGAAGCTGTCCCCAAAGCCCCCCAGAGCTCCTCGAGCTCATCGTCCAACATGACCCACATCATAGGGTCGTTCCACGATACCAAGTCTCTCACAGAAGGTTAGGAACTTGACCTTCCCCAGGGGCTTAATGAGAATATCCGTGACCTGCTCATCAGTTCCTATATGATTGAGCCTTACGGCGCCTCGCTGTACTATGTCCCTGATGAAATGGTACCTGATATCAATATGCTTGGATCAGTCGTGGAACACAGGATTCTCGGTCAAGCGAATCCCACTCTGATTATCACAGAGTATCATTGTGGTATCTAGCACATGCTCGAACAGCTCACTGAAGAGCTTTCGCAACCAGACTGCTTCACAACAAGGCATACTTACTGTAATGTATTCGGCCTCAGCGGTGCTCTCAACCACCGAATTTTGCTTCATGCTCATCCATGAGATTGAAGCAAAACCAAGATTGAAACAGAATCCCGATGTGCTCTTACGATCCACCACACTGCCAGCCCAGTTGACATTAGTATATCCAAGGAGTGTCACGCTCCCGGCAGTGTATCTCAGCCCATGGTTTATCGTACCCCGAAGATATCTAAGAATATTCTTGGCACCAACCCAGTGAAAGTGATGAGGCTCAACCATCTATTGACTCAAAGTGTTCACTGTAAAACATATATTTGGATGGGTGTTCACTAAGAACATCAGGGCCCCTACGAGTTGACGATACTCAGTAGGATTTGAAAATACATGCCCAGCAGCGCTGCCACTCAACTTCTTGAAGTTGAGTTCCATTGGTGTTGACATGGACTTGCAGTCCACCATAAAAAATCTTTCCAGAAGTTTCACAATGTATTTTCCTTCAGAAAATAAAATCTCGCCATGTCTCTGCCAGACCTCCAGGCCTAGGAAATATTGCATCAGTCCTAGGTCCTTTATCTCGAACTCAGCAGCGAGCTCCCTCTTGCATTGATGAATGATAGGGTCAGCACCTGTCAAGAAGAGGTCGTCCTCATGCAACACCAGAATGAGAGGCTTCTCTCTATCAACCTTGAAGTAAATATTTGGATTAGCATTACTACGAGTGAAGCCCAACTTCATTAGGTAGCTATCTATCCTCTCGTACCAAGCTCTGGGTAATTGCTTCAGCCCATAGAGAGCTTTCTTCAACTGGCAGACATGGGTGTCCCTAACCTAGACTTCAAACCCTAGAGGTTGCTCAACATACACCTCTTCTTTTATCGCATCATGCAGAAATGTGGTCTTTTCATCTATCTGATGAAGACTCCATCCTTGCGTAGCAGCAAGGGTAATAATAGATTATAGGTGCAATAATAATTAGTGCTTTCAAGCAACACATTTTCCCATCAGATCCATGCTTGATCTTATGACAACACCTTTGATCTGTGGTCTAGGAACCATATCCTAGACATCACCCTCACATCCTTGTAGACCTTGATGCTTTCTAGTTTCTTCAAATGTTCCAGGCTCATATTTTACTCATGGCAGCTAGATACTCCTGGTATTTATATGGCTTCTCGGTTTTCTTCCCCCTCTGAAGCCATATGTCTTTGAGCCATGAGGATCTTCTTTCGTTTAGCAATGATATTAGCTTAGGAGCATATAAAGTTGAATTCTCCCTCTTAATGCCAGTTTCTCTTGTGAGAGAAGACATTTATGTCAAATGAGGGCATCCCAGACACCAACTTGGAAAGGGGGACTTAATCTTCCATAGTCGAAGCCATCCAACAGGCTTTGATGATCATGGTTCAAGATTCCAATAATGTGTCTGAAAGCTGTTGAAACACATTTTACCATTACGCTCCAGTGAGACTGTTGTTGTCTCATGTTGACTGCTACATAGGTGTCTATCTATGTCACTGTCCAACAAGGAGAATATATCAACACGCCTTAGCTTGTTAGAAGTCATGTTATTCTGAGGAGATTTGCTGGAGCTTCCTCAAACAGCCCTCTTTACTGTGACCCACAGAACTAGGAATCCAAACATGATTCCCTCTTTCATAATTCTGCACTTGAGAGCTTCATCTACTACATATAGCATCTTGTCCAGCACTGCTTCTTAATTTCAGATCTGCCCAACTACAGTTGACGGATCTAGGGCTAGAAGACTTCAGATCTTAGTTTTGCGATTCGTCTCTTCAATTGCATAGGTCTAGAAACCAATTATACAGATGTTCATAGAATATTCCATTCTTCATGCCAGTCCAGACTCCATACCTTATGTGAAACCTTTCTCTTATGCAAATATAGCATACTCATAAGATACTTCTACTAATCAGAGTTCCATAAGGATACAGGCCAATATTGCTCATCACTGATTCAGCCCCAGTCATCCAGCAGGATAAATCTCAAGTCATCAATAAAATGTTACACGTGTCATGTTAATGTACAGATCTGAATCCTTAGGGGATAAATACTCCAGCTTCCTTTGCACATAATAACCCCTTAGGTATATGTCCAACTTGGGTTTGGGCCAATGGCTACCTCAGAAGTGAGGTCAATACAGAGTGATCATACAGTAAAAAAACTATGATAACCGCCTGTAATTTTCTGTGATGATCCCTGAGGAGATTCATCCTTTACCCAGCCTTTATGGAAGGGCCAGAAAAAAAATTTCTCTACCTTAATCTTCCTTAAGTTCATAGGCTATAAAGGATATTCTTCCTTCATGCTGAGGGTAACAAAATTTTTTTTTCCCATACAAGACTTGCTGTTGTCTTCCTGTCATCCCATGTTGCTGCTATATAGTTTTCATACAAAGTTAGCATAGAAGACATACCTTAATTGCTTAAATCTGTCCCACAATTGTTTCCCTGAGCTGTGGCTACTCTTCAATGGGAGGTCGTCCCTTCACACAGCTCCTTGAGGTAAGTTACAATGCTTTTAGAAAGGTAGTGGCACCCTACAGGTATACAAGCAGACTTGTAACAGCCTCTTATCAGGGCTATCCACCCCTAAAACAGTTCTGAATAATATCCAGTGCCTCGGCCTTCTATCCCTGCAAGTAGACCTTCTAACAGTCCTCAAAGAAATGCCTTACAGGGCTATACTGTTATAGCCTTCCTTGCTGCCCATCTGCTGACATGATATTAGCGTACACAACATGTAAGCTTATGTATAGGTTCCAGCCTGCTGCCTTCATCAAAATTAATTTGGGTCTGCGGCATTCTCCATAAGGGACAACAGTGCAAGTTTCTCAGGTTTGTTAAGGCCAGGCTTCATGCTTAATCAATGACCATATTACAGCTGCAACATTCTTCTGCAATGTTGACTAATTCAATGCATTAGATCTGTCTTCGCTCTTGCCTAAGACATCTTAGAGATGCATGAACGCATGATCCCTTCATTGCGTTGAAGGTAACTGTTGATTTATTTTCAACGAAAACAAAGTATTACCCATCACCATCCGGAAAATTACAAGGCTCCATCTATACCTGCAGACCGATTATATACAAATGGATCTTTCTTATCATAGTGGTTGAGGTCATCATAGAGATCACGTCTATGCATTTCTCATTATAGAGATTAGATCTACATAATGACAATTACATCACCAACTCGGAAATACAGCTAGTAAGGAGTACGAGCATCGAATTTTTTTTTAAACCTGAGATGCCATGTGGTGTAGACCCCTTTTTGAAATTGACGGCTGACGGTACAAACTATTTTCCGACTGACAGAGAGCAAATCGGCATCCTACGGGTGACGTCTCTTTAACCGATGCCACAAAAATAAATAAATAAACTTTACCTTTCTTAAGTTTTACCGATAATCAACAAAAAAAATATGAAGGCTGTTCAAACCCGTATCCATGCAAAAAATATCGGATTTTCATGGAAATTTAGATTCAGTCGCCACCGCTTGCAGTGATTGAATTAGCACGGAAGTAGGTTCTTCCTTCCGCGAATTAGTTTGACACTTCCACTGAGAGGGTGCAACTAAGTCGCTGAGCGGAGGTTTGAACAGACAGATCAACGAGCTTTACAAAAGCTTAGCAGCTCGACGCACCAAGGAACGGTGAAATAATGGTGAGGAATTTGCATTGGTGTAGAGCAATTATTACTATCGACACCCTTTCTAATTAATTCTCAACTTGCTCAGAGAGAGAACGTCGTCGCCAAACAGAGAGAGATCGACTATGTTCCTTGAACAATTCCCGCTCGATCAAACACTGAATATTCGCAATCCAATGTACCAACTTTTCTTACTACTCAGGCAACCAGTCGGACGGTGGGCCCTGATCTCTGTTAACTCCAGTGGTCCCTTTTTCGAACAGAAACAATCCCTCACTCCCGCATGTTCCGTTTAAAAGCTTGTTATCGCACGTCTTCAACCAATGTACGAAGAACTCCGCAATTTGCTAAGATGCTGGCATAACCAATAGCAGTGTTAAAATCGTCCATCTTTAATTCAACAGCAACATCGGCTTTGGAGGGGTTGTTGATACTATTTTCCATCAAGGCCTACCCAGAAAACATCTGTGCTTGGACAGAAGGTGCTTCCACCACACAAAACAGAACCAGGAGCGCGATCAAACTGACAACCATACGAACTCTCTCAGCCTGCCCTTTCAAATCCATATCTGGCATCAATTCCATACCCACCTTGACCGGAATATCTCAAACAATCTACGACAGCCTATTTTGAGGGTTGAATCACCTCAAACGAGCCTTGACCCCACCTCCTGCGACTATCCTTTAGCAATTCGGTGCTCCTGAATTGACAACAAGCCCTCTCACCCATGCTGGTCCAGATTTCCTAATAGATCGGCGATGCTCTGGGCATTGTCTTCCCCTTAGGCTTTGATACCATGTTAATTTATGCATATGTTCTATGCCATTTCAGATTAGGGCACACAATACTAAAGTAGATAGAACATAGTAATAGATCAATAGAAGACAAGCCAAAACAGAGATAATGAATGGTGGCGTTACGACGATCAGCAGGATGCTTCTACCAGCAAAGTCTCCAATAGGTCATTCAGCCAAGCGTGTCACACATAACCCCAGAACAACACAAACAAAGAATAGTCCATATATTACGCAGCTCCAACGCTATCCAGAGAGAGAGAATTCCTCCACACAAAAGTGTGTCAAATGAACTCTACATGTCTCCAATAAATAGGAATCCTTGGGGGTGTGTGACACGTCCTTTAAGACATTTAAGTCTATATTTTATTCTAGGCCGACCTAGCACATAAGTGGAATAAATTCAAAGCACATGTTCTGCTCATCCGATCAAGATGATCTTTAGATCAATCTTACACCTCTCCGAAAGAGGAATCCAATAAAAATATTGGGATCGTCATCTGAGTTGCACAACCCGGAGTTTGGACCTAGTTGTCCAATTTTAACAGTTAAGCCTCAAGGACAGTTTTAGATATTTGTTTTTGGCCAATGGCCTTCTAGTTGCTCTAGGTGGGTTTCCTCCTCTTTGGCTTATATAACCAAGAGGATTCATTGTAACAAAGAGATAGAACTTGATATATTGAGAGCAATACATAGCATTATGAGCTTGGAAGAAATACTTGTTTTATGAAGTGGATGATGTCTTGCTTGGCTTGATGGTGAAGGAGCATTGTGGACAAGATTCCATGGCTTGGTGAATGGTGATGTTTCTCTGACCTTTTTTATGTTTCCTTGTTTTCATTAATGTTCCATATTTCTCATTTGTTGTAAATCAGAAAAGTATATGTTGAGACATGCTCATGCAAGCACCTCAAACATTCTGCATGTTACAGCTTTAATGTTTTCCTCTTCTTGATCATTTCTAAAGGATTCTTAACTGCCCTTTAGGTCCATCAAGGAATTGTTATTTGATTCATTTATGGTCAGTATGTTTTGCTATCTTGTATGATTTGAGGTATGCCTTGCTTACTTATGGCTTCTCAAAACTCCATTTCTGAAATCTTTCTATGAAATATTGGTTGTTTTAGTTAAGTTAAAGGGGTCTCATTCGATCTTGCCCTTTGTCCATGCTTGCAAACTTATTTCAGAGTTCCCGATAGCTCAAGATATGTTGTTTAAGAGTTTCCTCTTCATAGATTGAGTTGTTTGTTTATCTTATTTGTTTTCCCAACAACTGAAGGTGATTTTCTAGAGTTATAGGTTCTTATGCTTCTATGTATCGCTGAATTGTTTATCTTTCATATGTATCAGTTTGATTTTTATTCATAGAGATTTATGGTTTTCCCTACCTCATGAATACCTACTTTAAAACTATATATGTTTAATATCTCTTTGTATTTCACAGACTTAATGTTCATTTCACTTCATTTTCACCCAAAGAATCCATTTACCTTGACTAAATCGGCCCTGCAGTAATACCTTGTCCACCATTTAGACAATTCTGACTTTATCTGACCCCATAGCACTGTTGATTTGATGAACTCTATTTCTATTTGTCATTTTTGATCATTTTACCTCAAAAAACCCAAAAACAAACCAAAACATACTTAACAGCTAGCCTAAAATCAAATATACAAAGCGAACAAGTTCACATCCTTCGCATAATAGAGAGAGCCCTCTCTGAGTCCAGGAAGGCTAGGTCCTAGGACTCCAAAGTTGGTCTGATGTTGCCCTGTCATTTGGTTTACCAATTTGCCAAATCACGGGACTCCAACATATCCGTTCTCAATTCTTCTCTGTGAAATTACACCATGGGGATCATAAGCCCATTTTTCTCCTAGTAGCATATGTGTTTCCTCCAACATTTTTGTTACGTCCTCAAACGCCTGCCTCATATTAACTATGAAAGGTCCCACACTCATAGGTAATTTATACATATGACCTTTATTCATAGGAACAAATTGCACATGATCAACATTCAGGCTCTGTATGATAAATTCTAAGGCAAAGAGCCTCATTGGTACAAACTTTGGGAGCCTGTAAGGTTCAACATTTGCTCCATACAACCTTATTTCAGAATATTCTTCAAATACAAACCAGTCCCCAAATTTACAGCTAGTTCCTAAATGTAGAAACTCTTGGGCTTTAGATAAGAAACAAGGAGGATGAACTCCATTCAATATTTTATATGCAATGGGCATATACTGACTAGCAAAATCAAATAACCCCACTTCATTTTGCTCCCTTCTGATTATATCTGTCCAGAATATAACTGACTGTCTATGCTTGTTTACATCCATTATATTTCGACCTAACTGCATGAATTCCTCAACATTCAGATATAAAAATACGTAGACAATCAGTGAGGGAAATTTAAAATAACCTGTTAGTGAAAGACTCATCAACTGTGAGTTGACTACTTCTTGCCAAAAGGATGGAATATCCAGGACCGTTCCTGGCTTCATCATCATGGCGAACATTCCCAGGACTGACTTGTCCACTGTGACGTCGTCTTCTTTGCCCAAGATTTTAGCAATACTGCTCAATACAAGCCGAGTCTCTTCATCGAAAACTCCCATAGTAAATTCTCCACACTCTGGCTGAGACTGCTTCATATTAGGCTTCAAATGGAACATAAAATGATTGAATTGTTCTCCTGCAAGGCTTTCATAGTAATTAATCAATGAATCTTCTGAAAATTGAACTGATGATTCAGACTCAGGAAAACACAGGGCTTGGCAGATTAATTGGGTAGACACCTGTAGAACATTTTCTCCTTGGGAATTCATTACAAAACATTTTCCGGGATACATTGAGGAAACCAACCAATAGATGAACTCTAGGAATAAATGGGTCTTTGGGATGCATGCAGAAAGGATTCCAGCTTTTATCATGGCGGAATAGACAGGGGAATTATCCTTATTCAATACAATTTGTTGATAAAATGGAAGATGCATTACTGAAGACACACTATCTTGAATGTCTCTCTCATTATCCATGAGAGGAATGTGGCTCGATGACCCAAACAAAGAAGACTTTTTAGCCATAATTTAGAAAAGGAGCTGAAGGAATACTCTTGCAAGGTGACTGAAAACAGAAAGGTGACGAGAGAATGCAACAAGTCGAAACGCAACAAACTGCAAAGTATTTTGAAAACAAAATGAAAAATACCCCCAAATAGGTGGCGCGGCTTTCGTATTAAATTCCATACGCAACGTGTCACTTAACTGTTGGATTGATTTGAAATGAGTAACAATTGTTATCCATTCGGCATATGACGTCACTGTGGGGGGTCTTGGGGTACGACTGAGAACTCCGACTGGTGCCCCCGCAATCGATATCCACCATTGATCTCTATTGCCTCTGCGGTCAACCTATTCAACTGCAGAGGCACCCTTTCCATTAACTCTCATGCTGTTAGTGCCCGCGGGTTGGGTCATTCGATTTATATTTTTAATATCAGCACTCTCCGCCTTTTGAATTTCCCAGCCTTTAATCTTTGGATATAAAACCCACTTGTACAAAGTTTGAAACAATTAAACTTTAATACATCAGACTAAAAACATTTTCTTTTTATGCCAAAGTATAAAACTATAATACTTACACATATTTGCTTTTATTTCAATTTCATATTTTTTTTGTATTTTTAATATAAAATTAAAAGGATATGCAGATGATCCACAACATCTGGCTCCACCTAAGGATAGTGTTTTTTTGCCACGAAACACTAAGAACCTGCAGATCAGTGCCTTCACTTCGGGCATGGAGTCAAAAATTGCTTGATGAGAAATATACAATGATAGAAAGTCGGATATGTACAAAGATGAAATGACTGCTTCTAGTGTTGGAAATAGTGCTTCAAATACTGCCCATTAACCGGCAGTTCTACTGCTTCTCCGTCAAGACTTTCCAGCATGAAAGTGTTATTTGTTCTGGCTTCAATGATTTTATACAGACCATACCATAAAGGATCAAATTTGCCATGCTTCCCTTTATCCTCTTTTCTTGTATCCCATCTAAGTACCAGATCTCCATTTTGAAACATGATTTCTCTTGCTTTTCTGTCGAAAATGGACTTCATTTTCTCCTGATAAGTGACCAAATTGTCTCTAACCTTATTTCAGCTTTCACTCAATTCCATCACTTTATTCATTCTTCTAATCAAGGCATTAGGTTCCTCTTGAGCATCTTGAAGGAAAGATATTACTCGCCTTACTAACTGAGTGGGAAACAATGCCTGGGTACCATATACTAATTCATAAGGTGACTTACCAATGGATCTCCTAGTAGTCATCCTCACTGCCCAATAATAACTAGAGGATTTTCACCAACGTTTTATTAGAGGATTCTGCTAATCCATTTCCTTAGGGATGATATGCTGTAGAATGGGAAAATATCACATTATAAGTTTGACAGAAGTTTATAAACCTGATTGAGTTGAAAACTTGAGCGTTATCTATCACAATCTTCACTAGACATCCAAATCTGCTAAAAGTATCTTCCTCCAAAAATTTCATTACAACCAAATCATTTTCTCTTCTGGAAGGGACTGCCTCTACCCATTTTGTTAAATAATCAGTTGCAGTCAAAATCCATTTAAATTTTCCACTTGATGGTGGATTGATTTCTCCAATTAAATCCAATCCCCATTGTCTGAAGGGTTCTTCCACAAAGATAGGAAGAAGAGGTAAAGGAGATAACCTTTTCTTTTCTGCAAACAACTGGCATTTTTTACAATTTCTAACAGTTCTGTATACATCTGCAAATAAAGAGGGCCAATAAATACCTGATTGAAGAATCTTATGAGCAGTTACTTTCCAACTATAATGACCTCCACACAAGCACTGATGATACTCTTTAATCGCTTCTATGGTTTCCTCTTTTGTTAGACATAACAACAACACACTAGCAGTATCTTTCCAATACAACTTAGCTTCAATTATAACATAAGGTTGAGCTTTAAGTTTCAAGGCTCTGTACCTAGCTCTATTAATTGAAGGTGGAAAAGAAAGGAAACACAAATAATGAATAATATCTTTGTACCAGTTTGAATAGAGGAATTTATATTTAATTGTTGCTTTTGTTTGAATGTGATTTGCTTCTTCAGTGACTTCTTCTACAGGTGCAAGTAAACTAATTCCCAAAGCTTGGAAATTAGATTATGTTAGCAATTTAGCCAGTCCCAATCCTTTGACTAGCTTTGTTGGTTTGATATCCAAATCATATCCTTGGATTTTAGCAATCCATTTCCCTCTTTTCCCTTCAACATCACTCTGTACTAATACATCCTTTACAACAAAATTAGGCACATATGCTACAATTTGAGAATGAATTATATAAGTTTTGAAAGCCTTCAATGATTTAACTAGAGCATATACTTGTTTCTCCAAGATATTATACTTCAGTTCTGCATCTCGAAGCACTTTGCTAAAAAACGCTATAGGCTGCTCGCTTCCTTCCTCATTTTTTTGTAGTAGCATAGCAACAATTGTAGAGGAAGATGCAAATGAGAAATTTGAAATGGCTTCAGGTAATCCAGACTGATTAAAACAAGAGCTTCTTGGAGAGCTTCTTTAATTCTTCCAAAAGATTCCCTTGCATATTTTTCCCACTTTACTTTAGCATCCTTTTTCAACATATCTGTTATTTTCCTAACATTCTCAAAATAATTTCGAACAAATCTTCTCAAAAAATTGATTTTTCCAAGAAATATTTGAATATCCTTCTTACTTCGAGGCAGTGGAATTGTCTGTATGGCTTCAACCCTTGCTGGATCAATCTTCACTCCTTGCTTTGAAACTCTATGGCCCAGAAATTTTCCTTCTTCTAGAGCAAACAAGGATTTTTTAGGATTCAATGATAATCCATATTTCCTACATTTTAAAAAGGCTTTCTACAAATGTTGTAGGTGTTCATCATCAGAACTTGAAAAAATTGTAACATCATCAAGATAAATAACTACAAATTTGTCCCCTACAAACGCAATATCCATTGCCCTTTGGAAAGTAGCTCCTGCATTCATGAGGCCGAATGGCATCCTGGCATACATGAATGTTCCCCAGGGTGTAGTAAAAGCAGTTTTCTTTTGATCTTCCTTCTCCACAGCAACCTGATTATACTCGGAAAAACCATCAACCATGGATAACCTGTATGCTCCATTTTCTTTCTGCAAGACAAATTCCATCTTTGGCAAAGGATAATTATATTTCAATGAAGCTCTGTTCAAGTTTCTAAAATATACACATAATCTTATCTCTCCATTTTTCTTCCTGACCGATACAAGATTGGAAACCCAATATGAATATCTTAGAGGAACTATAATCTTTTCCTGCAAAAGTTTCTTTACCTCTTTTTCAATTGGAGCCAGAAATAATGGGTTAATTTGTCTGAGCTTCTGTCTATGAGGCTTAATCCCATCTTTCAATGGAATTTTATGCTGAATAATACTTTTATCATAAGTTTTCAGATCTTCGTATGACCACGCAAATACATCCGTAAACCACTTGAAAAGATCTACATACCTCTCTTTGTATTCCTTTGGAACTCCTTTGAATAGTTTGACTATTTTAGGCTCATGTTGAGTTCCTAAATTACAGTCCTCCATTTATCCATCTTGGGCTACCTTTCTCTGGTTTAATACCACATCGTTAGCATCAAACAGTCTTTCTAGAGGTATCAAACCTCTGGGAAAAATATTATCTTTCAACTGAATTATCTTCTGGTCTCCAATTGTCTACTTCGGATTTTTAGACATTTCACCTTGATCATTTTCATCCACTTCTAAATCAATTTGACTGTCTTCAAAATTTCCAATCATCGTCAAGAATTGATTAATCTGCTCATCATCCTCAAAGACCTGCCAATGCTTTACATTATCAGGAATTGAAGGCCTGTGTCTCAACTCAATCTCATATCTCAACCTTGGATTGATTGGTGGTTTGAATGTACTGGCTACAACTGCCAATGAATATGCCATTCTGTTCTCTTTCTCAGAATAAATTGTAAATTAAAAGCCTCAAAATAGTTCTCTACTAAATCCCACACCTCATTTCTATAAGACCTCAACCTGGGATGTTTATTTTGGCACCAATTCTTAATTTATCTTATGATTAGTTCAGAGTCACAAAAAATAGATAAAGACTAAATTCCCATCTGTTTAGTTGTTTGTAGACTTAAAATCAATGCTTCGTACTCAGCTACATTATTAGTGGATTCAAATTCCAGTTTGAAAGAAAAAGGTACAAGGTTAGCTTCAGGAGATACAAATATGAATCCAGCTCCGGTGCCCTCCTTAGAGAATACACCATCAAAATAACACTTCCAAATTTTATTTGAATGCAGCTCTTTATGTACATTGGCTGAAGTGAGATGCTTTTGTGAATCTTCAGCAAATTCTGCATCTTCATGTAGCATGAAGCAAGAGAGATCCTCCTTCTCTTGACCATAAATGGGGGAATTACCTACATTTTTCTTGGTAGTAGTTTTCAAAAATCTGGTTTCTCTGTATAACCTCCTTTCCTCCCCATTAAAAACGGGAATGATGGCATATGTGAAATCTAATTTCAAAACTCCTCCAAGCTTTTCCCCCCAAGATCTAGACAACAACATACCAAATCTGGCTAGAATATCTGCTACTAACACATCCATCATGATACTCTTAGCTAGAATTTGAGCTAAGGAAACAACCATATCTTTGATAAGACCCACACACTTTACCCTTTTTGAATCAAAGGAATAAAGGTCTCTACATGGTTTGGTTATTTGCAACTTCAATTCTTTCATCACAGACAATGGCATTAGATTATGTGATGCTCCAGAATCCAACATACAATTATGTAAAATTAAATCATGCAACAGAACTAATATATAAAAAGGTGGAACAGAAGAATCTACCTCTTCAACATGAGGTCCAAAAGTAACCATTGTTTTCTCTTCTTGCAGATTCACTATATCACCCACTTCATTAGACTGAGATAAATTAATAAATTCTGCAATTTCCTTCTTATAACCAGGTGTTTTGACCAACTCAAGAAGTGGCACTTGAATTTTTACTTTTTCTAATTCTTTAGACAAACTGAAGATTTGATTCTGTTTTGTAAGCTTCTCAGGTTCTTCTTGATTTTTATTTGAATTTTCATGTTGATCAGGAATAATAACAACTTTCTCCAAAATATTAGGGTCATTAGATTTTATTTGAGGAGTTTCAGCTTGCTGTTTTTCTTTTTCTTTTCTTTTTTTGATTCATGGGATTTTTCCCCTTGTCTGATTTTTTAATTTGGTTCTTCTGAAGTGGAGTCGCCATTGGAGTAGGTACTGATTCTGATTCTTCTCCTTCATCATCCTGAGTTCTCAACCTCTTTTTTGACCTCAAATCATATTGCTTATGCAACTCTGCCTGCATAAAATTAGTAAATTGTTTGCAATAATCATCTATTTATTCCTGATCAAATGAAATATCAGCTTCGTTACATTCTTCTGCATATTCTTTCTTACTCTCTTTTCCTGTTTCATCACCTTGCATATATACAATAGAAATTTGATCTTCATCTTCTTTCTGATCATTATCAGCAAAATGTGATGGGGCTGCTTCTATATATAAAGGTGCTTGGACTTGATCTTGATATTTTCTTTCTCTCTGCAAAATTTGTAGGGGATTTTTTCTGAATTGGGGATTGAAAACCCCTCTATTTTGTTGTGCAGGTTTCTTGTTATCTATTTCCAGCTTTACCAATTTATTTGACAAATTTTTAATGACCTTTGTCATATCATCTATCCTTTAATCCTGTGATGAATCTTCTTCTTTAGCCTTTCCCTTGTCTTGAACCTTTCCAGCAGCAGTCATGTTTGCCTCAATTTCTAAGGCATCAATTTGAATTTGTTCAAGAGTAGTGGCTCTCCTCTCTCTCAGGGTAAAACTGAAATCTGATGCAAATGCACCAGCAAAAACAACCCTTACTCCAATTGGAGGAGGTTTCATTTCCACAGGCAAACTATTGTACAAATTATTAAATCTTTTTACAAAATCACTCATACTTTCATTTGATTTTTTCTTTATAGCATTAAATTCTGTTAAAGAATACCCATGGTCTCTTTTTTCACCCCATCTTTGGGTGAATTGTCTTTCTAATTCATCCCAATCATTGATTGAGCCATTAGGTAATCCTTTGAACCATTTTTTTGCCTCTCCACTTAGAGACTGTACAAAAAGTCTCATTACAACATCTAGATGTTCTACATTAAAGTTTTCAGCAAAATTGCAAAACAAAGGCAAGTGTTGTTCTGCAGTTATTTCATCTTCACCAGTAAATCTAGGGAGTAACTTAAGGTACTCCTGAGGCATTGCATTCATTGGTTGGGGTAGATTTAAAGGTGCATATCTATTCATCAAGAAAGCAGGGGCTGCCATGTTTAAGCCCTGATTGACTGCTCCTTGAGTGGGGGTAAAATGAATACCAGTTGTAGGTGGGGTTAAAAGGGGTGGAACAATTGATATGGGAATGGGTATATGAACGATAGTAGAAGAACTGGCAACTGAATTAGGTTGAGATTCTATGAATGGAAATGATACAGACTCAAAAGATAGTTCTTCTAATGTTTGTTCTTGAAAATGGATGCGTGATGATGAGGATTCTTTTTCCGGGAAAGTGAGTTTCCAAGAAACTTCTTTGGATGGAAAAATATGAGAACTGCTGCCAGTTTAAAGCAGTGTGGCATCAGATGTAGAAAATATTTTTGATTTCTGGCCCTTCTTTGAAACTAACTTTTCTGGATCAGACAAAACGGGAGCTTGTTGCTGAGAGGTATCTGACCTCGTGTGGGGCCTCTTAGGAGCCAGAATTATTTTAAAGAAGCACGGCTTAGTATTTCCTCCTCTCTGAACAACCAGAGGAAATATGAACAAAACCGGGGAAACCTTCGAATCTTCGTTCCCCGGCAACGACGCCAATTAATGTTGTACCTTAAGAGACAATCCCTTAGCTGTGATAAGGAATCAGTGCTTAAGGCATTTTATAATTATGTCACAAATTTTTATGTCTCTGTTTTATTAACCCTCAAGTATTTATAATCACAACCTTAAATATCAAATATTATGAATGCTTCACAATGCTACCATCTGTTAATGTTGAATGAAATGACTGGAAGAAAATGTAGGAAGAAGTCCAAACTAATATGTTGCTTTATACAGAAAATACAATTCCAAACTCCAGAAGAAAATGTGAAAGAAATAGTTGAAACAAAGGAGCGCCAATTAAGGTTTTTAACTCTTATACACAAAAGTAAGAAGAGACCTGCTGCTCATAACCTTGTTTTATTCATAGAAGGAAATACATAATGAAAATTGGATACATTTCAACATAAACAAAATGCAAGAAACTTGCTTACTCATTCATTAATATTTGAATCTTTGAGTACAAAAATATTTGACTAGGAGGTCCAAAACTCGGAACCTTCCTTCCCCTTGAAAATTACATTAAATACAGTAAAAAGCAGTTTGGAATTGTTGTAACCAATTCTAACTACCAAAACTACTTCAAGACTTCGAAGGTTGTCTATTACATGCCTTGAAAATGTATTTTTACAATTACATTGACTTCAGAAAATAACAGAAAGTAAATATCCTAATCTATAGGAATTGCTGATGAAGTGGCTTCTTTTCCTTGATCGAATGATTTGTCTTTCTTTGCTGCTGATCCCTTTGGTAGGTCAATTTTCCAAGCTCTTCACTTTTTCCATATTTCTACTTCGTTCTGGATGAATGTGTCAGATTGTGATATTCCAATCTAAATGCAGTAATTCGGTCATAAGAAGGCCTTTCAGAGAAAATGGTTTTTACCATCCATAAGAGTTGAAAATGTTTCTGAAAAAAGTTGACCATTGTCTCTCCCTTGAGCACCTGAGTCTTTTCATACCTGTAATCAATCTTGATTTTTGTCATCACCAGTGAATTCTCATAAGAGTTCCATGGCAAAAGATTTCCTTCAGCTCCCCAACATGATGGCAAGCCTACCCTTGTTATTTTATCAAATGCTTTATCAAATTGACTTACTGCTTCTTTGATTTCAATAAGTTTCTTTTTTGCAGCCTTTCTGAGATCATTCCTGATAATCATTTTGTTAATTTCCACTGCATATAACATTATGTCCTGCATATCATTCTTCTCTAACTCCTGATCTGATTTAGAATTAATAAAATCAATAAATCTTTTGGCCCAAATGGCTCTGTTAATCCCTTTTTGCTTATTAGACATAATTGGCTCTTCACACTTCACAATAATATCTTTTTCTTTTGCAATTATCATCATGAAACACCAATTGGATTTCATTTCTAAAATGATATCAGTCCAAATGATATTTTTAGCTTGTATCAGTGACAGATTGCCTTTCATTCTTTCTTTGAGATTCTTGATCTTAGCTTCAGCATTTCGGAAATCCATTCTGTATTTATCTGCTTCATTTTCTAGGACCTTCATCAATTTTGCTGCAGTCTCTAGATCTGTCTGAGCTTTCTTTCTATCCCTTTCAGCCATCTGCAACTCAGTATTTAATTGAATAATTTGTGTTTGTGGGTCTTCCCCACTTGTAGGAAAAACAAAGGTACAGTTATGATTATAAATATGATTTTGTAATGAAATTGCAGTCTGCTTTACTTTGGAAAGTTCTTCATCCTTATTCATGAGTTGTTGCAACAACTCTTCTTTTTCTTTCTCTACCTCTGCAACTTCTGAAGCCATTGAATGTTCACCAAAAGGCAACTTCAATTTCTTCCTTAATGTAGAAATTTCTGCCTCAGCACTTTGCATGAATTTCTGCATAGCAGACTTGTCACTAGGGTCTATGCCAATCTTAATAATAATCTTCTTCAACTCATCATTTTGAACTGTCAAGGCTCTTGAATTAGCCTTTTCTAACTTCAGCTGCTTAATAACTTTCCCTAACATGTTTTCAGCTTTAACTGCCATTGCATTTGTCTTTGTGAGGTCGTTAATAATCAATTGTCCTGTCTGCATATGCAAATTCATTTTTTCCATTAGTGGAATCTTTTTAACATCCATAGTCACATTTATAGTATTAAAACCGTTTGAAGACCCAATTGACATTCATGTGGGATGTGATAGAGCAATCCTAAATTGATATTTTTCAAGATCCATTACAGTCAACAGCCTTGTCTGATTAGTAGTAACCTGATGTTCTACTTGGGCCTCCATGATGGCCTTCATTTTCTGATTTCTCTCTTCAATTTACGAAAACACTTGTTTGATTAAGGGTACTTGTTTATGAGAGGATTCATGACCTCCAGGGGAAGAGGGAGCATTCTGCTCTTCACCCAAATGCAAGGAAAAACCAGGTGAATTAGATGAATGATCCTCAGCAAATTTTGTCCTTTTCTCACCTCTCGGTGCCTCATCATCCAAGTCAATAACAACTTCTTTACCTCTTTTATTTGTTTTCTCAGTTATAACAGGAGTTTGAATGCTTGTATTCACTGAACTTATTTCACCTTTGTTCGCTGCCTTTTCTTGCTCAGGTCTACTTTCATGAATGAAAGATGAGTATCCGTTCTCAATTCTTCTCTGTGAAATTACACCATGGGGATCATAAGCCCATTTTTCTCCTAGTAGCTTATGTGTTTCCTCCAACAATTTTGTTACTTCCTCAAACGCCTGCCTCATATTAATTATGAACGGTCCCACACTCATAGGTAATTTATACATATGACCTTTCTTCATAGGAACAAAGTGCACATGATCAACATTCAGGCTCTGTCTGAAAAATTCTAAGGCGAAGAGCCTCATTGGTACAAACGTTGGGAGCGTGTAAGGTTCAACATTTGCTCCATACAACCTTATTTCAGTATATTCTTCAAATACAAACCAGTCCCCAAATTTACAACTAGTTCCTAAATGTAGAAACTCTTGGGCTTTAGGTAAAAAACAAGGAGGATGAACTCCATTCAATATTTTATATGCAATGGGAATATACTAACTAGCAAAATCAAATAACCCCACTTCATTTTGCTCCCTTCTGATTATATCTGTCCAGAATATAACTGACTGTCTATGCTTGTTTACATCCATTATATTTAGACCTAACTGCATGAATTCCTCAACATTCTGATATAAAAATAAGTAGATAATTAGTGATGGAAATTTAAAAGAACCTGTTAGTGAAAGACTCATCAACTGTGAATTGACTACTTCTTGCCAAAAGGATGGAATATCCAGGACCGTTCTTAGCTTCATCATCATGGCGAACATTCCCAGGACTGACTTGTCCACTGTGACGTCGTCTTCTTTTCCCAAGATTTTAGCAATACTGCTCAATACAGGCCGGGTCTCTTCATCGAAAACTCCCATAGTAAATTCTCCACACTTTGGCTGAAATTGCTTCATATTAGGCTTCAAATGGAACATAAATTGATTGAATTCTTCTCCTGCAAGGCTTTCATAGTAATTAATCAGTGAATCTTCTAAAAACTGAACTGATGATTTGGACTCATGAAAACACAGGGCTTGGCAGATTAATTGGGTAGACACCTGCAGAACATTTTCTCCTTGGGAATTCATTACGAAACATTTTTCGGGATAAATTGAGGAAACCAACCAATAGATGAACTCTACGAATAAATGGGTCTTCGGGATGCATGCAGAAAGGATTCCAAATTTTATCATGGCGGAATATATAGGGGAATTATCCTTATTGAATACAACTTGTTGATAAAATGGAAGGTGCATTACTGAAGACACAATATCTTGAATGTCTCTCTCATTATCCATGAGAGGAATGTGGCTCGATGACCCAGACAAAGAAGACTTTTTAGCCATAATTTAGAAAAGGAGCTGAAGGAATACTCTTGCAAAGTGACTGAAAACAGAAAGGTGACGGGAGAATGCAACAGGTCGAAATGCAACAAACTGCAAAGTATTTTGAAAACAAAATGAAGAATACCCCCAAATAGGTGGCGCGGCTTTTGTATTAAATGCCATATGCAACGTGTCACTTAACCGTTGGATTGATTTGACATGAATAACAACTGTTTTCCATTCGAAATATGACGTCACTGCGGGGGGTCTCGGGGTACGGCTGAGAACTCCCGCTGGTGCCTCCGCAGTCGATATCCATCGTTGATCTCTATTGCCTCCTCAGTCAACCCAGTCAACTGCAGAGGCACCCTTTCCGTTAACTCTCGTGTTGTTAGTGCCCGTGAGTTGGCTCATCCGGTTTATACTTTTAATATCAGCACTCTCCGCCTTTTGAATTGATTGGCCTTTAATATTTGGATATAAAACCCACTTGTACAAAGTTTGAAACAATTAAACTTTAATACATCAGACTAAAAACATTTTCTTTTTATGCCAAAGTATAAAACTATAATACTTTAACATATTTGCTTTTATTTTAATTTCAGATTTTTTGTATTTTTAATATAAAATTAAAAGGATATGCAGATGATCCACAACATGATGTATTGAAGACACCTCTATTGAGATGCAATAAAATGTGCACAAAATGGCCACATATTGACACATGTGATGAGAAGTTATTCAAGCACAAATTAAGAGAACAAAAGAACATTGGAAATTGATCAACCTTAATATTGGTAGGAATTATTAGTTCAAGACTATGAACTCGTGTTAATCTCTTGATACTTATGATTATTGCTTAATATTGTAATTGTTTATTTAATTATAGTAGAAATTGTTTATCTTGAATCCTAATCATTATTTGCATGTTCACAGGATTAACATTGTGAAATATTCAATGGAAAACCTCAATAGTCAATTTGGCACCAAGGAAACATGTCACTTAGAAGCTCAAGAGTTATGGTGGAATTCCAAAATTCCTAGGGGAGATGAAGAGTTAACTAGAAGTCAAAAGGTCATGAGGGAGTCAAAAATTCATAGAAGAAGGTGAAAGGTCGTCCTTCTCATTTCTATAAATGTAACCTCATGCTTCCTTCAACTAGAATTTTAGCACTTAAGCTAGGCTAGTAATTAGATTTCTAATTTGTGCTTGAGGAGCTAAAAGCATACGCTCTTGACACCTAATAGGTGGAAGAATTGTGAGGCTAGTGCTATGTTATGAATATGATATGAAATTCTCTCATCCCACTATTGGTTTTTGACGAGCTTGTTATATATTTATTTGAATGGGTGACATATTAATCAGAAGATTTTAAATTCAAGCATTGATTCATTTTCATTCCTCTGTTGTTATATTAACTATCTGGTATTCCAATTATGTATGCATATGGTTCACACACAAGTTACATATTTATTAACTAATTCATTTTATGCATCTTGTGTGTTGGATTTGAATCTTTGCCCTTAATTCAATGTTTATGTTAGTAATTGATTGTGAACTAATTTGTGGTTGAATGTTAGCGCTTTTATCTTGTGTATGTCTTAGTTAGTTTCAGTTATCTAATGCTCTCTTAAGGTGTTAGGTCCCTATATTACTAGAATAGTCCCTTATTGTTGTTAGTGTAACCCCCTTATTGTAATTGTTGTACCCCTGTAACCCCTATATTGTTATTATTGTGTCTTTACATTATTATTTTTAGGTCGACTAGGATTACATTGTGGCCCCATGGGCTCCTATATATAGAAAGGAGGTTTTTCCATTTGTATCATCCAAGAATTGTTCATTTATGTAATGTATTGGAGTTTTCCCCCTCAAAGTGGCTTATTTATAAGGCGTTGATCTCTCTTTTCTTCTATTTTTGGAGCTGGTTTCATAACATTTGGTATCAAAGCTTTGGATTCTAGGATTTCGCTGCTCCAAACAAGACATCGTGGAATTCTCGCTATAACTTTTTTTTCTACGAAGGTGCAGAAGCTAAAAATTTTACAGAGAGAAGCCGAAATCCTAAGGAACGTCGTGTAAAAATTTCAGATCTTGGTTTGCAATATTTTCAGAGATATGATCCGTGGAAGTTAAGGTTTTTTTAGGCTCCTGAATTTCACCTAAAACAAGTCATCGTGGAATTTGCGCTATAACTTTTGTTCTACGAAGGTTCAGAAGCTGAAATTTTTACAGAGTTAAACCGAAGTCCTATGGAACTTTATGTACACATTTCAGATCTTGGCTCACAATATTTTTGGATATATGATCAGTGGAAGTTAGTGTTTTTTCAGGCTCCCGAATTTCATCTCAAAGAGGTGACCGTGGGAAAATCGTCATAACTCTCTCTCCCTGAGCGTCAGATTGGAATTATGTAAAAAGTGGCTAAAAGTACATGGAATTTAGTTTCGTATGTATCAATTTCAAAGCCAAAGGAGGAAACAGTGACACGTGGCACATCGTACAAGTTTTCTCTACAGAACCAGTCCATAATTAGGTCATTGTGGGAGATTGGGCATAAATTTGTCTTGAAGAATCCAAATCAGGTTAGACCTGTGGCATTAGAAAGAAGATTTAGAGTGCTACTACTGGGCCGAATTTCAAAAATTGAAGATCCGAGATCACAGAGATAATTCAATTTCAATATCGAGCTCCTCAAAAGCAAGAAAAAGGTGTGTATTTTTTTTCCGAATTGCATAAGTCTTGTTTGAAGAATCAATTTGAATTGATTCCAAGGGCATATTGTAAAATATATAAAAGTATTGGGTTCTAAAATTCCCCCTAAAAAGAATTCAACACCCATTAAGCCTTCATAAGGCTTTACTATGGTTCATGAATATGAAGAAATGCAACATGACATATCAAAATTACAAGAGCAAGTGCACCAAATTTCGCTCTCGCAAAGAGAAAAAAAAAATGAAATGGATGTTTTGAAGAAAAGCGTGGAAGCTAAGATGGATGGTTTGAAGAATGGTATGGAAGAAAAAATGGAAGGTTTGAAGGAAGGTTTGTCAAAGTTGATACAAGAAATGATTCCTAATGGCGAAAAGATAGTAGAGGAAACTCATGATGAGAAAAAATAAATGTTAATCGTGATTTCATAAACTCTAATGTTGGATTGAAGAACCACCATATTCAAAAGTTGGATATGAGGAAGTTTGATGGAAAAGATCCCGTAACATGGATACTATAGATGAAGCAATATTTTGATCTCAATAATGTGCAAAACACACAAAAGGTATGCATTACAACTTTACATTTAGAACAGAATACATTTGTATGGTATTGATGGTTTTGCTCCCATAAAAAAATTGTCACTTGGTCAATTTTTATGGAGCAAATGATAGCACATTATGAGGATACAAAGAGAAACACCTTCTTTAGCCAATTGATAAATCTCAAACAAAAGGGTTCAGTGGTGGAGCACATTGAGGACTTCTAAAAATTGAATATAAGGGTAACTGATATTCTAGAGGAACACATGATTGATGTCTTCTTAGGGACTTTAAAGGATAACATCCAACACAAGGTTCGCCTTTGGGAGCCTAATTCATTGGAGAAGTCATTTAGGTTGGCAAGAAAAATTGAAAGAAAAATTATGGCAACAAGGAAGCCTACTACTCACAACTATAAATATGGCAGTGTTTCTTCTCCTAGACTTCCAAAACCTACAAGGTTGACACCACAAAAACTGGAAAAAAAAGAGATCAAAGGGCTTTGCTACAATCGTGATATAAAATACACTAAAGTTCATAAGTGTCCTGAGAAGAAATTATTTTACATATATTGTGAAGAGGAGGAAGAAAAGGAACAAGAAATTTCAAAAGAAGAGGATATACACCAAGAACCAACCCTAGAAGAAGAAGAAATGAGTCTGACCATATCGTGTAATGCATTGGCAGGAATTACCACTCCTCAAACTCTCATGATAGAAGGACATCTAAAGAAGAAAAAGGTAATAGTGTTGATTGATTCAGGTAGTACCCATAATTTTATTCATTGCAAGGTAGCCAAGGAATTGAATTGTTTCCTATACCCAGCACCAGAATGTCAAGTGATGGCTGTAAATGGAGGAACTATAATTTGCTCTGGAAAATGCCATAATATCAAGCTAGCCATGGAGGAATATGTATTGAATATTCCAATGATTTCCATCCCAATGGGAGGTGCTAATGTTGTACATCTAGGATTACAATGGTTACAATCTTTGGGGACAGTAGCTTTTATTTTTCAAGAACTTTTCTTGAATTTTTTTTCGGAAGGAAAGGAAATCGAATTACGAGGTATCGCAGGGAAGCCAGGAAAGATAATAAGCTCTAATGTCATCACAAAGCTTCTAACGAAAGAACAACGAGGCATCAATTATGCTCACTAGAAGTTCCAACATCAAAATCATTTATTTCTCCATATCTCCAAAAAGCCTTGGGCAATCATTCCAAGGTGTTTTAAACTCCCACAGGACTCCCACTTATTCGTGATCATGATCATGCTATTCATTTGATTCCAGGAAGTCTTCCTCCAAACATCAGGCCTTACAGATATCGTTATGTCCAAAAGAGAAAAATTGAACATATGATTGCAGAAATGTTAGAGGCTGGTATAATTCAACCTAGTCAAAGTTCTTTTGGTGCACAAGAAGGATGGATCATGGCGCATGTGTCTGGATTATAGGGAGCTCAATAAGTTCAATATTAAAGGTAAATTTCTCATTCCTGTGATTGATGGAATTATTGGATGAATTACATGGAGCAATTTATTTTACCAAGTTGGATCTATGTTCAGGATATCATCAAATTAGAATGAAGACTGAAGATATTCCAAAAACAACATTTCAAACTCATGAGGGTCATTATGAATTTTTGGTCATGCCTTTTGGCATTACCAATGTACCTTCTACATTTCAAGGGTTGATTAATTCCATTTTAAAACCCTTCCTTAGAAAATTTGTGCTAATATTTTTTGATGATGTGCTAATCTACAGTAGGTCTTGGAAGGATCATATTCAACATGTTGATAGGGTGATCAAACTATTGGAGGAGAAACAATTATATGAAAAACATCCAAATGCTTCCTTGGAGTACAAGAGGTGGAATATCTGGGTCATATTATATCTCACGAGGGTGTTAAGGTAGACCCTAACAACATTAAAGCCATTAAGGAATGGAAAGTCCCCACAACAATAAAGCAATTGCATGGATTTCTCGGGTTAACAGGGTAGTATCGCAAGTTTGTTAAGAATTATGGAAGAATAGCAGCACCTCTAACAAAATTATTGAAGAAAGATGCATTTTCATGGACTCCTGAAGAAAACAAGCCCTTTGAACATCTTAAAGAGGCAATGCACCTAGCGCCAGTCTTAGCTACGCCAAACTTCACAAAAACCTTTATTGTGGAATGTGATGCCTCAGGGAATGGAATTGGTGTTGTTTTAATGCAAGAAGGAAGACCCATTTCTTTTGAAAGTTGTCCAATCAAAGGAAAGTATTTAAAAATGATATTTATGAGAAGAAAATGTTGGAAATACTACATGCACTAAATAAATGGCAACCTTACCTAATGGGAAGACACTTCAAGGTAAAAACTTATCATGATAGTCTTAAACAACTTTTGGAACAAAGACTATCTTCAGAAGAGCAGCAAAAAATGGGTCACAAAGATGTTGGGTTATGACTTTGAAATCATTTACAAAAAAGGGAAGTTAAATGTTGTTACAGATGCACTCTCAAGAAAGGATGAAGAGGTGGAAGCATTGCTTTGTGCTATTTCTATTATCCAACCAAATTGGATAACCAAAGCAAGGGATGAATGGAAGAAGGACGAAGAAGTGTGGACACTCATTCAAAAGTTGCAGCAAGATCCTAGTACATCTGATACATTTAGTTGGAAAAATGATTCCTTATGGTACAAAGATCGCTTATATCTTTGTAAGAATTCCCAACTAAAACAAAAGATTCTTCTGGAATTGCACACTTCTTCTTTAGGAGGACACTCAGGATTTTTAAAAACTTACCACAGGGTGAAGAAAGAATTTTTTTGGGATGGCCTTAAATCTGATATTCAAAAGTTTGTGGTGGAATGTTTAGTTTGCCAGTAGAATAAAGTGGAAACAATTAAGACCCCGAGACTTCTACAACCTTTATCCATTCCAAGTCAATGTTGGGAGGAGATTTCAATGGATTTTATCACAGGTTTACCTAAGTCCGAAGGAAAGAGTGTCATCATGGTGGTAGTTGATAGACTTACCAAGTATGCACACTTTTGTGCATTATCTCATCCATTTAAAGCAAGTACGATTGCTACTACATTTATGGACAGAATTCAAAAGCTACATGGAAGCCCAAGGGTTATTGTGAGCGACAGAGATCCCATTTTTACTGGAAATTTTTGGACGGAGTTATTTTCTTGTTTGGGTGCTCAATTAGCTCATAGCTCATCTTATCATCCTCAATCTGATGGTCAAACTGAGATCGTAAATAAATGTTTGGAAGGATATCTTCGTTGTTTTGTATCTGATAAACAAACACAATGGGTCAAGTGGTTACCTCTTTTTGAATGGTGGTATAACACTTCCTTCCATACTGCAGCAAAAATGACCCCATTTATGGCACTTTATGGATATCATCCACCATCCATCACATCATCTTTAAGAGAAAATTCGAAGGTTCAAGCAGTGGAAGATCACATCGAGCATCAACAAGAAGTTCTCCAACTCTTAAAGGATAACCTCAATTTGGCACAAAATCGAATGAAACAACAGGCAGATCAACATCGCAGTGAGAGAAGTTTTGATGTAGGAGACTGGATATTTTTACGGCTACAACCATACAAACAAATGTCACTCAAGCAAGCTAGAAGGATAATAAATTATTGCTAAAGTACTATGGTCCTTACAAGGTGTTGCAAAAGATTGATATTGTGGCATACAAATTGGAGCTTCCTGCTTCTTCCCGAGTGCATCCAGTTTTCCATGTTTCATGCTTAAAGAAGGTTATAGGGGACAAACTTCCAGTTCAAAAAATATTGCCAAAACTTAATGAGGAAGGAAAAACCATATTGGAACCTGAAGAAGTCACGGAAACAAGAACTTGACAGCTTCGAAATCGATCAATTTCAGAGTATCTCGTCAAATGGAAGAACTTACCCGCTGAAGGTTCTACATGGGAGGATGAGAATTTTATATAGAAGTACCTGGAGCTACTCAAGCATTGAGGAAAACACTTTTTGAAGGAGAGGAGCATGTTAGGTCTCTATATTACTAGTATAGTCCCTTATTGTTGTTAGTGTAACCCTCTTATTGTTATTGGTGTACCCCTGTAAACCCCATATTGTTATTATTGTGCCTTTACATTATTATTGCTAGGTCGGCTAGGATTACATTGTGGCCCCATGGACTCCTATATATAGATAGGATTTTTTGTCATTTGTATCATCCAATAATTGTTCATTTATGTAATGTATTGGAGGTTGCCCCCTCGAAGTGGCTTATTTCTAAGGCGTTGATCTCTCTTTTCTTCTATTTTTGGTGCTGGTTTCATAACATAAGGCATGTTATGGCTCATGACTTTGTTGTATTCTCATATCATGTCTTGCAAGCTATCAATGGAGAGTTGATCTCGTCCTCATTCTTCTAACATATTACATTTGGTCTTGTTGAGGTTTTGTGTATTTGGGGTAGCATCAGGTGTGCTCTAGCTCCCAAATTTTGTGGAGGGACTAGAGTACACTTGATCTACAAGACCTTGAAATTGTCTTAAGTCACATGGATCAAGCAGTCTTTTAATCTTAATCGTTTATGGATGATTTAATCTTGACCGTTGAAGGGTTCAACGAAAAGTATAAGAGAAAGGCTTGAGGGTTAGTTGAAGACACATAATTTCTGTAGAACTGAGGAATAGATCTAGAATTTTAGGACGAGTTTGCTAAGAATTTCCAGTGGAATTTCCTGCAGTGAGGGGTAGTAATGGCCAAGGGAATGTTCTGATTCCGGGGCCAAGAGACAGCAAGAGGAAAGAGGAGAAGCCACAAGGACAGTGCAGAGAGGCTTTAGACCCACACAGAGGAGCAGGGACAATGCAGAGACAGCGCAGAGGCAGTTAGGGCCATGTTGCGCTGATGTTGGCCAAGTAGAGGCAGCGCAGGGGTAGCGTAGACCCTCCTAGGGTAACACAAGCCCGTCCTAGAGCCATGTAGAGGCTGACGCAGTCACTCCAGGGCAACTGGGGTTTCAAAAGTAGTGCTAAGGGTTTCTAGGGTAAGATCTGGGCTGAGTCTTGTAAATCCCGTTTGAGGGTGTGGATTAGTCAGATATTTGGCACTAGATCTTCAGGTTAGCTGCAGATTTTATATATTTTATTCTCTGTCAAGTTTTCCAAGGTTGGAACACATATTTGCTGTACTCAGAACTACTTAATAGTAAACCCTCATATTTGCTTAATCGGTTTTCCCACTTTGGGTTTTTCGGGGACTTATGTCCAAAAATCCATGTGTCACTTTTTTGCATGAGTGAATTATTCAGTAAATGATTTGCATGTGTAGGTTGTAGTTGTCTTTATTTTCGATGTTTTTTGAATCTAATTTCTAAAAATATCTTGTATAAATAAAATCAAGTGGGATGAAATAAATCAATACACTACAGTAGAATTTTCACATGGTATTAGAGTGATAGCAGATCAAGCTGAATCTCTGGAAATCAGCTAAAGAATTATTTTTTCTGCCAGGTGGCAGTAGAAGCAGTAGATCTGGAAAGGGAATCTTGGCACCAAGGGAAATCAAATCCAGGTGACATCGCTGAAGCTGCAGAAGGCCTCTGGGCTTACGCAGACCCTTCCTAGGGCAACGTAAGGACTGCGTCACCCAGTCTGGGGTTACACAGTCCACTTTTGGGCCATGCTGGGACTGCGCTAGGCCATCCAGAAGGATGTTGTCTAATCAATTCTCTTGTTGCAGAAGAATTCAACCAAGTTCTGGAAGAAGTGCTTCAGATCTTCAGCAGTGCTGGTGGGATAGAGATTCTATAGGTGCATAATTGTGCCTAGCTAAGGCAACAAAGGCAGGAGGAAGATAGTTATTCAGCAGATCTGAGCCAAACAGATCTAAGATTCGATCAGGAGGATTGGAGAATACTGTCTGTTTCAAATTTGGTGGAAGATTTCCAGGAGGGAAGTCAGTTTATTCAGTTCTGAGCAAAGATGGCTCGATATGGACTAAGGGATCAAGACAGATTGCATGGCATGTCCAACTATGTCATATGGAAGGTCAAAATCCTCTCAATTCTATATGAGTATGGTATCAAAGATCATGCAGAGCAGACACTTGCTGTACCAACTGATGCAAATTCACTCAAGAAGTATGAAGAAAATCAAGCACAGACAAAGCGGTTGATCATAGATGGAGTCAAGGATCACGTGATTCCACATATTGCTGGTAAGAATACAACAAATTCCATATGGACGGCTTTGGAGGCGATGTACCAAGGAGGCTCTATGCAAAGAAGAGTGCTTCTTGAGAATCAGATGCAGATGTTCCAAATGGTGAAGGACGAAGTGATAGATCCATTCCTCTTCAGACTTCAAGCTATTCGTGACCAGCTCATTGGCATGGATGCTACTCCAGATGAAGGGCTCCTAGTGAGGACGACCTTGAATGCTATCTCTGAGGAATGGGAAACGTTTGTCCAGAGCATTCTGGGAAGGGAAATGTTACCATCATGAGCAGATATGTGGGCTATTATCCGCCAAGAGGAGATCAGGAGGATCACAAAGAAACAGTCTTTCAGTGGAGGAAGCAGATCAACCAAAGTAAAGAAAGAAGAGGAGGAGGATGCAACCCTTGCATCAAGGGAAAAGAAGCAAGGGAAGAAGAAGAAGGACCTCTCTAAGGTCTGATGCTTTAACTGTGTTGATATTGGTCACTTCGTCAGCAGTTCTCCTAAGAAAAAGGACAAAGGAGCTTCTGATTCCAAGGCTGCAACAACAAATGAAGATGGCTCTCATGACGATGCAACCATGAGTTCTCATGCACCTCGAGAGAAGAGGTGGGGTGACATGGATATATAGAGTATCCAGTTTGAGTGGTGGGATCCTTGAGTCATACCTACTCTTGGAACACATACGAGCTATGAGAGCCTTAAGACGACAACGGGATGAGTCGAGAGATGGTTGCAGATGACCACATTGAAGAGAAAGAGGGAGTTGTAGAGCTGAAGAGGGAGCAGCGTGATGTAGAGGCAGTAGCAGCATGGAGGCAGCAATGCAGAGAGGCTGATGGGACTTCAACAATGCATAGAATCTGGGCTCACATAGTGCAGTGTTGCAACATGACAGTGTCTTCAAGGGGACAAAGTGATTCAGCATCCAGGGAGCTTCAGTGGTGGAGGGCAACTTGACTTATTTGTCAAACAGTTGGGCAGGGTCTTTCAGTTGCTTACTTCTCAGCAACTGAGTTGTAGTGCAGCAGTTAGCAATGGCAGTGCTATGGGCAACATGATGCAACAAATTGAGAGGGAGCCGCAGTACAGATGTAGCAGTGTCATTGGCAGTGGCATGGGCAGAAATACAGAGAGAAACAGTGCAATATATGGAGGGCAGCAAGCGAAGCATCAACAACAAAAACCAAGTACTCAAGATCTTGTAATGCATGTTGTGATGTATTGCTAGAGCACACTTTTGATGCTAAGAGGGAGTGTTGAGATTTTGTGTATTTGGGGTAGCATCAGTTGTGCTCTAGCTCCCAAATTTTGTGGAGGGACTAGAGTGCACTTGATATACAAGACTTAGAAATGGATTTGAGAAATTTCAATTTGAGTTCAAGTTATTCAAATAATTTATTATTTTTAATGGATTTCTTAAGTCTAACTTAGGAAAACAAAATAAGTGAATTAATTAACACGTGTTGAAATTGTCTTAATTCACATGGATCAAGCAGTCTTTTAATCTCAGCCATTGATGGATGATTTAATCTCAGTCGTTGAAGGGTTCAACGAAAAGTATAAGAGAAAGGCTTGCGGGTCAGTTGAAGACACACAATTTTTGTAGAATTGAGGAATAGTTATGGAATTCTAGGGCGGGTTTGCTAAGAATTTCTAGTGGAATTTCCTACAGTGAGGGGTAGTATTGGCCAAGGGAATGTTCTAATTCCAGGGCCAAGAGACAGTAAGAGGCAAGAGGAGTAGCCACAAGGACAGCGCAGAGAGGCTTCAGAGCCACGCGGAGTAGTAGGGACAGTGCAAAGGCAGTTAGGGCCATGCTAGGTTGACGTTGGCCAAGTAGAGGAAGCGCAGGGGCAACGTAGACCCTCCTAGGGTGACGCTGGCCCTCCTAGAGCCATGCAGAGGTTGACGCAGTCCCTTCAGGGCAACGCTAGGGCTTCAGAAGCAACATCTAGGGTTTCTGGGGTCAGATCCGAGATTAGTCCTGTAAATCCCATTTGATGGTGTGGATCAGTCAGATATTTGGCACTAGATCTTCAGGTTAGATGCATATTTTATATCTTTTATTCTCTGTCGGGTTTTCCAAGGTTGGAACCCATATTTGCTGTACTCAGAACTACTTAATAATAAAACCCTCATATCTGCTGAACTAGTTTTCCCACTTTGGGTTTTTCTGGGGACTTATGTCCAAAAATCCATGTGTCACTTTGTTGCATGAGTGAATTATTCAGTAAATGATATGCATGTGTAGGCTATAGTTGTATTTATTTTTTATGTTTTCTGAATCTAATTTCTGAAAATATCTTGTATAAATTAAATCAAGTGGAAGGAAATAAACCAATACACTGCAGTAGAATTTTCACAGGTCTCACATTCAGCTCTACATTCGATATCCAAGAGAAAAACATACACATGATGGTAGCTGGGAAATATCTAAGATGGAGCTCCTATCCTAAACAGTGTGAGGTCTAATTATGAATTTATACTAAGAATACCCCCTAGTGTTAGCAAATTATCCAACACCGTTAACACTTTTCTTGACATAATTTTAGGCACAATGTCATTCACTGTGTAGCATACAAAACTATCAATACAAGAGAAGAAAGAGCCAAGTGTAATATAAATAAGTCAATAGAGGCTAGGAATTCCTCTAATAATATTTTATCTCGTCTTATGCATGAAATTGAATGACCTATATGCAATAAATTTAGGCATGGGAAAGTGAATGCAGAAGCAGATTAATACATTCTTATCAGCATGAATGAAAGACAAAAGACAAAACCTCCTAAAGTTTGGGAATGGAAGACTCCATCTATGAAAAAGTGTGGTTTAGCTCTATATGCAAGGGATCAAGAGAACATGTGGCATGTTAACAGTGGTTGCTCAAGACACATGACAGGTGACTGAAATAAATTTGTTTCTTTTAATGAAGATAAGAAAGGAATTGTTTCTTTTGGTAATAATTCTCCTATTACTATTAATTGCAAAGGATAGGTGGTCTTAAAATGAAAAACCAAGGCTCAAAATTTTGTGTTTGTATATGGTTAAAAACATAATTTGTTGAGTGTTTGTCAAATGTGTGACTAGGGATATGAATTTACCTTCTGATCCAAAGGATGTGTGGCCAAAGAATTTGGACACAAGAAAGATTCTATTGAAGCAACTAGGACTCCAAATAATGTATACATCTTCGAAGGTGATACTGAACATTGTTATTCAAGAAACACTGAAGAATGTTGGCTATGACACAAGAAGCTGGGACATCTCATTTTTAGTCAACTTGTTAAATTAAGCAAGAAGCGAGTTATTCGTGACATGCCAAATATCATACCACTTAAAGATAGCATCTCCAAATCCTATCAATTGGGTAAGCAATCAAGGGTTCAACGTTCAATTCAAGGAAAAAGAATACTCTTGAGAAAGACCTCTTGAACTAATCCATATAGGCTTATTTGGACCAATGAAGAAGAAATATCCTCAAGTTGAGTAGTATTTTGTGTTATTTATTGATGACTACACTAGAATGTGATGGGTTATTCTACTAAAATTTAAAAATGAGGCTTTTGAGAAATTCAAAATATTTAAGCCTTTGGATGAAAATGAAATGGATCTAAAAATGAAATGTCTTGATATGATAGAGGGATTGAATTCATATAAGATGAATTCTTTGATTTATGTGATCAGAATGGTATCCAATTCTCTATAGCCAAAACTCAACAAAACAAAGTTGCAGAAAGAATGAATATAATTTTTCATCAAATGAATCGTGTAATGCTTGATGACTCTTGAGTGCCTCATAGCTTTTGGGGCTAAGCAGTACAAACAATAGTCAACATACTCAACAAAGCCCATGTAAGGGTTAATAGTGACAAAACACCACATGAACTATGGTATGGTATACCTGCAACCATTAAGTATTTTCAGATATTTAGTAGTAGATGTTATATCAAAAGAAATGATGATCAACTTGGAAAATTTGAACCAAGGGCAGATGAAGGCATTCTTCTTGGATACTCCTCCAGAAGCAAAGGCTAAAAATGTTACAATAAAAAGCTTCATCAAGTTGTTGAATGCATATATGTTACAATAGATGAAGGATCTGTATGCCCCAAAAGGAAAATCCATTCTCATGACGAACATCCTGACAATGAAATCAAAGAAATTATAGAGGAAGAAAAAGATGAAACATCATAATAAGAAGACAAAGAAGGAAGTGATCCAAAAAAGACTCCTTCTAGGTATGTGCAGAAAAATCATCTTGAAAATCAAATACTAGGTAATAAAGAGGATAGAGTGCAAACTAGAAGGAAATTCATTGGTTCATCTAGTCATTTAGCTTTTCTATGTACAACTGAACCTCAAAATGTGCATTAAGCTAGTCAAGAAGAATGTTGGACTAAAGCGATGCATGAAGAACTTAACCAAATTGAGAAGAATCATTCTTGAGATCCGGTTCCAAGGCCATAAAATAAAAATGTAATAGGTGCCAAATGGGTATTTAAGAAAAAGGCTAAATGAAGATGGAGGAGTGGTGAGGAATAAGGCATGTCTTGTATACAAAGGGTATGCTCAATAGAAAGGAATATATTTTCAAGAAACATTTGCAACTATGGCCCACCTCGAAGCCATCAGAATGTTTCTAGCATTTTCCAGCTTCCACAAATTTAAAGTATATAAAATGGATGTTAAATCCTCCAATTTGAATGGAGATCTAGAGGAAGAGAAGTTACATTGAGCAACCTTAATCATTTATACTTGGTAATGACAAGAATATCGTATGCAAACTCAAAAAGGCTTTGTATGGGTTAAATCAAGCTCCCCAAGCTTTGTATTACCGTCTTGACAAATATCTTCAACAACAGGGCTTCAAGAAAGGATCAACAATTAGCAACTTATATATAAAAGCAGATAGGATAAACTCTTGGTGGTAGTATTTTATGTTGATAGTATCATATTTGGTAGTAATGTTGACACAATGAGTCAAGGGTTTGCAGCAACAATGCAACAGGAATTTAAAATGTAAGGGTAGCAACTCGGTGAGCTAACATTCTTTCTTGGATTATATGTACACCAAACTAAGGATGGGATATTTCTTTCTCAAACTAAATATATCAAGGACATCTTGAAGAAATTTGGGCTAAAAGAAAGTAAATTTGTCTATACACTCATGGTAACAAGATGTAATCTTAGCAAAGACGATGATTCCCCAACAGTTAATCAATCTGAATATTGATCTATGATTTCCAATTTACTCTATCTTACAGATACCAAGTCAGATATTATGCCTGTAGTTGGCATAGTTGGACGATTTCAAGCAAATCCTAAGGAGACTCAACTCAAAGCAGTCCAAAGAATATTCAAGTATTTTCAGGGAACTCTAGACTTTGGACTATGGTATCCAAAGAATACATACTTTATTTACACTTCAAACATATATTGATGTAGATTGATTTGGAAGCATTGATGATAAAAAAAGGTACCAGTGGTGCAACCTTCTTTTCGGGATAGTGCTTAGTAGGCATGGTTCAACAAAATGTAGAGCTTTATTGCCTTATCGACCACTGTAGTATAATACATTGGAGTTGTAGCTTATTGTACACAATTTCTTTGGATTTATTGTCAATTGTTCACAACTTGTGTCTATTTTGTGAAAACACCAATGCCATTAGTATATCGAATAATCTAGTTATGCATTCAAAGACTAAGCACATTCCAATAAAGTATCCTTTTCTTAGAGAGGAAGTCTTGGATTAGAAAGTAAATTTGGAGTATGTCCCTTCAAGAGAAGAAATTTTAGATCTATTTACCAAACCTCTTTCCTTGTGATTCCTTTGAATACCTTTGGAAATTCTTGGGGATGATCTTTGCTTCTTCTCCTTCCTAATTTTCTCTAGCAGAACGCTCATATCAAGAGAAGTATATGTCAACGACATAATGAAGAAGACAAGGTAGCATGACCTTAGGGGGAGGTGGTTGTATGATGATATATTCTTAATGCATCTCATTGATATTAGCGTCTTTGGTTCAATAGTTGATATCTATATCATGTAAAGCACATATGTGTGCAATGTTGTAGGCCTATACTTTGTTGTTGATAATTGGCCATTGATAAACTAGTTCATGTATGCATGCACTTTTGATTCACAACTTTAGCCATGTAGTTCCATTATGTAGCCTTGTATTGTTCTAACTTCTTACATATGAATCCAAAGCCAAGGTAGTGTGATATGTTCAACATATTGAAGTTTCACTCCATGTTCGGGGTTGGGGTTGGGGTTGGGGGGGGGGGGGGGTTTGATCAACGGGGCCAAAAGTGTGGTATGTCAACATGGTGTTGCTATGATTTAACCCACCCTTTGCCCTTGATGTAAAAGGGGGAGGACATAGTTCACTTCACCTGCAGAGAAGAAGATTAGGTTGAAATGAATTCCGAATAGGGAGAGTGTCAGCAACATGGTTGGCATTGATGTCAACAAGTCAATGAAGTCTTAATGTTTGCAGAGGAGTTGCAGGAGGATACATAAGTTCCTGGCAAGGTGATGTCTCATGATGATGTCTTTATGGTTGCATAGGAGTTGCAGGAGGTTAGAAAATCTCTACAGGCACTTAGAGACATGATTTAGTAGTATGGAAAAGTTATGGGTGGAGCACCCAGGTTTTTTCTCAATTTAGCATATTTTTGTTGGGAAGCCAACTTGCACAGAATGATGATTAGGCATATTTGCAGGGTGCTCACTTTGTCCATGTGGAGATCTTCTCCGCAACGTTGTGTTATCATCACGACAATGTTTGTAGGTGAAGAAATTAAAAAACCATGGGAAAAACCATCAAATTTCCCAAGGAATTCATGTAAGCGAGGATGTCCAACATCCATGTGATATTGTCAACATTACCATCAACAAGTCTGTGGTTTTTCCCAAGGTAATTGAAAATCTAAGACCATATAAATTTACAAGGAAATTAGACACTCAGAAAACAACAATGGATCTAGCATCCGAAGGACAAATCTAGATTAAATCATAATTGTCTTCCTTTCATTTTCTTTCTCTATTCTGGCACAAGTTCTAAGGAGGATCTATAAGTATATGACATGAGTGATCCACATAATTATCTGACTCTATTCAAAGAGCGTGGTTCACCAAAACGCAAGCCTTTTAAATATGATGACTATATGTGTGACACAATGTGATTGTTTTTTAGATTGACTATTCCATCACAAGAAACTCATGTTACAAATTAGATCAACTCAGAGATTTTGTTGAATGCGTGATGGTATATTGATTTAGCTTGTACACAAAGATTAAAGAATAGTGTGCATAGTTAACGAGCTAGTACATACATTTTTTTTGTGTATGTTATTAAAATACCACTAGAGGAATACATGTATTGATATAGGTTTTGAAGGCTTCGATCATTTGATTTTACACCATGTCACATGATTGAGTTTGTTGTAGAAGTAGATCTTGTTTGATGAAGCATGCTTTATGCTCACCATCTAGTTGCCATGCTTAGATCTATTTAATAGGAGTTGAAGTATGTGCATGATTCGTAGAGGTTTATGGCAAAGTATCTTATATTTTTATGCAGAGACTGTCATGAGGATTTTGCAGAGATTAATAATTGAATAATTTTCATATACATTGTTGACCTTGTATGTTTGATGAATTGATCTACTGCATGTATTAAAGAAGGGCTTGTATTGACAAAGGTATGGCAGAGTATTATTGTTGCAGGGGTTGAGATCTATAGGTGAATGCACAGTGTAGAGATCAATGCCTTGTTCACCATAATAAGGGAAAAGGCTTATATGATAGAGTATTGCTTTTAGAGATTTGTATATGCAGATATCAACGTCTTGTTCATAGTAAGGATAGGGGTTTATATGACGAACTTTAGTTGCTTTCCTATGAACTTAATGTTTGATAATCATGTTGTTGCTTTTCATTTGATGAGTTTCTATCTTCAAAATATATTGTATACAAACACATTAATCCTATTAGAGACTGAGAATAGTAATGTATGGCTTATGCTAGGGTGCAGGGATTTTTTCTATGATGATTTTGTGAAAGGCTTGACAGAGATGTTACATTAGTTGCATACTAATGTGTTTTTTGCAAAGGCTAAGACAATGAATACATGGGGGCTTAATAGAGTTCAAAGCTTGGGCAAAGGGTTAATAGGATAGATTTATTGGTTAATCGACTTCTTTTCTTGTTGCAAAACTTATGCTTATGATGATGTTTCTTTGAGTTAACTATTGAGATATCTTTGGTGGAGTTATAGTGGTGTTGATATTAGTTGATAGTGATTGCACTATTGATTGTTTTGGAACTTAATTTATCGAGTTGCAGTGAGCATACTCAAAGGAGGATTTGTTTTTGTATTCAATTTTGATGAGCATAGTGTTATATGAGGGTTCAATTTGAAACATTTGATGAAACACGGCCCACTAGATATGAAATTATTACAAGTGATCCCAGTGTGAAATTTTTTGAAATGCGGATCACAAGGGAGTAGTGGCTTCCTTCCAGTAGTAGTTGTAGAACTTATTGGAGGTAGAAGCCACCAGCAAGTAGGAACCTTCACGCTAGTAAAATCCTACACCAGTGCAAGATGTAAAAGAAAGAAATTTTAGTAATAAAAGAAAATGAAGCAAAAACAATAGAAATGTTTTTTCCTAGTTTAGTTTTTCACCTAAAAATCAAGTGTCTATATGTGATGATGTCCTTATTCATCTATCAATATGCCTTTATGATTCATATGTTTTTATATGTTGCTTATAGTTTACATATGTTATTTGGAAATGCTTAACTCAATTGTCTATTAACATTGTAAAGAAACATAAAAATTACTAATTGAACGAAACATTGATTCACACACTCCGCCCTCCCCCCACCCCCCCACCCTCGTCCCCCACCCAACCTCTCAGTTTTTCTAACAGATCTTGATGAAACAATAATTTACATCATGAAGAAAACACTAGAAGAGGCAATGAAGATAGTAGTTGTGAGAAGTTAGCTAGAAGAAAATTGTGAAAAACTAGTAGTAGAAGTTCTTCTTTGAGAAAGGAACTAGAGAAGGAAATGTTTAGTTGAATCAAAGCTTGAAATTTGAAAGAAGTAATGAAATATTAGATGACATTCTCAAATGCTAGAGGTCTCATTTCATCAAAGTGGGTCTTGCCTATAAAGAAAATCATGAGACTTCCAAGGGAGAACCAAGCACAAAGACATCAAAGAAGGAATGCAAAGAAAAATCTAATAGTTATGCTTATGTGCTCAAATATTCTATCAACAATGAAAGCAACAACAAGAAAGGGGATGAAGACAAGCATACATCTGATTTTTCTCACAAGATTAGCAAGAATGATTTCATAAGAGCTTCTTCACGGAGAAGAACTTTCACAACTTGGTATCAAAATCTCTTCCTTGGCTATTGCTTTTCATGAAATAATTTTGATCATAAAGCAATAAATTGCAGAGGTTATGCAAGAAATGATTATATAAGAGATAGAAATAGATAATCTTATAAGAATAGTTATATGAACAACAAACCTAGGAATTTCGATGAGAGTGTTGTTATAAATTGCAACTCATTTTCTCCTCTATTGAATCATGTTGAAAGTTATAAATGCAATAACTATGGGTAGAAGGCATGTGACTATAGAAACAACAAAATAAGGGTTCCTAAGCAAAGCAAGGAAGAAGATATTACCAAACATATAGAAGAATACACAAAGATATGTTAATGGAAGCAAGAAAAACAAGAAGAATGCAAACTTGCATTATATACTCAAAACAAAGGGAGATAATGCTAAATTGGAAGTGGACGCTCAAAACATATGAAAAGAGATTAAAGGAAATTTCTTAATTTGAAAGAAAGAAAAGGAGGCAATGTTACTTTTGGAGATAATGCATCAACAAAGATAATTGGAAAGGGCACAGTTAGTCTTGATGATGGAGATACAAAATCTCAAACTTTCATGTATGTTGATAGTTTAAAACACTTGAGCATTAGTCAAATGTGTGATTAGAGATATGTTCTCGCATTTTGTTCTAAAGAATGTGAGATAAGGAAAGCAAGATCAAGAAGATCAGTGGAAAATGCAGTTAGGACCTCAAGCAACATATATATCCTAGATAAAATTAAATGAGAAAAATGTTGTAATGGGAAATTGGATGAAAGTTGGTTATGGCATAGATGGATGGGTAAAACTCACAAAACATAAGCAATGAGAGACATGCCAAAAATATAAAAACCATGTTATATTATTTGCAAGCCATGTTAGCAAGGTAAACATACCAGAGTTAAGGGAAAAAAGAGTACTCATCAACAAAGCCATTAGAACTTGTTTATACATACCTTTGTGGGCCAACAAGGATGCAAATATTAAAATTTGAAAGATATTTTATGCTTTTGATTGATGACTACACAAGAATGACATGAGTTAATTTCCTAAAAATAAATTTGAAGCACTTCAAGTGATTGAGATCAGATAGAGAAGGTGAGCTTGCTTCTAATGTATTCAATGAATTTTGTGAAAATCATAGCAATAGAAGACATTTTCCAGTGGCAATGACTCCACAAAAAATGTTGTTGTTGAAAGGAAGAACAAAATTGTGCAAGAGACGACAAAAACAATGCTCAATGAAGCAAATCTACCATAAAGCTTTTAAGAGAAGCAATTAGTGCAAAAATCTACAGCCTGAATAGAGTTTAACTCAAAGTAAACAACAGTAAGACTCCTTATCATTATGGAAAGGCAAACCGGCTACGATCAAATATTTCGTAGTATTTGGAAGAAAGTGCTACATAACAATAAATGAACAACAGTAAGACTCCTTATCATTATGGAAAGGAAAACCGACTACGATCGAATACTTCAAAGTATTTGGAAGAAAGTGCTACATGACAATAAATGAAGACAATTTATGAAAGTTTGATTCTCGAACAAGGAATCTTTACTCGATTATTCATCTATAAGCAAAGGCTAAAAATGTTATAATAAAATATTGTGCATGACATTAGAAAGTATTGATGTAAGAGAAAATGAAGCATTACCTCAAAAATAAAAGATTCAAGGAAGATAATTAACAAAGAGCATGAAAAGAAAGAAGAGGGAGAAGAAGAACAAAAATATCAAGAGAAAGGGGAGGAGGAATTGAACATCAACATCCAAAGACTCCATCCAAATATTTAAAAAAAAAATCACCTAGAAAATAAAATCTTGGTAATAAAAATACAAGGGTTCAAATCAAAAGGAGATTGTCAAGCACACCAAAGCAAGCAACTTTTACTTTGCTATCCAAATTTGAACCCAAGGACTTTGCACAAGCTAGTGAACATGAGCATTGGGTTAATGTTCTGGAAGAAGAGCTAAATCGGATTGAGAAGAATGAGACATGAGAACTCATGCCTAGACCAAAAAATAAGAATATAATGCCTATAGACTTAGTCCACCCCCATACATGCACATTTACCCAGCTTTCCATGTTGGATTAGGAAGAGGAACAAGTACTACCTTTTAAAGAGGATTTAGCACCAGATGCTCACACAAGGTTGACAAAGGATACATTTTTTCATAAAAGGTATGGAACAACAAGACGAGGGCATCCTGACTTTTGGCAGAATGTGATGAAAGGACAACTTCCAAGGAAGGCTAAATGGTACTCTAGGGAGAAGGGTGAGGAATTTTTTTCTCACCTCATTTAATAGAAGCTTTGGGAACCAAAAACCTCCCAAAATGGGAGGTATGATCAAGAATGGATCAATATATTATTTGTCATCCATCTAGATACTTTCAGAGGAAAATTTATTGGAATCAGCTTGCAGGGTCATTTTTAACGACAATACCAGTTTCAAATAGTTCGAGTAAAAAACTTTATGAACCATTTTGAGGCCTTAAATGACCACTTGTGTGGTTATAAGCTTACTATGGACCTAGATTTCATAATCCATATACTAATACCTTTCCAATGGCACAAGAATCGACTCAATTTAAGTTCATGAAAATGCCATACCTCCTAGAAGTTGGCCTATCGAATTTGACCACCACGATTCCAAAGGATACCATGTCAATCTCCATTATTCATGGAAAATGGACTATCCATTTCGGAACTATGAAGAAAACTTTTAGAAGGATTGAGTTGTAACTCATATTGAGGGTTGAATGGGCCAAATTTAACCCCTAGTTGGCTATCAAGTTATGTTATTACTGAGCCACTAGAAAGAAAAGGGATTCCATTCTATTCGAGTGCATTTTGTTCCATAGATCATCAGAGTGGCTAAGAGTGGGTAGAGAGAGAAAACAAAGAGGGTTTTTGTTTTGTAGCAACCCATGAGACACATGTCTCACTCCTTGCATCCATTTCCATTCAAAGAAAGAGAAAGCAAAGCAACCCAATTTTCCAGTTGGGTTTTCTACCGAAAGGGTTGTCTAGATCATATCTCGTGTTATTATGGTTGAGCGATTGTATTTTAGCATGTTCTCTATTTCCTACATTTTATATGTTGCATGCATGAAAACAATGACTTAATAGATTTGGAAGGCTAAGGAAAATAACCTTCATAGTATAGATTTCATATTTTAAGTGTTGTGACAAGTTTTTCAGTGGAATATCCACGACAATCTGCAAATTAGTTGGTGAATTCATAGTGACCAACTTCCTAACTTCCACAAAACTAGCATTCAATTTGGGAACTTGAGCTAAATATGCTAAATTGTGTGGTAACAAAGGGTGCCACACTCATTGGGAGAATGGAAAATGTTCCAAGGTCGTGTCAAATTCTTGAGCCATAATTTTAAGGCTACAAGGCCATTTTGAGTAGATTTTTTAATGTTTGAAGGTTTAAGAAACATACCCAATGGAAAAAACCCATGTTTCTGCCCTTCATAAGTCACAAAGAAAACATTTCCATTCCCAAAAATACATATTCAAGTCCCATCTTTACATGTTTAAGAGCAATCCTCATATTTTTAGTTAAAAACATTATTTATGATGAACAATCCTTGGAAATGTTGAATATTTATGTGTGTGTGCGCATAGTAATTTGTGTTTCCCCGTTACATCATATCCAACACTTCTGGAAACCCAAAAATATTTCAAGGTCGTATAAGATTCTAGAATTATCATCCTAAGGTTGCAAGGTTGTTTTGGGCATATTTTTCAATGTTTAAAGGTTTACAAAACAATCCCAATGGAAAAATCCAATGTTTGGCCCCTCAAAAATGACAAAGAAAACATATCCATTCCTAAAAATACATATCCATGTGCCATATTTGCATGTCCAAGAGCAATCCTCATATGTTTAGTTAAAAACATCATTTATGAGTGATTCGAGACTTCCACAATTATTCATATTGTTAGAGATTTCCAGAATAGCACTGTGTAAATGTGTGATCCGTCCAACCTTTCAAATGGTAACTCCATCCATCATTAGGGACGGAAGAGAGCCTTGTGAATAAATGAATGTTGGAGAGCCATTTAATAGGAGAAATTTTTGAATAATGTATTTGTTGGATAATGGTCAACAAATAGAAAATTTAAATAATATTTGACCAATTTTCACTATTTTTTGATAATTGAAATGGGATTTTATTAATAGTGAAAATTAACAAAATAAAAAATAAAAATAAAAATAGAGGAAATAAGAAATAATAGAATTAGGAATTAGAATTATATTTTAAATTTTGACAAAGAAGACATAAGAATGCATTAAATAATCCAAGAATTAGTTGAGTTTGTTAATTTTTTATTAAAATATTAAAATTAATAACAAATATAAATAGAATAATGACAAACAAATTCATAATAAAATAGTCGAATTTGCTCAAAAATTGTTAATGGAAATAAGGAATATAAAGATGAAAAAGATTTAGAAATAAAAGGCACAAATATAACAATAAGGAATATAAAGATGAAAAAGATTTAGAAATAAAGGACACAAATATAACTACAGAAATGAAGAGCTTAAGAATTAAGCCAATAAATAAATTTTAATATTAAAAGAAGAAGGATTAACTTTGATAAATTCATCTCTATTTTTATTTTTGTTATTAGTTGTCTCTATTTTTTTTAATTTATTTATTTAATATTAAAAGAAGAAGAATTAATTTTGATAAATTCATCTCTATTTTTATTTTTTGTTATTAGTTATAACTTTTTTTATTAGTTATATAAAGCTAAGAAATAAGAGTTTTTTAAGATGACCAAAACACGCTGGACACAGATCACATTGTGCTATTCCGAAAATCTATGATTAGCATTCCCCAGTAATGCTGATTTTTTTTTTTTGGTTTTCGTGTATATATATATATAATTGTTGTTTCCTGTTTCCCCATTGCATCATATCCAACACTTCTGGAAATTTGCTGATCTGAACAGATGGGGTTATGAAATCAATGTAATCAATGGAGTGCAGATCCGAGAGAATGCTTGACAAAAGAGCTGTCAAATTTCCAAAATGACCATACATATATATGCGCTCCAGTTTTGTCGAGGAACTATATAAGTACAGCCACACCAGCATAGAAATGAAGGAAAATTTGTTGAGGAAGTACAGGACAGACTGCAAGCTATATCATATCGAAAGAAAACTGCAATATTGTGGAAGTAATAATAGAAATGCAGTTCTGTATGTCCTCCGCCAAATTTTGTTTGGAAAAAGAAAATACGTTTCTAACGATAACACTAAGTGTGATACTGCGCTTATAGAAAAATGCATATAAAACTAGCGGAGACATAATAAAGTACATTTGATCGTATAATAATGACTCCATATTAGTGGTTTCAAAGATAAACTCAATGAGTGAAAATCAGTTATGCCCTCCTCTCAATGCCCATACAAATATATACAAAAAAAATCTTGTTCGGATTCTCCGTGGAGAAAAAGGAAACCGAGATCTTGCAAGGTCTCAATAGGCACCAACACATACCCAGGATATGTATTTTGAACTTTTTTATTATACTGTATTGTTCGAATTTGTAAAAATGTTCCAATGAAAACAGCTCAAAACCACCATAAAAGTGTTGTGATGGCATTCAGCTATTCTCTTCATACTTAGCCTCATGTTGGCTACCATTGGCATCAAACAAACAACTTCCCCTTCTGAATCCTTCATCAGATTTCATTCAAAACCTAATTTTCAAATGACATAAGATTTCAGTAAAAACCAATAATGATTCCCTCGACTATTCTTGCAAGTCGGGATCTCATTCTGCCAATATTCCAGAACTTTCTATTTTACAAAATGAATTTGTACCCTGAAAATCAGTGAATGGAACTGGTGAGCTTACAAGGCCCTCAATATGAGTTTCTAAAGGAAGAGTCACATCCAACATTAACATTATATTTATTCAAGCAGAGTGGACATCAAATCTTAAAAAATATTCAAGGTTGGCAATTGTGCTGTTGGAACAAATACAATTCAGTTAAGATATAAAATGTAACATGACCCAGAGGTGGTGTAACTCGTAAGAACTTTGGACCATACCTTATTCCATTCCATACATACAGACATATTAGACATGCTTTTTACTTCGGCCAAAAAGCAAGTCGAGACCATACGTATTGCCACCTTTTGTCGCAGCCTCTAAGCGCCTGGGACCAATCTGAACACACATTGCTAAGTCCATGTCAAAAATTAATCTTAGTAAAACATGCAGTTGTCAAATTTTCAACCTTGCGAGCATGCAATAGAAACAATATGGATTACTCCCTTGCCGTCCGTACCATAGCTTTATCAAAATGATTTTATGATGTTGTGGCACTATAAAAGTTGTGCAAGGGTAAAAGGGATGAGAATCCATGCTAACCAAATTCATTATAACACTTCAAAGACAGAAAAAGAGCTTGAGATTTCAGTGAGATGAAAAGAAAACGGCTACAGGCTTAAGCATCCACATTACTCATAACCAGCTTTGAAGTATTTGACAAGCTGTCTTCAGAAGTAACACCCAAGGTACTATTGACAAATATCATACACCTAGCTGATTATAAGATGTCAATAAATGAAATATTATTTAGATCATGTGCTCGTAGTATGACTTGGTACGGTTATAGTTTGGGCAAATGGAACTCGCGAACAAAATATGCAATCCAAAAAACCATACTAGATGATGCCAAAACCACTCAACGTGTACGGATAATCTTGCAAAACTGCACCAAAAGATTTGTCAATCAGGATGCAAGATTTAGGGTGCAAGCCTCCAGGTTGAGGTGATAGCATCCTCCCTTGCTCCCCTACTAAAATCACCAGCAGTTTTGGTGTCATACCTTGTGGGCCCTCTTTCACTTGTATTTGTTATCTATGTGATCCGCATTTTAAAAATTGGAATCGAGTTTTGAACCAGGCCACCTATCTAACCAGAATCGGATTGAGCCAGATTCAATGAACTGGATTCGAAAAAAACACATAAAATAATTGACTTTTTAATGAAAAAATTTATTTGTAAGATTCCCAACCATTAGAGATAAAATATCCAAAGTTTGTTCATCTATATACCATGTAAGGGTGAATTATTACAGAAATTTTGAGGTAAAAAATGGGTCTCAAAACAAAATTGTACAACAAAAATCCACTTTTTAAGAATCATTAAGATTCCATATGATGAGGTCGACCATGGGGGACGATTCACCATTTTTGAAGTAAAATAGTAAATAAATAAATAAAACTACATTTTCAACTTATCTCCTTATGATTTTACTCAAATTTCGAGCGGGAGTACTCGTTGGATGTGGAATTTAATTTTGCATCCGAATACACATATTGCATGCAATCACGTTTTCTAATGTATTTCAGATTTTTCATATAGTGGGGTCCATTGAAAATATGCAACATGGCTACTCCTTGGATGCAAAATTAAATTCCACATCCAACTAGTACTTCCGCTTGAAATTTGAGTAAAATCGTAAGGAAATAAGTCGGAAAATAAGAGTTGAAAAAGTAGTTTTTTTTTTTTTTTCCAATCTAAAACTTGATGAGGTAATCTAATCTTATTTTATTATTTCCACTACTATTTTATAATATTCCTTAGTAGTTTTCATGTATTTCACATTTTATAATATTCCTTAGTCCATCGAAAGTATGTGACATAGATACTCTTTAGATGCAAAATTAAATTCCACATCCAACAAATGCTCCCGCTCAAAATTTGAGTAAAATCGTAGGGAGATAAGTTAAAACTACTTAAAAAAGTAGTTTCTTCTTTTTCCCTCCAAAACTTGATGAGTTGATCTAATATTAGTTTATTATTTCCACTATTTTTTATAATATTCCTTGGGAGCCCCATTTTAGATCTCAAAATTTCTCTAATGATATGAAAATGGCACCAAGTGCAATATATAATACATAATAGGATCCCCCTTAATATATTGAATGGTGTCTTGATTGTCACAAAATCGACTACTCTCATAAACAAGGAAATTTAGTAATATCATTATCATCCTTCTTATCAAATGTTCCATCAAATATATAGCTATGATGCCACCATCTTGCAAAGTTGCAAAGCGAGGCGTAAAATCATAAACACTTGAGCAACCTTACCTTTTCTAAAAGTAAGACCTATCATCAGATCACACATGGAAAATAATAAAAATTAAAACTAAAAAGTGGGGAGGGAGCAAGGCGCAAATGCTTTTGATCACTGTCAATGATATGAATTAGAAATTGCCTAGTACAAGTGACCTCACAACATGAAGCTTCTATATTGATTTCTCCATGCAAATGTGGTGTGCATGCCATGGGACTAGGGCTTTATGAAATGAGTGTATTTTATATAAACCATTGTAGATCCATCTCAACTCCAGATCTACCAAGTGCCAAAAGGGGTCAAATCTTTTTAGGTGCAAGCCTAGTACAAGTGACCTCACAACATGAAGCTTCTATATTGATTTCTCCATGCAAATGTGGTGTGCATGCCATGGGACTAGGGCTTTGTGAAATGAGTGTATTTTATATAAACCATTGTAGATCCATCTCAACTCTAGATCTACCAAGTGCCAAAAGGGATCAAATCTTTTTAGGTGCAAACGTCATTTAGAGTGAAAAGAGATTTGATCCCTCTCGGCACTTCGTACGTCCGTAGTTAAGATGGATTTAAGTTGATTTAATTATTAGTTTTGATTTAATTACATCCGTTCTATTTAAAAGAATTTTATAATTTTTTTTAAATATAATATATTAAAAAAAAATGTGATTTTTTTTTACTGATTTAAAATGTGAAATATATACAAGTAATTGAATTTAAAGTGGTAATTTAACTTTATGGTAGTTGAATGGGCATTTAACTTTATGGGAGAAATAAGGAGAAACTGAAAACTGGGGTTGGTATTAAAATTTCTACATGGTATCAGAGCTATTTTGCTGAAAAGTGCAGTTTGGAATAGCAAGAGGAAAAATTACAGCATGCTGATTTTTCACACAGAAAATATTACCCTTACTACAGCAGTGTTATTTTCAGTTTATTAGGACAGTAAGCATGTATTTGGGCTTGAGGGTGGAGGATAAGTTGGATGGGCATAGTAAATACAGTGTATGGAAGGAGAAAATGCAGAGCATCTTTGAGGAGGCAGAAGCCTGGGATATCATGGTGCATACCACACAGAACCCTATTAATGTGCCTACTGATGCTGTTCAGTTGGCAACCTTTAATAAAAAGAATAACAAGGGCAAGAGACTGATTCTAGATGGAATCAAAGACCATTGCATTCCTCATGTGAGAGGAAAGAGATATGCTTATGAGATGTGGACATCATTGACCAATCTCTCCTAGAGTACCAATGAGAACAAGAAAATGGTCTTAAGAGAGAAGCTGAAGACCATTAAGATGGGTAAGACTGATAGTGCCGCTGGATATCTCACAAAGATTACTAATGTGAGAGATGCATTGGCAGCAATTGGAGAAGTCATTCGACCCACTGAGTTGGTGCAGATTGCAGTGAATGGTCTTCCTAGTTCATGGCTGAACTTTGCTGATGGGGTTTGTGCACGTGAGACCCTTCCCTCTTGGAAGAGGTTCTGGGATGATTTGTTGATTTCTGAACATGTTCTATGCCATTTCAGATTAGGGCACAACACTGAAGAAGATAGAACATACTAATACATCGATAGAAGAAAAGCCAAAACAGAGATGAAGAGTGGTGGCGTTATGGCGATCAGCAGGATGCTTCTACCAACAAAGTCTTCAATAGGTCATTCAGCCAAGCATGTCACACATAAGCCCAGAACAACCCAGACAAAGAATACGCAGCTCCAACGCCATCAAGAGAGAGAGAATTCCTCCACACCAATGTGTGTCAAATGATCTCTAAGTCTCTCCAATATATAGGAATCTTTGTGGGTGTGTGACACGTCCTTTAAGACATTTAAGTCTATATTTTATTCCAGGCCGACCTAGCACATAAGTGGAATAAATTCAAAGTACATGTTCTTCTCATCCGATCGAGATGATCTTTAGATCAATCTTACACCTCTCCGAAAGAGGAATCCAATAAAAATATTGCGATCGTCATCTGAACAGCACAACCCGGAGTTTGGACCTAGTTGTCCAATTTTAACACTCCCTCTCAACTAGGGAGAACTCCGTCCACAAGTGCAATCCAAACATCGTTCGTCATCCCGCCGTAACTTGCTTTGCTGGCCTCTTTATTTCAGAACAAAAGTGGGTTAGTCACAAAGACATCATTCCCGGCTAACAGATTCAGCCCAGAGGTCAAAACCTCTATCGAACTCACAAAGAGTCTCCAACCAACCCGAAGTTGGTTCATCTGACTCAAAGTCAGGCAGAGGTCCGAGACCTCACAAGACTTGATCCCAGATCAAGTGGTTGGACCATGCCATCCTAGATAGAGAGTACGGCAAACTCTGATGCGTCCATCAGTCTTTTCTACTAGTCTCTTGCTTTTCCCACCTCATTAGCCAAATGAGAGGTACTTCCCATGAGCCCTAAACTCAATGGGTAGGATGCATACGGGGCATAGATAATGAGAGGTAAACCAACTCAATAATCACAACGGTGGGGTCCAAGCACACCAACAAGGTTCGACAAGCCTAGCCTTGTGGTTGCTCATAGCTTCGAGAAGCTGTCTCCAAAGCCCCCCAGAGCTCCCAGAGCTCATCGTCCAACAGGACCCTCAGAATAGGGTCGTTCCACGATACCAAGATTCTCACGGAAGGTTAGGAACATGACCTTCCCCATGGGCATTGTGAGAATATCCGTGACCTGCTCATCAGTTCCTATATGATTGAGCCTTACGGCGCCTCGTTGTACTATATCCCGGATAGTGGTACCAGCCATCATCATGCTTGGATCAATCGTGGAACCCGGGATTCTATGACAAATGAATCCCCCTCTGGTTATCACAAAGGATAACGGTGGCATCTAGCACATGCTCGAACAGCTCACAGAAGAGCTTTCGCAACCAAGTGACTTCACAACATGCCATACATGTTACAATGTATTCGGCCTCAGCGGTGCTCAAGGCTACCGACTTTAGATTCCTGCCCGAAGCAGATCTACATGTGAAGTAGCATCCAGATGTGCTCTTGCGATCCACCACACTGCCAGCCCAATCGGCATCAGTATATCCATGGAGTGTCATACTCTCGGCAGTGTATCTCAGCCCATGGTCTATCGTGCCTCAAAGATATCTCAAGAGTTTCTTGGCACCAACCCAGTGAATGTTATGATCAACCATGTGTTGACTCAAAGTGTTCACTGCACAACATACGTCCGAACAGGTGTTCATTAAGAACATCAGGGTCCTTATGAGTTGACGATACTCAGTAGGACGGGCCCAGCAACGCTGCTACTCAACTTCTTAAAGTTGAGTTCCATGGACTTACAATCCATCATACCAGAAACTTCATAATGTATTTTCCTTGAGAAAGGAAAATCTCGCCAGGTCTCTGCTAGACCTTCAGGCCTAGACATTCGTCCTAGGTCCTTCATCTCGAACTCAGCAGCGAGCTCCCTCTTGCACTGATGAATGAGAGGGTCAGCACCTGTCAGGAAGAGGTCATCCACATACAGCACCAGAGTGAGAGGCTTCTCTCTATTAACCTTGCAGTGAAGGTTCAGATCAGCAATACTACGAGTGAAGCCCAGCTTCATCAAGTAGCTATCTATCCTCTCGTACCAAGCTCAGGGTGCTTGTTTCAGCCCATAGAGGGCTTTCTTCAACCTGCAGACATGGGTGTCCCGCTCCTGGACTTCCAACCCCAGAGGTTGCTCCACATATATCTCTTCCTTTATCACACCATGCAGAAAAAATGCGGTCTTTACATCATCTGATGAAGACTCCATCCTTGCGTAGCAGCAAGGGCTATAATAGATCAAATGGTGGTGTATCGGGCCACAGGTGCAAATGTGTCATCATAATCTATGCCTTCCTTTTGAGAGAAGCCACGAGAAACGAATCTTGCCTTGAACTTTTCAGCACTTCCATCAGATCCATGCTTGATCTTGTAGAGCCATTTCGAGGTGACAACTGCTTTGTCCTATGGTCTTGGAACCACATCCTAGACATCATCCTTCATAATGGACTCATACTCTTCGTGCATAGCATCCTTCCAAACCTGATGCTTTACGGCTTCCTCAAAGGATCCAAGGTCAGATTGTACAATAGTACTCATGGCTGCTAGATACCCTGGTATTTATATGGCTTCTTGGTATTCGTTCGGAATTTTCCCCCTCTGAAGCCATATGTCCCTGAGCCATGAGGATCTCCTTTCGTTCAACAAAGGTATCTGCTCAGGAGCATATACAGATATATTCTCCCTCTTAATACCAGCTTCTCTTTCGAGAGAAGACTTCTAATTTAAATGAGGGCATCCAAGACACCAGCTTGGTAAGGAGACTTAATCTTCCACAGTCAAAGCCATCCAACAGCCTTTGTTGATTATGGTTCAAGATCTGAAAGCTGCCAAAACACTTTTTACCATTATGCTTCAGTGAGACTGTTAATGTCTCATGCTGACTGCTACATAGGTGTCATTGTCCAACAGGGAGAAAATCTCAACAAGCCTCAGCTTGTTAGAAGTTGTGTTATTCTAAGGAGGTCTGTTATAGCTTCCTCAACCAGCGCTCTTAACTGCGACCCACAGAACTAGGAATCCAAACATGATTCCTTCTCTGCACTTGAGAGCTTCATCTACTTATCTGACCTCTCATCCAACACTACTTCTTATTCACTGATCTGGCCAAGACTGCAGATCTTAGTTCTGCGATTTTTTTCTAAATTGCACAGATCTAGGAACCAATCATACAGATATACAAAACACAGAATTTACTCTTCTACATGTCAATCCATATCTTATGTGATACCTTTCTGTTAGGCAAATCTAGCTTAGTCATAAGTGCCCAACTCTTGAACATGTGGTAAATGACACAGTATGTCATCTTCTAAATATCACTGTGGTCTTGCTTATGCACAGATCTGGGAATTGGGTCTGCAATCTACAACGTTGTTCCTACTCACCACCAGTAGGATCCTTGATCATCCTTACTTATACAGAAATTCAATCTGCAGTTGCAGAGATTAAAAAAATATGGCCATTCAGAATGCCATTTCAGATTCTGGATATAACTATTATGATGAGAAAATTAGGTACTGGCCTCGTAGCCATAGGAGACATCCGATCTCTTTTCTGTATTTTGGTGCAGCACAGGTTGTAGACACTCTGAAATAATGAGTACTGGTTAGGAACATAGTGAGCTCATGGCATCTTGTTTACGCAAAACAGATCTGAGATTTTACTGCGGCTTCCCCTTATATACTCTCTCTACCACTGTGCATGCCCTTAATCATCTTCAAGGATTTAAGAACCGAGCATTCCATTCACTGTTCAAATGTGACAGGCATCAACCTTCTTACACAGTCTCCATGTGACATGACTTAAATCAGCCTTTGAATTTTGTGAGATTCTCTGCCTAAAATTGAATATGAAAATAGTCCAAACAGCCTTGGATACTAGCTGGTGGAATACACCTCTTCAAAGCATCTCTTAAACTGAGCTTTGCTAGCTGTCCCTTCGTCCAATTAGAACACAAAATATGTACAAAAACAACACCCCAAACTTACCTTGGAGACAGCGACTCAAAGAAGGGCTGCGGCATCCTCCAAAGGAAGTAGGGATTGCGCCCATCTGTTGTCATTTCTCCACGATATCAGCGTGCACTATATATTAGTTTATGTGTAACTTCAAACCTATTGCCCTCGTCAAAACTTTAATTTTGGGCCTGCGGCGTTCTCCATAAGGGACAGACCACCCATAAAAAAAAACACACCCTTACTGTTGTTGTCTCCTTATTTTAGAGGGGTGACAGCTTGGATGGCTGTCATATGATGTCACATACACACAGAAAGCAGACCTTGAAGCTATGGCTTCCACACAAGAAGTAACTCTAGCAGGCAGTGGTTTTGGTCAACAGTTTATATCTTTCAGCGCGTTGACACTCAAGCAAGGTTCTCTGCATAAACAACAACACTTTCTGTTTTGGCAGAAATGAATCCCAATAAAAAAACATTTCTGCAACCGCAGTTGTAACACTCCAGAATAGTCTCCTCCAAAGGACTGTCTTTATTTAGACAGACTTCTTTATGTTTTGCTCGAACCAGATGACTAACAATATGGGAACCGGAAGTATTGCCCCGGGAGTTGCAGAACCATTTCCTACAAGACGGAACATTGCAGCGAACAGTACAAGCAGGATTATGAATCTCACAGTTCTTACAGGCATGCTGGGGGGTATCCCTTTTTGAATATTCATTGTTATCGTCCTCACACCCAGGCTCTTCGAAATTAAGCCCGCTCATGCTGGCAGCAAGGGCATCCCCACTTATACCCGCTTGACTATTCCTTTGTTTCCCTTCGTTTTCAGCTTCCGTGTTCAACTGTAATTTTCCCCGAGTCTTCCATTCCGTGAAAAAAAAACAGAAAACTAAAAAAAAAACGACATAACATCGAACCAATATCATAAAAAGTCGAGAAGTTGGAATCGATGGTGTGACCAAACCCACAATTCGACGGACGGGCGGAAATCTGGTGGGGGCCAGAACAGAGATCGAATCTTTTGTCTTCTGGTCCTGCCCAGATTTTCACGGCATCCAAAAATTGATGAGACCATCCCGCCTTTACTTGGCCGGACTCTGTAGTATATACCCTGGGCTCTTCCGGCTTCTCACCATTTTCGATTTTGAACATGCGGCAGCATCGTGTGCACCCCAACCTATAATTCACCAGATAATATGGTTCGATTCAGACACCCACTTTTCTGACAGATTCGACAAATTATAGCCGCCAATACTTCCGGGATATTTTTATCACCAAATTCTAATCATGAAATATAGGGGTTTCGATAAGCTATAGTTCTCGCTTATCACACCGAAAAACCTCCTCGGATTTTAAAGAACCAAAAATAAATAAAGAGGCGCCTCACACAACTTCACACAACTCAGGTGCGCCTTGAATATAAGAAAACCCCCTGACTCGGTTCTTAAGGCAAACAAACCCCTGTCGTCACAGCGAGTGAGGACGATGGTAAAAATACGAATGCCCACATGTCGCTTTTTCACGCGGCAATACTAGAAATCGTATCGTATCAAATAATCTGACGTAGCCGTCGGGCTGGACTCCAATAACAGATTCGATCCCCTCCTTCTGCGACTGCAAAACAATATCCCCCTTCTTTCTTTTTGGGTAAATATTCCTATACAAGGATTCGTTTTCCTTCGAAGAATTTCTCTTGTGCTAGAATCAGTAATAAGTAAAGAATTCCATTGCCTCGTCGTAGCTGCGTCTAGGGCATAGGAGAAATTCCTTTAACACAGATTTGGACATTGTCTTCTCCTTACCCTCTGATACCATGTTGATTTCTGAACATGTTCTATGCCATTTCAGATTAGGGCACAACACTGAAGAAGATAGAACATACTAATAGATCGATAGAAGACAAGCCAAAATAGAGATGAAGAGTGGTGGCGTTACAGCGATCAGCAGGATGCTTCTACCAGCAAAGTCTTCAATAGGTCATTCAGCCAAGCGTGTCACACATAACCCCAGAACAACCCAAACAAAGAATACGCAGATCCAACGCCATCAAGAGAGAGAGAATTCCTCCACACCAATGTGTGTCAAATGATCTCTAAGTCTCTCCAATATATAGGAATCTTTGTGGGTGTGTGACACGTCCTTTAAGACATTTAAGTCTATATTTTATTCCAGGCCGACCTAGCACATAAGTGGAATAAATTCAAAGTACATGTTCTGCTCATCCAATCGAGATGATATTTAGATCAATCTTACACCTCTCCGAAAGAGGAATCCAATAAAAATATTGCAATCGTCATCTGAACAGCACAACCCGGAGTTTGGACCTAGTTGTCCAATTTTAACATGATTGCATACAGACAAAAATCAGAAAGAGCCAGCTTGGGGCAGCCAAACCAGTTGAGCAGGATAAGGATGTAGCACTGTTGGCAAGAGGCAAGAAAGGCAAGGGAAAGAAGCAAGCTTCCACAAGTACTGGTGGGGCCAAAGGCAAAAGGTAAAGGTAAACAAGGGAACACGCAAAAGGACTATTCCAAGGTGAAGTGTTGGAATTGTCAGAGGATGGGACACTATGCAGTTGTGTGTCCGGAGAAGAAGAAGAAGGGGAAGAACTAGAGCATGCCAGCATCAGCAGCGATAGAGGACTTTACGGATAGCTTTGACCAGGAGTTTGGGTTCATTGCTTGTGAGTCCACTAGTGCAGGATCACCTGCCACAGAGGTTGAGAGGGAGTGTGCATTTCCCTCCACTAGCGGAGCATCTTCAGGTATCTGGTATGTTGACAATGGGGCTTCATGTCATATGATAGGAGTCCGTGAGTACTTCTCAGAGCTTTCAGAGAGTGGCACTGATATAGAGGTAGTACTCGGAGATGACAGCTTTGTTAGAGCAGTTGGTGTCGGGACATTGACATTTGATAGGGAACCCAAACCTCCCTTGAAGGTGTCAGATGTTCTATATGTGCCAGGGATGAGGAAGAACCTCATATCCATCTCAGCATTGGAGGACAGAGGGTATGAGATATTGTTCAGGAGAGGACAAGTGCTGATATATCCCAGGGGCGCTCCAGCTACAGTGATTGGTGTACGCCATGCAAAGGTGTACAAGTTTGCATTTCAGCCCCTTTTGGCATTGAGCAGTAGTACCGGCAGCAGCGCTAGCAATTCAGAGCTGTGTGAGATTTGGCACCGCAAGATGGGGCACATGTCTCATGGAGCCTTGAGGACATTGCGGAAGATCACTACAAGTGTGCCAGATTTCAGTATTGATCACTTCGATACATGCAAAGGATGTGCGATGGGCAAGTTTGCCAAATCCCCTTTTCCCAGCAGTGACATCAAATCAACTGGGGTACTTGATTTGATTCATTCCGATGTGAGCAGTCGAACGTCTCATGTTTCCTTGAGTGGATAAGAGTATTATGTATTATTCATTGATGATCACTCCAGGAGGACCTGGATTTATTTCTTGAAGACCAAGAGTGAGGTCTTCAAGCAGTTTCAAGAGTTCAGAGCTCTTGTGGAGACTCAGACAGGTCAAAAGATCAAGTCCCTGAGGTCGGAAAACGGAGGACAGTACACCCTTGGTGAGTTTGTTGATTATTGTGCGGAGGTAGGCATTAGGAGGGAGTTCACTGTTCCTTACAACCCTCGGCAGAACGGGGTTGCAGAGAGGAAGAACAGATCCATCGGAGGGGCTGCCAAAGCCATGCTACATGATCAGGGGTTACCATTGTTTTTGTGGGCAGAGGCCTACAACACTACTGTATATTTGCAAAACAAGAGTCTGCATCGTGCCTTGGGGCATGTGACTCCAGAGGAGGCTTTTTCTGGGAAGAAGCCTGATATTGGTCATCTTCGTATCTTTGGGTGTATTGCATACTCCTACGTACCCAAGGAGAAGAGGGCCAAACTAGAGCCCACCGCTGAGAAAGGTATATTTGTGGGCTACAATGAGACCTTGAAAGTCTTTCGGATTTATATTCCCGCATAGAGGAGAGTTGTTGTCAGGGAGGATGTGAAGTTCGAGGAGGACAGGGCTTTCAGGAGGTCACGGGAGTTAGAGTATCTGGATCAGCCAGACCCTCAAGAGCAGCTGAGTCAGTCACAGGGATCAGGAGGATCCAGAGGTACATCAATTACGGTGTCAGGTCCATCAGTGAGCAGTGGCTCACAGAGTCAGAGGGGTGGTGCTTCGGGCAACATGCAGAGCAGTCCGCAGAGCAGTTCACTAGGGAGTCCACTGATGGACAGTTCACACGGTACTTCAACGTCTATAGGTTCAGGTTCAGGCAGGAGGACAACAGAAAAACAATCAGGAGTTCAGGCTCCTGATGATGAGGAGGTGTTTCATTCTCTGGTGGGAGAAATGTGCTTAGGGAAGAGGAAGCCCAAGTGGCTTCAGGATACCTTGAGAGAGGCCACATCTGTTGCTAGGCCTAAGGGGCCGGTCAGAGAGAGCAAACCACCTGATAGGTTTTGTAGCTATATGGAAATGGTTGCCAACATCGACTCTTAGCCTTCTAGCTATGAGGAGGCAACTAGCCAGCAGGTTTGGAGAGAGGCCATGCAAGAGGAGTATTCTTCTATCATGAAGAATTATGTTTTGGAGGTGGTGCCGAGGCCTGAGGGCAAATCCGTGGTTACTTCTAGATGGCTTTACAAGGTAAAGCATGCTGCAGATGGCAGCATTGAGAAATTCAAAGAAAGGTTTGTGGCTAGAGGGTTCTCCCAGGTAGAGGGAGTAGATTATGAGGAGACCTTCGCTCCCGTGGCTCAATATACTTCGATTTGGTTCATCATATCGATAGCAGCAAAGATGGGTTGGAAGATCCACCAGATGGATGTGAAGACCGCATTTCTCAATGGCTTCATACAGGAGGAGGTGTACATTGAGTAACCACAGGGCTTTGAGGTGCATGGGAAGGAGTCCCATGTGTGCAGACTGAAGAAGGCCCTTTATGGCCTGAAGCAAGCTCCCAGAGCTTGGTACTCCAGGATAGATACATACTTGCAGCAGATGGGTTTCACAAAGAGTGATGCAGATCCGAACCTTTACTTTATTGTGATAGGTGAGGAGCCTGTCATTTTGGTGTTGTATGTGGATGACTTGGTCATTACGAGTGCGGAGAGACTCATAGAACACTGCAAGAGAGATCTTGCGTCGGAGTTTGAGATGAAGGACATTGGCTTGATGCATTACTTTTTGGGTTTGGAGGTGTGGCAGGAGGAGGGGGCATTTATTCCTAGGACAGGGGAAGTATATTGTGGACATCCTTGGCAGATTCCACATGGAGGATTGTAGACCCATGTCGACACCTATGATCACCAACCGGAAGAAGCTTCACACTTCAGATTCCGAGTTGGTGGATCCCACATTATATAGACATCTGATTGGTTCCTTGATGTATTTGGTCCACAATAGACCAAATATATGTTTTACAGTCAACACGATGAGGCAGGTCATGTGTGAGCCTGTGGAGAGTCAAGTGGCATGGTCGAAAAACACATTTTGAGTACTCTTATGTGAGCAAGAATTATATAAGATTATTGGCAAGGGGATGGAGCATGAGATTGCTGCAGGTTACACCGATTCTAATTGGTGCGCAGGTTGTGCTTCGATAGGAAGAGCACCCCCTTCAGGGTGCTATTTTAGGTTGGGTTCGACAAAGGTGTCGTGGTTCAACCAAAAGTAGCGGGGGCCGTAGCATTGAGTTCAACGTGAAGTAGCATATAAGTGTACCAAATGAAGCTGGGGCTTTGTGGAGGCCATCCGGCTTCGCAAGATGCTGTTTGGGTTTATTTGTCACCTATTGAGACCTCGTTGGATATAATCGTGATAATCAGAGTTGCATTAAACTCACGGAGAATCCAATATTTCATGACAAGTCAAAGTATATCAGGATCAAATATCATTTCATCAGAGACTATGTTCAGAAGGGAGCTGTGAAGCTTGAGTATATTCCCACTGATGAGCAGGTTGCAGATATTCTTACCAAAGCCTTACCACGAGGCAAGCATGTCTAATTCAGAGACAATATGGGTGTGGTGAGAAACACCTTCCTCGGTAAGAGGGAGTGTTGAAATTTGGTTACCGGATGACAGGTGGTTCCCTAAGGCTTTGATCTTTGGCTTAGGGAAAAGTGTCCAAAAGTATTTAATTTTTCTCCTAAAGTGACTTTATAAAGTTATAAAGTCAAATCTAATTTAAAAGTGACTTTAAGTGATAAAGTTACTAAAGTCTAATTTTAAAGTGATTTTAATAAAGTCAAAATGAAAGTAGAAAGTGAAAAGTGAAGTGATAAAGTTACTAAAGTCTAATTTTAAAGTGATTTTAATAAAGTCAAAATGAAATTAGAAAGTGAAAAGTGACTTTGGAAATAAATGACTAAGTGGGTCTTTATTAAAGTGGGGTGAATTAAAAAATAGAAAGTGAGATTTAAATGAGCATTTAATCTCAGCCCTAGATCTAAAGCTATCTCAGCCATTGGATTTAGAGATTCCCCAAAAGTCACTTAGGGTTAGGTTAGAGGAGGAAAAGGAGGGGAAAGGTCATTCATTCTTTCATGAGCAGATTGAGAGAGGAGGAGAGAAAGCAAAGGAGAAATTTATGAGCAATGAGGAGGAGGAGGACAACAACTAGAGACTTCAGCAAATCCGTATAGTAGCAAAGAGGCACGGTTCCCAAGGCAGAAATATGTATAGCAGGAGTGTGGCACATTTTTTGAGGAATGAGGCACAGTTTTCAAGAAATCCATACAACAACTTCAGCACAGTTTTCTGGGCAGATTCTAGGCACGAAAATCAAAGAGAGACTGTTGTTTGGTGGCACAGATTTCGAGGAAATCTGTACACCGTTGTACAACTTCAACACTGTTTTCGAGGCAAAAGGAGGCATGGAAATCGAGGAGGAGGTGTTGTTGTGTATTCCATACAATCCTTACAGCAGTACGGTCGTACAGCTGGGCACAAAAATCGAAAGGCAGTCAGCATTTAATGCTATTTTAAATGCTGTAAAATTTCTGTTTTCTTAGTTTACTATTTGGCACGTTTTCCAATGCAGTGTATAAGCACAAAAATCGAGATAAGTACATTTGTTAAGTTGCTGGAATTTCTGTCTCACTGTAAAAGTTTATCAAAAATAAGAAAAGCTTTCGAACTAGTTTTCCCCAAGAGTTGTAGGGGGTTTTTCCAGGGTCAAGTTGATAAAAAATCAACGTGTCAAAATTCTGTGTGTCGCTGATTTATTTTCTGAGTTTTTATTTCTGCATTTCAGCATTGTGAAATTTCCAGAATTATTGTTTTCAGAGAATATTTATTTTTTTCAGCTTGTTGAATGTATGGCTATGGGAATGGGCATTTAACTTTATGGGAGAAATATGGAGAAACTGAAAACCGAGGCTGGTATTAAAATTTCTACCAAAAAAAAAAGTGAGCATATTACACATTGTCCAAGGTTATTACTAATTTAAGTATCATTCTGAGAGAATTGATAAACGGTATATTATTTTCTAAACTCTGATAATTAGGGCTTTGCATGAAGAATGCTTACTTACATTAGCGGTAAGTATGCTAGAAAAAACCATATGCTTACATTAGATTTGGAGTTAGAGTTTTATGAAAAAATCAACAATCGAATTTGAACATAGTAATAAGTAAACATGGTATAAATTTTACAAAACTCATTTTGGGTGCGGACATAGAGGAGATAAATAGCACACAAAGCCCCAAACAAATCCTTCTCTTTAGAAAAAGAAAAAGAAAATCCATTGGAAATTTATGCCTTTAAATAGGTTGTGTTAGAAGGGAAAACCACAGGTTAAAAATACCATGGGAAAAACTACAAGTTGTGAAGACTCGAAGCTCAAACAGATAAATCGACTATTTTAGCCTAAGTTGCACAATATGGGGAAACGAGTACGGGTACGAAAGGTGAACCCCTTAAATTTTGGAAATGGGGAAACATAATATATATATATATATAAGGAAATTTAAGAAATATGTGCAATCATAAAGCATACATGATACATTATGATTAAATTGTCCAATGTCAATGCATACACTATAAGTATCTAAATTTACATCACATTTACTCATGAATGATCACATAATGAAAATAGCAATATCCAAAATCAGGCACAAGAAATTTCTAATTTCTTGTATCGTGCTTGATTGGGAGCCCACTGCTGCATAGTAAAAAAACCTTAGTGTTCTTGATTAAATAGAAGTTCCATACCCTAGTATATGACAAAATCCAATGGAAACATTGCAATCCCCCCAATCTTGAAATCTTGAAAAAATGATAAGTCTGCTGGATTTTGAGTGAGATCTAAAATTTTACTTTCTCCATATGAAATCCAATGAGGGCGAAACCACTCTCAAACATCCTGAGCCATTTCATGGTAATGTTAAAAATTTAAGTAAAAGGATGAAAATGAAAGATAAAGTGTCACTTTCACTTTAAGAATTTAACATTACCATGAACTGCATATCAACACTAGGGCCATATGCTTGAACATTAGGCTCCCCACTCAAAAAAAATTGTTTCCAATCTTCAATAGCTCCCTCTATCACTCCTGAATTAAAAAAAATTAAATCGAAAAATTGAAAAAAAAAAAAAAACTGAGAAAAAAGTCACTTTATCGCTGAAACGTGGTTGTACGACCTGGAAATGCATTTCAGACCATACTGGGCCACATTTCCCCCACGTGAAACGTGGAAGTATGGCCTGAAACACGTTTCCAAGTCGTACCAAATGCGTCTCCTCATTTCCGTATTTCCATACCGTTTCTGCCCAAAAACAAGCCCAGGCCGAGTGTTTCCTACAACATAGAATTTAGCTCAATTTTGTTTTAATTATTAACTCTATTTTTTTTCTAGTTTTATTTTTATGTAATTTGACTTGGTCAAAATCTTTATAGGACACGACATTACATTAGTTGTAAGTATTACCACTCAATCTAACAAGGGTCCTAGGAGGGGTTCCAAAGGGGCAACTACTAGACCAAGTGGCAACTGTGGGACAAAGACCCATTGTCACCTCAATCAATGTCCTCTGCTCTTTACGGACTTTCATCAATGGGAGGAGTCCCGATATGAGGGAAATCACTATGAATGATATATCAACAATGGAGAGATAGTGATTTCAAGAGCTCATTCATAGGAGAGACTCAAATGATAGAGCTTACTTGCTTAAGAAGCAAGGTGTAAGGCTCTCCAAGAAAGGCTTAAAAAGAATCCTAGACCTAGGGTGAGGGATATTTCTTGATGAGTAATGCCTTAGACCTAAGAATCCTAGTACAATAGGGTTCCTAAGTTGATCCTTGTGAGTTTAGAGTGATAAAGGACGTGGGACCAGAAAGAAGCCCACATGGACACAAACAAGGCCAAGGGTTTCAAGTGAAACTTCAAGCAAAAGGTCTTGACCAAGTAAGGGAGGAGAAAAGGATCAAAGAAATTAGATTTGACTTGAGATTTCACTATAATGACCCTTGAAGGAGCCAATAACCAAGGAAACCTAGGGCTAAGAATGGAGTTGGGGCTAGGGCTTGCGACAATTCCAAATCTAGCCACGAGAAATTCTTCAAAATTTGTGAGAGCTTAGAGGACAGCCCAGCGTAGTTGTAGACCAACTTGGTTTCCAAATGGATGGCTCAACAAGATTTCGCTTGATGCCCTAGGAGAACGCTAGGGTTAGGGCTTGGAGAGGAGAGGAGGTGAGAAAATATAATTTTTAGGTGATCACCAAGGATAAGATTAGTGCCTAGCCTATTGGGAGAATGGAGTAAATGTGCCTTCAATTTTTGGAATTCTTTTACCCAATTAAGAAGTCCTCTAGCAACTTCGCTTGGCCCTAAAGGAATTTATACTTTTTGTTGCAGCAGTTTGATGGCTTCTCAAGGAAATTATGAAAATAATGTACCCAGAAGAACTTTCATTCATTATACCCAAACATGTAACGTATGCCATTCCCTCACAAGATCAATATTTGACTAATCACATTAAGTTAGGGCAAAATTTCAGATTCCAAGAGCGAAAATTCCATACATCATACATGTATACAATAAAGAGAGAAATATATCATGAAAACTACTTACAAGTTACAAGTATAGCGAGGGTACATAATGGTTGGCTCAGGTGGCAGAGATGGTGGCACATCGAGCTATTTGGTGGTTGCAAGGGGTTGTTGGCTACTGGCCGAGGACTATCTAGGAGAAAATTTTCTCCTATGGGTGTCACCCATAGTTAGTGGCACAATGGGTAACAACAAGTATGCTAGCAAAAAATTGTATGCTTACATTAGATTCAAAGTTATAGTTTTATGAAAAAACCAACAGTCGAATCTGAACCTAGTAACAAGTAAACTGGGTACAAATTTTACAAAACTCATTTTGAGCGGGGATAGAGCGGAGATAAATAGCACTCAAAACCCGAAACAAATCTCTCTTTAGAAAATAAAAATAAAATAAAAAAATATTATAAAAAAAAAAAAAAAAATCCATTGGAAATTTATTCCTTTAAATACGCTACGTTAGAGAAGAATACCATGGGGAAATCCACAGGTTAAAAATACAATGGGAAAAACTATAGGTTGTGAAAACTCGAAGCTCAATAACATAAATTGACTATTTTAACTCAAATTTATATTAATTATTAACTTTATTTTTATTTTTTATTTTTAGTTTTATTTTTATGTAATTTGACCTGCTCAAAATGTTTACATGACGGGACATTTCAACTCTTCCATACTGGGCTGGAGAGCGCCTCACAGCACAATTACCAAAAACAATCTGAAACCACAACAAGTATATGTCATACGATTCAAACTTTGAATATGAATGCAAGCTTATCTTACATTTGGGTTTGGATCTATACAAATACCGTTTCAAAATATAATGGAAAATTATACATCTCTGATTGTAATTTTGGAGAAGTTCATAGTACAAAATTTGGATAAGGAGGGTTAGGAGTGGAACCAGCCAGTTTCGGCTGGTTAAGAGTGGAACCAGCTAGTTTATACCCGTTAGCTACCAAACCAGCCAATTCACACCAATTAGACCAGTGATCAGTTCAGACCAGCCAATTTTTAAAACTATGTATGTGATATCCATGACTACAAGGTATTGATACAACGACATATCCTAATGATAAGATTTTCTTCCACATTAATACTTCGTCTAAAACCAAGGTAGTCATCAGCATAGAACAAAGACAAGAAGGAAATTCTATTATTTTTTCCAGGAATTGACTTCATCTTACTTACATATCAAGAGACAGAGATTGAAATTAAGAAATTACTTATATTTACAACGGAAAATCTTGCAAGATTCCCCTCATTTCCCTAGAAAATCTTGATGGAATACTTCAAAACCACCAGCCACAATTGCATCTAGAAATCTCAAGGACTCAACCACATTTGAACATGTGACCTAAGGCATCCCCATCACAGTATGCTTTGGACCTATGTTGCAGGAAACACAACACCCCCCCATGTTCCAGGAATTGACTTCATCTTAGTTACACATCAAGAGGGAGAAAGTGAAATTAAGAAATTACTTATAGTTAAAACAGAGAATCTTCTTTTCCCAAGAAAAAACTTGTGGGATTCCACTCATTCCCCTAGAAAATCTTGATGGAAGACGTCATTACCACCAGCCACAATAACATCTAGTAACCTTAAGGACTTAATCATATTTGAACATGTGACCTAAGGCCTCCCGATCACCGCATTCATCATACCTATGTTGCAGGAAACATAACACCCCACCATGTTCCATGCGCGTTTCTGCACAGAATGCATGAAAACGCATTTCCACGAGTGTGAAACATGTTTCATCTTGCAGAAACGTGTTTCAGGTATCATACAACGTGTATCCACAACTATCCAACGTGTTAGAAATGAGGACCCCAACTTTGCCTACAACCCACAAAAAAGTTTTTTTAATCATTCACATTAATTTAATACAGTAATTGCTTTTAATATTATTTTTTGAGAATTATAGAAGCCTCTAAGAATTTAAAATTTCTTATAAAAGAGGCTATCCCTTTCATTTCTCCTCACATTGTTTGAAGCTTGACCAAGGGAGAATTGAGCACTGAACAAAGGGAAATGAGCAAGGGTGATTACAAAAAGGGGGATTTGAGCGAGGACAATGTCAGCAAGAGAGGATTTTGGATTAATAGGTTCCTACTGTTGAGAAATCCAATAGGATAGAAGGTTAATTTGATTTCTCTTATTATGGCATTATCTTGTGATGTTTCATTATTAGTTTTTCCTTTTGATTTATCTTTTCTTATCATCAAGGCTAATTCCAAATAAGAAATAGAAGAGAACAGGAGATGTAGGCACGCAACCAGGGCAAAACCCCACCCTAGGGGAAAAACCCGATCAAGAATTCTTCCTTCAGTAGATTCAAAACAAGATGAGATGATCAAGACCCTCACAACCTAGACTAGAGACTCCCTCCATCAAGTCAACCTTGTTTATCCTTCTTCAGCTTTGAGTCCTGTGTGTAGTGTTTCATTCTTCAATGTGTGCTCAACACGTCTTTCTTGCAACAATGAGATAACCCTTGAAAAATTTTCGTGAGATGCATCAGTCATGCTTCGGTTCCTTTTGTAATGAAACAATCAGTAATAGGCTTCATACTTCGGTTCTGTATAGGTAGTAAACATATGATAGCTCAATCACATAACAAAGTTGTGTCTCGGTCTTGTAATGATAACCCTGTCCTTGTAGTGACATGCCTATCTTCAGTCTCGTAGAAGTACCAATACAGTCCTTTAATAATGGCACGCACTGTTCTATAATATGGTACTGTGTAGATAGCCCAAACTTCGGTTCACCAATGATGACCAACACTGCAATACAATCCTGCCTTCGGTCCTGTGGTGACAGTCCTAACCAAATTCCCTCACTGTAATATACCAAATTCTTCACTGTAATTTTCGGACTCCATCACTGAGGTACATTGAATTTTTATCTTTGAAATTCACCGAATTGTTATTTCTGCAATATCGAACTTGTCTCTAGGGTACACCAAAACTGTCTCTTAGATCCACCGAAATCTTCTCTCTGAGATTATCTGAACTTGAGCTGTGAAAAATCTGTCACTGTCCAATACAACAAAGTATACATGCCTTTATATATTTGTTTCCCACTGTTAATGAGATGACATGCGACTATTTGGTGAAGCCAATTTGTAGAACAATAATTTGAAGACCAACTTGCAAGGAGACTTGATGGAGTGTTTTGACCAAACAAAATTTGAATTTGACTTAAATAAAAATCCTAAAGCCTACAATGGAAGCTTGACTTATGAAAATTGACCCAAGCATGAAACCCATTCTTTAACAAGTCAATCCAATTTTTTTTTTTCAGTCATAAAATCTTCATTATATTATCATGTTGAAAGTTACATCAAGATACATCAAGTCTATAGTAAAACTAAGCATCACAAGCTTTGGAGAACACAAGAGCATAGCTCTACATAAAAGGAAGACTGGAAGAGAGCCAAGACAACCGGTGTCTGTGGTTATTGTCGGCACAAAAATGGCAAAAAGACGAGTTTCAGAAGAATACATCATGGAGGAGGATTAGGACGAAATACAAGAGGTGCAGTAAAAAGGGTTGCTTAATCGTGAATGTGATAATCAATGTGCTCCACTTGAATTTCCAGGGCTCAGAGGTGGTCGTTGGAGCACCGAAGTTGGCACCGAAGACTTTCCAGAGCATCCAGAGTCTCGTTCTGCATGTGTTGGAGGTCGTTGATGTATGCGACAAGTTTATTCCTTTCCTCATACCATTGTTCCCGCATAGTGTCCAAATTGAGTTGTATGTGCTGCAATTGGGATGCTATCAACTCCAAGGTGACCGGTGCTTCCACTTGGCCCGGGGATTGAGCTAGGGATACGGCCATGGCCGCCACCGAGTGTTGGCTCTCTGTTGACACAGAGTTAGAGTTGGGCTCCCCAGACGACTGTCTCTCCTCCATGCGACGACCTAATCCTCCCCTTCTTGCTCGACCTCACTACAGCATGCAACCAGAACCTCCACCCTAGGTTGCTCTGAAGCAGAGCGGAGCCTCTTTGACAAGATAATAACCCAATATTCAATTCAAACTATAATTTTGAACATAAACACCGCTTACCAGACCCATGCCATCGGACTGCTCAAGACCATTGGGGCAGGCCTGCGAGCCAGGACTGCTCTGTCAATTCCACCATAAACTTTGCTTAGGGAGACACGCATCAGGGTGTCGGGTTCTTCGAGCTCCACCTAAACCAAAACTAGCAGAACTCGTTGTCCTCTCCCACGAGCTTCAAGACCCACACAACATCAATTAACTAGAAATGTAACCACACACTCACCCAAGTAAATTCACCCCTCACAACGAAGAGTTCGAGCCATGGACCAGACTCTGCTCCACTCGCAATAGGGAATTCAGTTCCACGATCCCACGACCATGCACAAAACTAGAGCCATCTCCACACACACCCGTGGTTACATACCTCACCCTGCGCAGATGCCCCAAGCCTTGGCTTGAGCCAGCACGCCAATACACAGGGTGCTCTCGCCCAACTCTCTCTCACCATTGCCCAACAACTGCAGATAACCAAACTATGACCCATCAACCTGGATATAATGCTGGTGCAAGGAGCGAGGTCTGGGTACCAATGATCCATTAAACCCGAGCATGTGAGGAGAACCGTTAAGGCAAGCGTGTGGCGCGTGGAGGTCCTCCTGGCTCTATTGTTCGAGGCGCCTCTAATTGTCCTTTGGAAATGATACCCCCATCATGGACTCCTAGGTTTACCTCCATAAGGGATTGCAGAGTCTGGAGCTCTCCTGGATCAAGATCTTCCTTTGAGATAACATCCGCCCAGGCCGATCTAAAATCTCGCTGGGGAGTATTCGTACCTCGATTAGCCAACCAGTCAGCAACTTTGTTACCCTCTCCTAGAACGTGACTCGTAGTTACATATTCAAATGCAATCAAGGACCTCTGGATGCGGGAGAGTTGAGCTTCTAAACGCCAGCGTTTGGTCGCTTTTTGAGGGGCGGAGCCATTGAGGATTTGCTGGACCATATCAAGGATGAGGTGGGAATTGCCCACGATTCGAATTCTCCCATAGCGAAGGTGGAGTGTCAGGTTAAGGCCTGTCTCTAGCCTAGAAAACTCTGCCACATTATTTGTCGTTATCCCACCAAAGCCCGCAAAAGCTACACATGGAGAACCTGCGAAATCCTAAAGGATCCCGCTATATCTAGCCAAGTCAATATTTTCTCTAGATGCTCCATCGAAATTTAGCTGAATGCAACCCATAGGAGGGGGAGAAAAGGTTGAAGGGGAGTGGGTTGGCGAGGGCCGTGAGTTCACTGCATGGGGATGGATCAGATTGAAAGAGAGATTTAACAGTGTAAGGATTTGGGCTTCAGAGGAGTTCGCTTCCCAGTGTGTGAGGTCCCAAGTCTCTGTGAGGAGAGTTTCGCGAATATTGGCAATGGTTTGAGCCCAAATGAGGGCGTTAGAAGGCGCCTTTCCATAAAAAATGCCACGATTCCTCTCTTTCCAGGTGTTCCACAAAAGCAACCCCAGTGTGAGCCACCAAGCACGACTTACCACCGGGTTGGAGAAACGATGGGTGGGCCAATCAGCTAGAAGGATACCAAGGTCATATGTATGGTGGTCCACAGGGCCAAATATGGAGGAGACCTAATCCCAAACTGAGCTGGATATGGAGCATTCAACAAAAAGATGAAGCATAGTTTCCTCCGCATTCTTACATAACGGGCACATAGACGAGCCGACAAAACCACACTTCAGAAGACGGTCCCAGGCAATGTTGCAGGAAATGTCCCCCCCCCGACTCCAAGCCCCGAAACGCGTCCCGTACGAGATCCGTACACCGAAACACGTTTTGGAATTTCTGAAATGCGTTTCGTAAAAAAATTTGTGATTTCTGGAAATCTGGATCCGTACAGCGGGATCCGCATTTCCGTATAGCGGATCGGCGGATTGTTGTACGGAACCGCCGCGGTTCCGGTACGGATCGCGAATGGTTCCGTACAACGCCGTATGGAGCCGGTTTGCGGATTTAAAAAAAGCGTTTTTTTTAATTTTATTTTTTTTATTTTTTGTGTTAGCTCGGTTAGTTAGTGAGTTAGTCTTGGTTTAGGGATTAGATGAAAAGCTTATAAGCTCTATTCTTCCTCTTATTTGTTCACTTGTGTTTTTGGAGAGCTTGGAGAAGAGAGGAGAAGAGAGCTTGGAGAAGAGAAGAGAAAGAGAGGAGAAGAGAGCTTGGAGAAGAGAGAGTTGAGGAGAGCTTGGAGGAGTGAAGGAGGAGCTTGGAGTAAAGAAGGGCTTCCATCTACAAGAGCTAAAGAGGTAAGTGCAAACCCCAAACTCTCTCATTTTTTTTGTCATTGTTTTTTGTATTTTCTCTCCTCCCTCTCCTACACTTTCCCATTTTTTCTTCTTGTACATTTATTTGCAGGTTGTCCACCATCTATATTCATACTCAAAGATGATGTTTCTTTGAGTTCTATGTATCATTTCCCTCTTGGTTTTGATGATGGTAAGGGGGAGTAGAAATAGAAGAGGGGAACATGAAGAAGAAGAGGAAAGTGGTCACCATATGAGTGACCCAATGTATGATGAGGAGGAAGGCTTTGAAGAGGAAGGGGATGATGAAAACATTGAATCACAAGATGGGAAAGCTGCATTGACACCCTTGTGGAACTATGTGACCAAACTTGAAGGGGGAAAAGGTGGTGGAAGCTACAAGTTTTTATGCCCTCATGGTTGTCATGGAGGAAAACCATATAGCAGTTCATATACCCGTGTGAGGAGGCATCTTTGTGGGGTGATGGACAGTGATGAAAAAAAGGATGCTGTGGGGATAGCAATTTGCCCAAAGTTTCAGCTGAACAAAGAAGAAAATACATCCAAATAGAGGACGTTGCACAGCAAAAAAATAAAAAACAAAAAACTCAATCTGAATCAAGTGCAACCTCTAGATTTGGTAGCTCATCTGCTCATGGTGTTTCTGCAAGTTCTGGAGGTAAAAAAACAATAGCATATTTCCTTAATGTTGTTGGGAGGGATGATGTGGATGGAAAGATAGTTCGATTTCTTTGTGCTTGCGATGTACCATTCAATGTGCTTCTCTCCCTATTGGCATGAAATGGTAAAGGGCATCAATGAAGCCCCAAAAGGATACAAGTCCCCCAACTATGAGAAAGCTAGAACAGTGTTATTAAAAAGAGAAAAAGGAAAGGTTCAAGAAGCTTTGACACGTTTTACAAATGAGTGGGTGGATAGTGGGGTATCCATTGTATCAGATGGGTGGACAAATATCAAAAACCAACATTTGATAAATCTTCTTGGTGTTTCTACTACTGGTGCAGTGTTTATTGCATGTCATGATTCCTCCTCTGTCAGTGCAACTTCCCAAAACATTGCAGATCTCCTATTGCAATCAATCAGAGATGTTGGTCCTAGCAAAGTGGTTCAAGTGATCACAGATAATGCAGCAAATTTTAAGGGAGCAGGTAAAATTATTGAGCGTACTTATCCACACATATTTTGGTCTAGGTGCTTGGTGCACACATTGAACCTTTTGATGCATGATATTGTGAAGCATAAAGAATGTGGGTGGATTAATGAGCTTTACAAGAGAGGGAAGAAGCTCATTAAATTTATCACAGGGCATACAAGGGTAAACTACTTCTATGGCACTTACTCCAAGTTGCAGTTGCTTAAACTTGCAAAAACCAGATTTGCAAGTTATTACCTCACCTTTAGGCGGCTAGTGAAGGTGAGACAAGCTCTAACTAATATGGTCACCGCTGAATCATTGGGAGGAGATTAACACTAATAGAGATGGTGCTAATGCAACAAAGGACACTATTCTTGACATGTTATTTTGGTCACAGGTTAAATATGTTTTGCAATTCACCAAACCAATTTATTACATGATCAAGTTTGGGGATTCAGATAAGCCAATAATTGGGGAGGTGTATGAGCAAATGGATAACATGTTGGAGCAGATTAAAGACATTGTTGAGCCTAGAGATACCACCTTGTACAAATATATTCGTGCAGAGGTGGTAAAACGATGGGATATGCTAAATATTCCATTGCATGCATTAGCATATGTATTGACACCTAAATATTATAGTCCATCATGGTTTTCTACAACAGCATCTGGGGGGGCAAGCAGGAGAAAACCACACCTAGATCCAGAGGTCCTACAAAAATATATGCTTGCACTGGATAAATTAGTCCCTGTTGAGGATGAGGCACACTGGGTATGAAAACAGTTGAGCAGCGATACACTTTCCACTGGTCCATTTGGGAGCATGCATGCTTTTAGAGATCAAGAGAGTTTTTCTTCTATTGAGTGGTGGAACATGCATGGCAGTGCTACTCCACTTCTACAGACTTTGCAATTGCGGGTGCTATCACAGGTGGTAAACATGTTGAACCCTTGGTTAAACTGAGAAGGGTGGGTGGGGGGGTGGGGGGGGATCAGTTTAATGCAGTCATGTTCTTATTAAACTTTCTTTTATACTCATTCACATCATCATCTTGTGATCAACTTAATATACAATGGAACAACAATCTTAATAAGTGAGCAATAGGTATTAAGCAGAATAAATACAGAGTATCAACACATAATCATCATGCATATAGACAACAGATATAAGTGGAAACCCATAAGGGAGAAAACCACATCTTATTATTGTTGTGATGCAAAGGCAAGCCACAACTCCCTCTCGCCACTGATTTTCTATAGGCTCCTACCTACAGGAGGCTACAACCTCAATTCTGCAAGCTACAACTTGCAAGGAAGCTCCAACTCCCATCTATTTTCTGCAGGCTACAACCTGCCAGCTACAACTGACATCTATCAAGCTACAACTTGATATGGAAGAACCCACTTCCTCACTCTTTTAAAAAAAAATGTTGATTTACCTGGATATCAGCTTTGTTCTGTTTCTTCTTCACTGCTGTCCACCAACCTTCATATCTGCCTTATATCATCTCTGAACCTTCACAGCTTCTCTATCTGCTCCTCCTTCTTCTTACCCTCTCTGCCTCATTTCTCCATTCTCTAACCTCTCTATGCATATCTATGTGACATCATTTATAGATATTACCTCATGATTGTTTGCATTCCACAGGGAATTTGAAATGAACAGCCATGACTCTTTGCCTTCCACCTTCTCATTTCTTTTTCATCTCGTTCAAAAGAATATAGTAATATGTACATATTTCAGTTTTACAGCGGAGTTTTGTTTGCCTATGTAATATTCCCAATTAGCTTTGCTAATTGGAATATTTCATTTTTGTTTAATTTTGCCGCTTTAGCTAGAAATAATAAATAAAGTGAGAAATAAGAGGGGTCACCTCACTTTAGTCACCTCACTTTATAAATAAAGTGTTCTTTTCCTAGTCACTGATCACAGTAACTTAGATAACTTAGAGAGGGGGCCTTGGGGGTCCACATGAGTATGATGGGGAGGCATCAGGCTGACCCAAGGTTAACTGCGCAGGCCAAGGAGAGTAAGGACGCAGTTAAGGTTTTGGAGGGAGTTTGGCATTATAAAAGGTGGGATTCTCACCTCATTTGGGACATGCATGATTTTATATTGATATTGAGAGCTAGACTTCTGTCTGCTTCAGCATGCCGGTTGTTTAGTCGGTCTGCAGCACTGTTTAGTGCAACCGAGTGTCTCCGGTCGGAGATCTCACCCTTAGCCTCGGGGGACTTCGAGTGCCTGCCCTGGTAAGGTTATTTCTGGTTTCACCCTTAGCTTCGGGGGACTTCGAGTGCTTGCCCTAGTAAGGTTATTTTCTGAGTAACACCTTTCAGTTTCAGTGGCAAGTAGCAACAGTTTCTGGTGCAGGTTTGGGGAGGAAGAAGCCTTCTTGTGGCTGCGCAGATCTGGAAAGGGGGGACGCTGTTCCAGAGGGAAAGAGGACGCAGTTCAGCCTTGGAGTGAGGACGCTGTTCCAGGAGGGACGCAGTTCAGATCTGAGAAGGAGGGACGCTGTTCCAGGAGGAGAAAGTACGCAGATCAGGTTGAGAAGGAGGGACGCTGTTCTAAGAGACAGAAGAACGCAGATCTGAGGGCATATTTATAGATCCAGACTTGGAGATTACAGATCTGAAAGGGTATTTGCAGATCTAGTTCTGTAGGGTGCAGATCTGGAGATATAACATTAGATCCAGCTTGGGAGATTGCAGATCTGAGGAGATATTGGCAGATCTAGCCTAGATCTGAAGAGATAACATCAGATCCAGCCTTACAGGCTGCAGATCTGAAGGGACATTGTCAGATCCAGCATAGATCTGAAGGGATATTGGCAGATCTGATCTAGGAGGACGCAGATCTGGAGGGATAGGACGCAGATCTGGATTGGAGGCTTCAGATCCAGTAGATCTGAGCAAGCAGGACTCAGATCCATCAGGGAGGACGCTGATCTGGTGAGCAGGATTGTGTGAGAGGGGCTTGACAGCGTTTTCCAGCATTCAGGAGCTGATCCATTCATCTGGAGATTCTTGTGACCAGCACTCCATCTGTTTCTGCGCTGTCACTAGCAGAGACAGCATTTTCATTGGTGAGGGTTTGGAGGATTGATATCAGCTATCTTTTAGTCTTCAGCTCATAGTTCCAGTGCATTCCAGCTTCAGTCTTCAGAGCAGTCTTCAGCCAGCTAGGACGCTGTCCTTATTTGCAGCCATTGTTTGTCTGAGAGGGTCTCCACTTGCCTAGGGCAAGGATAGGTGCACTCATTCTGATTTTCTTGTACTCCTCTCTATGTACTTTCAGATTAATAAAATGGCTTAGTTTTCTGGCATTCTATGTGTATTGTTCCATGACTGCCCGCATTGTATTTTCTATATCTGTCTGGGTATTTCGTGTATTACTGGGTTATTTCCCTTTGGGGATATTACGTTGGTATCGAGCATAGATCTGCCTACTCGTGGTGCTAGCAGCTTCATGACGCCGGATAACCCCATCTAAGAGTCTGCTCTGAGGGGAAAGTGATTCTCGATCAGAGCCACTCAAGATGTGGTAAAATTGAGCAGGGCCCTGTAACTAGCCAGAATCCAATGCGATGATGAGAGTTTAAAGAAGGCCCTCCGTCACCTACAGACGTCACAGGCTTTCAACATAGAGATCAATGAGGGGACCCTCAGAATTCTTCTGTCTGGAGAAGGATCTGACATGTCTCACATTATTATCAGATGCTATTCCCATCAGGATTGTACAACATCCACTATGCCCACTTTCTCACCAGAAGACACAGAGACAGGAGTACGGGGAGGTGCACAGAGGGTCAATCCAGCACCCACGCGACACACCATGCCTACTTTCCTGGTAGAGGACGAGGGGTCGACAGCCCCGAGAGAGGTGAGTCCAGCTCAATGGGCAGCCGCTTTTACAGAATGGCAGGGCTTAGGCCAGGCATTCATGGATACTCTCCCTTTTGAGCGCTATCTCCAGTATCGGTACGGCCTCAAACCCCCTGAGCATGAGCAGCACCAGCATAAGGGGCGCGGGTACCACCGGGATGACCACCGTGCGGCAAGTAGATTCCATTTGCCTATGTTTGATGGTTCATCAAAGACTACGGCAAAGTCCTGGGTGGAGAAGTTGGACATTTATTTCCAGCTTAATCAGATGTCGGAGACGGAGGCCATTAAGATGGCTACATTACATTTAGAGGGTGAGGCTCAGGATTGGTGGTTTCATGGATTGGCGACACTTGGGCATTCCACAGTGACGACATATGCTGAGTTTACCAGGAGAGTGGTAGAGCGTTTCGACAGGAGGGATCCGGAGCAGCATTTTGTTGAGCTGACCAAGCTCAAACAGACGGGGAGTGCAGAAGCATACATCTCGGATTTCTTGAGGATTTCAGTGATGGTACCGGACTTATCGGCAGGCCGGATGGTCTATATGTTTGTGGAGGGGCTATCAGAGCCACTGCGTGGCCTAGTACGGTCAAACAGACCGGCTACACTGCAGGATGCTATCAACAGGACTCGTGACTTACAGGATGTCTTACCCAAGACCCGACCACCTTATCCACAGAGACAGGCTTTCCAGCCTAAGGGTAAGGACACGAGGGCTCCGCCTCCCAAGGCGAATCCGGGACGAGGACAGTTTGATGATGAGGCCAGGAGAGAGCTGAGGCGGAAGCAATTATGCTTCACTTGTCAAGAGCCGTGGGCCCCAGGACACAAATGTGCGGCAGGGAAGGCACATTTCATTGAGGTCTTCTCCGAGAGCAGCGGGGAAGAGGATGAGGAGGATGATGAGGAGGCAAGAGGATGTTATGCAGCGCAGAGTACCTTACCACCTCCACCACCCGATGCAGGTGGGGCATCATTCGCACCTACTGGGGGAGCTCTAGCAGCATTGCGAGGAGTCCCCAAGTATCTGACATTGCGCATACGGGGGACAATGCGCGGACAGCGGGTTTCGGTCTTAGTCGATAGTGGGGCCACCCACAACTTCATTGATGCACAGATGGTTGCACGGAGAGGCATACCGACGGAGGGCTTTGATGGGTTTTCCGTTTTGGTACCAGGAGATCAGACCATGGCATGTGCTCGATATGTACCATAATTATCAGTGACGATGGGCACCTATACATTGACCGATCACTTCTTTGTGGTGGACATCCCGGACACCAATGTGATATTGGGGGTTCAGTGGCTTATTACTCTAGGAAAGGTCACAACGGATTGGAAGGCCTTAGAGATGGAGTGGGATGATCCCAAGACGGGGAAGCATGAGAAGATACGAGAGCAGAACACATATCCACCCCAGACAGTATCGGCACACAGCATGGAGGCGACATTCCGCAAGGGAGATATAGAGTGGGCAGTAGAGTTGCGGGCTTCGGAGGCAGTAGATACAGGACGGACGGTGCACCCTGATCTACAGACTATTCTCGACAGATATGCAGTAGTTTTTGGAGACATTCCGCCAGGACAGCCACCAGATCGGGGGTTTGAGCACACGATCGAGCTGGAGCAGGGGATACAGGCAGTGATTACCACACCGTATAGGCATCCCAAGGCCTATCGGGATGAGATAGAGCGGGCCATTCAGGAGTTGCTGGCCCTTGGGCACATTCGACCCAGCACCAGTCCTTTTGCTTCTTCAGTAGTGCTGGTGAAGAAGAAGGACGGCACATTACGCATGTGCATTGACTATAGGGCTCTGAACAAGAAGACCCTGAAGAACAGGTACCCCATTCCCAGGATCGACGAGCCGATGGATGAGTTGAGAGGAGCACGGTTCTTCTCAAAGATTGATTTGAGATCCGGATACCATCAGATACGCATGAGGGAACAGGATATTCCCAAGACTGCTTTCAGGTGTCATTATGGGCACTTTGAGTTTCTGGTCATGCCATTTGGGTTGACCAATGCACCTGCTACTTTCCAGTCTTGTATGAACCACATTTTCAGGGATCATCTGAGGAAGTTTGTGCTGGTTTTCTTTGATGATATCCTTATATACAGCAGGACTTGGGAGGAGCACCTCCAGCACATTGAGACGATCTTGCACATTTTGGAGGAGCAGCAGTTCTTTGCCAAGCTCTCCAAGTGTGAGTTTGGATTGACGGAGATGCTGTATCTGGGACACATCATAGGAGTGGACGGGGTGAGAGTCCACGAGGAGAAGATCCGGGCTATCAGAGACTGGCCAGAGCCACGGAATGTGACAGAACTTCGAGGGTTTATTGGTATCTGTACCTACTACAGGAAGTTCGTCAAGGGCTTCTCATAGCTTGCTGCACCCCTCACGGAGCTGACGAGGAAGGGGGCATTCAGTTGGTCGGATACAGCACAGCGAGCTTTTGATAAGCTCAAGGAGGTGATGAGCAGTTGTCCCGTGTTAGCATTGCCAGATTTTACGCAGCCCTTTGTCCTAGAGTGCGATGCATCAGGAGAGGGGATTGGAGCAGTTTTGATGCAGGAGGGTCATCCGATCGCGTTCGAGAGCCGGAAGCTCCTTCCACACGAGAGGCTATATCCCATATATGACAAGGAGATGCTGGCCATCATGCATGCATTGGCCAAATTCCGGCAGTACCTGGTAGGTGGCAGATTCAGGGTGAGGACAGATCATAACAGCCTGAAGTACTTTCTGGAGTAGAAACAGTTGCAGGAGAGGCAGCAGAAGTGGATCAGCAAGATCCAGGCTTACGACTTTGACATAGAGTATGTCAAAGGGAAGAATAACGTGGTAGCTGATGCCCTTTCCCGTAGACCGGCCATGTTGTCACTCATGAGCTTGGACGCTGATTGGAAGGCTCGACTACTGGTCGAGTACTCCAAAGATAGATTTGCATGCGAGGTTCTGGATGGGCAGGTAGCGGATAGCAGGTACAGGGTGGCCGATGAGGTCATCTATTACAGGGACAGGATCTTCTTGACTGAGGGATCTCAGCTCAAGGAGAAGATACTCCAGGCTTCACATGATTCACCACTGGCGGGCCATCAGGGGTTCACCAAGATGTACAGGGCCATCCGGGAGAGATTTGCATGGAAGGGCCTCAAGGAGGACGTACTCCAGCATGTCAGGGAGTGCGAGGTTTGCCAGCGGAACAAGGGAGAGATGAGTCATCCTGCGGGGCTGTTGCAGCCTCTTCCCATTCCGGAGGGGAAGTGGGAAAGTATCTCGATGGACTTCATCACAGGGTTGCCCACAGTGCAGGGCAAGGACTGCATCTTCGTAGTGGTTGACAGGCTGACGAAGTATGCTCGTTTTTTCGCCATTTCGGCACATCATACAGCGGCACAGGTGGCAGAGTTGTTTTTCCGGGAGGTTTTCAGATTGCATGGTCTACCCAAGACCATTGTCAGCGACAGGGACAGCCGTTTTATGGGCGGATTCTGGCAGGAGCTCTTTCGACTAGTGGGGACAGAGTTGACACCGAGCACCAGTTATCATCCCCAGACGGACGGGCAGACAGAGATAGTTAACAAGTGGCTAGAAGGCGACTTGCGTAACTACGTCAGTGGGCAGCAGAGAGCATGGCTGAAATGGCTACATCTGGGCGAGTACTGCTACAACACAACCCACCATATGTCCATCGGTATGACACCTTTCTATGCGTTGTATGGATACCATTCTCTATCTTTTGTGGACATGATGTTTGGTCTTATCAGGGCTCCACGAGCCAAGTTATGGATCCAAGAGAGCCAAGACATCCTCCGGGCTCTCAAGGACAACATAGCCACAGCACAGAATCAACAGAAGTTGTATGCTGATAAGGGTCGGGTGGAGAGACACTTTGAGGTAGGGGACCTAGTCTACCTACGGTTACAGCCATACCGACAGTCTTCGCTCAAACAGAAGGGGGCAGAGAAGCTAAAGCCTCGTTTTTATGGACCATACAGGGTGATACGCAGGATCGGGCAGGTTGCATATGAGTTGGAACTGCCCCAAGGCAGCCGGATTCATAACGTCTTTCACGTATCATGCCTGAAGAAGGCACTGGGCCAGCATGTGAGATTCACCGAGGAGCTACCACCTACAGATGATGAGGGGCATCTGGTGTTGCAGCCGGAGGCTATTATTGACACCAGGGAGAGGCAACTGCGCAGCAGGAGGATCAGAGAATTCTTGGTGAGATGGAAGGATTTGCCGGACGAGGATGCCACTTGGGAGGATGAGAGGATCTTACAGCATCCATCACTTCAGTTGCTTGAGGACAAGCAACGTTTTGCCGGGGGAGACTGTAATATTCCCAATTAGCTTTGCTAATTGGAATATTTCATTTTTGCTTTATTTTGCCGCTTTAGCTAGAAATAATAAATAAAGTGAGAAATAAGAGGGGCCACCTCACTTTAGTCACCTCACTTTATAAAATAAAGTGTTTTCCTAGTTGATTAACGTTATAACTTAAAGAGGGGGCCTTGGGGGTCCACACGTATATGAGGGGAGGCCTCACGCTGACCCAAGGGTAACTGCAAGGTGAAGGACGCAGTTAAGGCTTTGGAGGGAGTTTAGCATTATAAAAGGAGGGGGTTCCCACTTCATTTGGCATGCCTATTTTGATATTGATATTGAGAGCTAGACTTTTGTCTGCTTCAGCACGCCGGTTGTTTAGTCGGTCTGCAGCACTGTTTAGTGCACGAGTGTCTCCGGTCGGAGATCTCACCCTTAGCCTCGGGGGACTTCGAGTGCCTGCCCTGGTAAGGTTATTTCTGGTTTCACCCTTAGCTTCGGGGACTTCGAGTGCCCGCCCTAGTAAGGTTATTTTCCAGCACACCTCAGCTTTCAAGGGCAAGTAGCAATAGCTGGTGCAGGGTTTGGGAGGAAGAAGCCCCTTCAGGTCGCAGCTTCGAAAGGAGGGACGTTGTTCCGAGGGAAAGAGGACGCCAGCCACCTGGATGAGGGACTGCCTGTGAGGGACTCAGTCAGACTGGTATGAGGGACGCCGTTCTGTAGAGGAGAAAGACAAGCAGATCGTGCTGAGAAGTGAGGACGCTGCTTCAAGAGACAAGAACTGCATCCAGGCACATTGATGATCCTAATTGAGACACAGACTAAAGGGTATTTGCATCTAGTTCAGAGGGGAAGTGCATCTCGAGATATAACATTAGATCCAAATTTTGGATATGATTGCAAGTCTGTAGAGATATTGGCAGATCTAGCCCAGATCCAAGAGATAACATCAGACTAAATTTACAGCCGCTAGACAAAGGGACATTGTCGATCCACATAGACCAAGGGGATATTGCAGACTCGATCTAGGAGGACGCAGATCTGGAGGGATAGGACGCAGTTCTGGATTGGAGGCTTCAGATCCAGTAGATCTGAGCATATAGGACGCAGATCCATCAGAGAGGACGCTGATCTGGTGAGCAGATTGTGTGAGAGGGGCTTGACAGCGTTTTCCAGCATTCAGGAGCTGATCCACTCATCTGGAGGTACTTGTGACTAGCACTCCATCTGTTTCTGCGCTGTCACTAGCAGGGACAGCGTTTTCATTGGTGAGGGTTTGGAGGATTATATCACTTATCTCTGGGCCTTCACTATAGTTCCTTAGGACTATCTCCAGCCTTCTACTTTCAGAGTGCTTCTAACAATTAGACGCCTGGCCCTTATTTGCGCCCATTGCTTGTCCGAGAGGGTCTCCATCATTTAGGGCAAGATAGCACCATTCCCATTTGCACTTCCTACTTTCAGATTAATAAAATGGCTTAGTTTTCTGGCATTCTATGTGTACTTGTTCCATGATCTGGTTCCGGCATTGTATTTTCTATATCTGTCTGGCATATTTCTGTGTATTACTGGTTATTTCCCTTTGGGGATATTACAGCCTATGGAGACTTGCCTTTGCATCACAAACAATATAAAAATTAATTAAAACATTTACATTTACATTTGCAACAGATATATCTCATTCAACCCTTTCAGTTCTCGGCTCACTGTAAGTTTGTCTTTTCCGCTGCTGTAGTGTAACCGTTTTGCATACCTCTGTTCACTGCAACTCTGTGTACCTTTGCATATCAGATCTTAGAATCTAATCTTCTTTCTTCTCTCATCACACCTTCAGATTTTATTACAAAAATTTCTTCAATTCTCAACAAAGCTTATCCGGCTCTGACACCACTTGATGGCGGGCTTACCCCGCTATATACCCACTATCTTCACTCTCTTTTTCATATAAAACTGCAATTCAAGTTTTAGACCCAATAATTTTAAATCTGGGCAATTTCACAACATTGATGCGGAAGCACTTCTCTTCATTTACTGGTCGTAGAACCAACCAACCAAAATTCACAACTATGTGGAAGCTAATATTTTCCAATCAAATCTATGGTTATGAAACCATATCTTAAAACCCATTTCATGATATTCGAATTAACATTCGGATAATATTTCAATTTACAAAAATATTGCTTTGATCCATCTCATGCACATTCGAATTAATATTCGAATAACTCAATGACCCAACGAAATAAACTTTCGTTCTCACCTTCATGGAAATTCTAATTAACATTCAAACTTTATTAAACCCATTATATAAGACTTTGCCTTTGGATTTAAATCCCAGCACTAACACATATGATTCCATGCCGACATATCATTCAAAGGTTCGATTTCTATTTTAAAAGTCAATCACCAGCACATGTTAAAATGACCTTCTCAGCCCACTTCTTACCATATGATTGAACCCTCACAACCAATAATAAAATCCGAACTTCAACTTGGGCCCACAGTACCTATACCACTTACCTTGCATTAACATCCTTGCAACTTGATAATGCAATTGCCCTTGGATCCCTTGTCTCAATGATCGAACGCAAATCGCATTTTTTATGCTCTGGTGGTTTAACATCCAAAAGCTTTGCGAAATTTGTGGTTTTAGAATACCACTCAAATGCACGTGTCAATAGCTGGCGTATATCGCGTTTTTTTCTTAATACCACTTACCAGTTTTAACTCGCACGAAACCCACATATGGATTTGGAAATCCGCCTTCACTGTTTACAAATCATGGTTCCATTCCCTATTGTTTTCATTTCGCAATTCCGCCATAACTTTTCCGTTTTCATTTACTCGACTCACAATTGTTTAATATGGCATCTCCGTATCTAAGCAAGCCTTCAATGCGCCATTACTCTGCATTACAATTCTTAATGCAGTTCTATATCACATCATTCCATACTTTAACCAGACCATCGGTTCTTCTCCAAACCATCATAGCGCTCTTTCTACACACAGTCAATCTCTATATTTCACTTCTTTGGTTCACTGTGTTGAATATTAACAATTCCATTTCAGGGCTTTCGCACGGAATCTTTGTACGTTGTTCAACAATCCGAACAGGTTTAAGCAAAACCCTTCATCATTTCAAACAGGTCAATCTTCAGTAAGACTTCGACCCCGATCTTACTGTTATGTATGTTCACATAAGAACACCAGATTCCTCCTTTTAATGCTTCCTATGAATCAATTCAATTCGAAATGCCTCCAACCAATTTATGTCTTAATGCATACAATTCACACATTCCTGAGATTAATTCACAGAGTTCACACAAGGCACACTAGTACACAATTACTCAAAAATTTAAAAGGAATCGAACCTCCTTCAACCAGTGATTACATAAAATTCGAGTTATTTCATAATGCATTCAACTCGTCATATGTAAATTGAGGCAGGCAATTAAATACTTTACTGGAATCGATCCTTTCAGTGATCGATTCACCCATTTTACAAGTCAATTTGAAACACACATAGCCTCATGCACAAATCAATCTGACTCTGAATCCTCTATGGCTTGATCTTCAATTCGATGGCCCTTCTATCCTCACTCCTCTGCCTCTTAACAGCTCTTCTACTTCAATTCATTGCCTTTGCTTCCTCTGCTCCTTGTCTGTCTCCTTTGTCTTACTGCTGGTTCTTCTTTGTTCTTTTGCCTTAGAGATAGTTCAGGTGTTGCTCCTTTCTTCTCCTTTGCCATCAATAACAATATTTCCAACAAAACACTGCTTCTGCAGAGAGGTGTTGGAGCTCTTATTTTTTCATCCACAGTGTTAAAAGGAACAGGTTGAGTTTAGACCGGGCAGAGAGCTTGGTTTATGTTCATTACAACTTGAGATTGTTGTCCCATTACTGTGATGATGCAAAGAGCAACAAAGACCTTAAGGTTTGGGATAGGTATCTAGAGGAGACCAATTTGGAGGATGGAGTGTTGCGATTAGACCAATTAGAGGATGCTCTTATCCATGATGATGATGACCGAGTTGACATGCCACCCCCCACTGGTCCCTTGGTTCCTAGGTCCCATGGTTCAACACCAACAGCAGGGGCTTCGTCTTCATCAGTTACAATGCCATTGCCACAACTTCCACAGCCACCATCTTCTTCATTGCCACCACGTGGAGGCGCACCGCCACATACTCTTCGTGGTGGAAGTAGGAGAGATGAGTAGATATTTTCAATGTTCACAGTGCACACTTTACTGCTTTTGTCATAGATTATCATTAGACTTGTAGGCTTGTTGTGAATTTGAACTTTTTTGTCTTGGTGGTGGCCAAGTGGCCTATTTTGTAAACATTATTATTTGGATTTTGGACATGACTAATGTTGACAGTTGCTCACTTATAATATGCTTTATGTTTTATAATATGGTTAAATGTTTTATGTTTATCATTTATGTTTTATAGTATGCTTAATTTTTAAATGTTTTACGTTTTAAAATTTATAGCATGCTTAAATGTTTTAAACTTTTATCATGCTTAAATGTTTTATGTTTATCATTTATGTTTTATAGTATGCTTAAATGTGTTATGTTTTATAGTATGCTTAAATGCTTTATCATGCTTAATTATTTGATGTATGTTTGTAATTTCTAGGATCTAGAATCTAGATTCTAGATTTATGATGCTCGAATAATTGATTATTGATGTACAATGGAATCATGGATGTCATATCTATCTTGATTTATGTAAGAATATGCATGTTTTCATGTCTTCTACAACTAATATGGTATTTGGGATTGTTGTTTTGAATATAAATGCAAAAAAATATAAAATATATATATATATATACTAGACGCTTCCGAAACGCTTCGCTTCCTAAATTTTTGGAAAATGACGCTTCCGCGTCCCCGCTTCGTGCAACGTTGGTCCCAGGTAAGCATGCACCTATGACCCACTAACTAAAGAAAAAGCACCACTTTAGGCCATAATTTTCTTGTCCATATTCTCCTCCAGAGCGGACTATCCTGCCTGGGAGTTGCATTCGCCCTGAGCAGATATGCTTCCTTAACAGAAAAGACTCTGGATGTTGATATGCCCCATCTAAGATTGTCTCGCTCGTGAGATACATGAATACGCCTTTGCTATAGGTGAGAACCCAAACGCTCGCCAGCCATCTAATGGATTTCTGGCGGCCAATCCCCTTGAACTTCCAGCTCCTCCATCCCTGATCACCGGGTGTGTCATTGCAGTAGTCTGCCACCTAGATGGCAGATATCGAGTGGAAGATAGGCATTAGCTCGGCAAGGGACTGATCTTGAGCCAGGCGGGGAGCTTGCTGCCAAGAGTCTTGCCAAACCAAGGTTGACTTCCCATCTTTAACTTCCAAAAAGACATGCGCCCTGATCAGATCATTGTTGGCATTAGCTAGGTTCCAGATGGCCGATCCACAGCGCTGAAGAGGTTCACGTGTGATTTCCCCTGTCCATATTTCTAGGTCCAGATTATTTTCCAGATTTCTTCTCCTCCTCGGATCCACCGCCACCAAAGTTTTTCCCCCAAAGTGGCATTAGGAGAAGCTGGGTCACGCAAGCTAAGTCCCCCCATCACCTTGGGGAGGCATAGCTTGTGCCATGCTACTAGTGGCCATTTCCGATTCTCTAAAGAACCACTCCACAGAATTTGTCTGAAAATTGCAATCAATTCTGTGTAGATTCACTTCGGAGCAGGGATGGCCGAAAGCTGATACATGGGCTTGGCATGCAACACCGACTTCAGGAGGGTGGCTCTCTCAGCCAGATTAAGGACTCAGAATGTCCAGGTCGAGAGATTTTTGGAGATCTTGGAGCAGAGGTCTTTCCATGGGGCAATGCAAAGGGGTTTAAAGATGATAGGGACTCCAAGGTATTTAGAGAGGAGAGAGCCAATGATGAAGCCCAGGATTCTAGCCAAGCATGATTGGACGGGTGTGAAAGAAATAGATATTCGATTTATCTTTGTTTAAGAGCATACCTGAGGCATCTTGGAAGTCCTCCAGAATGTGGTTCAGCCGTGTTGCTTCTCTTAGAGTGGCCTACCCGAACAAGAGGTTATCATCCACAAATTGTTGGTGAGTCATATCCACATTAGTTCCTTGCAGGTGGAGGCCCTTAAGCAGGTTCGATTGCTTTGTCGCTTTGATCATTCTTCCCAAGCCTTCTGCAGCAATGATAAAGAGGAATGGAGATATGGGGTCCCCTTGATGGATTCCTCGAGAAGATCTAAATGTCTCATAGGGGGAACCATTAACAAGGATTGAGAAGAAAGGGGTGGAGATCAATGACCTGATCCACCAGATTCAATCTTCGGCAAACCCAAAGGCACAAAGGATGGCTACCAGATAGTCCCAACTCAGACCATCATAGGCTTTGGAAAGATCTAGCTTAAGGAGCATGCCCCTAGATTTGTGAAACTTCAAGGAGTGGATGGTCTCATGGGTCGAGAAGATTCCATCAAAGATTTGGCAGGCCTTCCATGAAACCTGATTGCTCCTAGCTAATAATGTGGTGGAGTGGTTTCAGGCGGTAGACTAGAATGGAAGATAGGATTTTGTAAATGACAATGTAGAGGACAATAGGGTGGAAGTCATTGGGCGAAACAGCCTCCTGGGCTTTGGGGATGAGAGTTAGAAAAATGGCATTAAGACCCAACTAGATTTGACGGAGGCAACAGGATTCCTCCATAAGCTCCCAAATATCTTGACTCAAGAAAGACCACCCTGTTTTGAAAAATTCGACTATGAAGTCGTCGAGGCCAGGTGCTTTATTGTTTGAAAAGGCCTTGACCACCTCTTCCACTTCCGTGAGCATGACAGGGCTAAGCAAGGCATCGTTCTAGTCCACGGTTACCAGAGAAGGGATATGTTGCATAAGAGTCTGGATGGCTCTAGATCGATTGTAGCCTTCATCTTTTAAAAGAGAGGCAAAGAAGGTCTTCAATTCATTCTCAATATCCTCCTACCTCTCACATCGATTTCCCGTGGATCCTTGAAGTTGAGTGATTCTATTATGGTAGCGGTGATTTATCATGGATCTATGAAAAAATTTGGAGAGTTTCGTTCTCCCTCGTGCAGCCATTGGATGCGTGACTTCTGACGCAATAGAATCTCCTCCTGGTGTCTTCTTTCATCTAACTCTCTGGATAGGAGCCCCTAAGCCTCTTCCAGATCCAGAGAGCGGCCTTCTCGAATGATAGTTCTCTCCACATCTTCAATGCGAGCATCGAGCTTGCATTTATCCTCGAAGATGTTGTTGAACTCTTCTCGGTTCCAGATTTTGATTTAGAGCTTCAGAGCCTGGAGCTTCTTTTGGAAGGCTTGCATCTTGTTGCCTGGAGGGTTGGCCATTAAGGTCCACCAAGCCTCAAGTTTGTCTAGGAAACCAGGATGTCGAAGCCAAAAGATTTCAAATCGGAAGGGCTTTTTCCGAGGGGCAACTGCTGATGCATGTCCAACTTGATCAGCCAATGATTTGACCCCAAGGAGGGTAGGATCTCATTTTTTATCTTTGGATCTTGCAACATCAGACATTCAGAGATGAGGAATCGATCCAACTGGAAGGCCACCTGGATGGAACCCCCACGACGATTATTCCAAGTATGAAAGCCATGTTTGGGGAGAATGTCTACTAGGTGGAGATCTTCTATTGTATCATTGAATACTTGAGCTGAGGGATCTAATCTTCGGACTCGTCTCTTTTCTTCTAGATTTATGATCATGTTGAAATCCCCTCAATTATCCAGTCCTCAAAGGCCCAAGAGCGGCACATCCCTTGCAAATGAGAGAGAAAGAGGTCTTTATCACAAGGCGTGGGAGGGCCATAAACTGCAGTCAGGCTTGTCCAGTTCTCTACGCCTATCAAACAGAAGGAAGTTGAGCGAGAAAATCGGGTGCCTATCCAATTTTTCAAGATGATTTTGTTCGGATCCCACGAGATCACCAAAACCCCAATAGCCCCAACTACCTCAATGGGCATTACCTAACTATTCTCTCAGCATCGCTGACTGTTCTCCCTTACCTTTTCAGCATTCATTTTGGTTTCTTGCAAAAGGACAATTTCTAATCGATATTTATCAATTTTTTCCTTGAGGGATCGAATCTTACCTGGGCTATTGAAGCCCCGGATATTTCATGATATGATCTTCATTGAGAGTGTGGGACGGATCTGGGAAAGTAATCCGTCAGTTGTCTCATCTGCCCCAAATTCAACAATAATTCTCCAACCTCTCGGATCAAGTCTTTGGTCGATTTCCTCCCCTTCTTGCTTTTCTCTGGGCCCCTCGGGTCCACAATGGTGAGTGCCAGAACATTTTTGTCTTTGCTTGCGCCTCTCAGATCTAGGTCTGATCTGCTTGATCTGGCTGACCATTGAGTAAATAGGTGTCCAAAATGGGATAGTTGATTACCTGGGATATCTTTGACATCAGTTTTGATCTAGAACTTGAAGATCTCCAGCATCTTCTTCTCTTCAGTACCTAATCTGTTGTTTTTCTCCTCAACTTCCAGCATTCGGCTAGTGTTGATAAGGGTTTCTTTGACCCACCTATCATCTCCAATGTGTTCAAGAACCTTTCTCTTGGTATCTTTTCTCCCGAGTTGACGAGTTGTTTATCCACCTCCATGGACTAAGGGACTTCCTTAGAAGAGGATGGGACGTCCTTCGCATGCTCTAGAGTGGTATCTTTAGTTGCTAGGACAACAAAAGGATTGACCAAGCTAGGAACCGCCGTGGCAACCGGGGTTTGAGGAGTTAGCTTCGGCCGAGATTGGGGAGCCTCCTTGGACACCGGACATGCCTGCGTTGTATCTTGCTGAGGACAATTCTAGTGAGGACAACGACCTCCCACTTGTTGAAACCCTTCTTCGTCACAAAACTGTGTAGTAAATTGGCTTCCTCCGCGATTGTTAAAGGGCAATCTCTGAAGAGATGCCCATATTCATGGCACCTCCAGCACCTAAACGGCACATGGTCATAGTCGAGCAATTGGATCCAGGTGGAGCCATGGTAGATCAACTCGATGGACTCTAGTAGAGGTTGGGATATGTTCATGTGAACACAGATCCAGGCAAAGGCTGCGTGTCGGCGTCGTTTTGTTATCTCAAATTTCTTAACAAATTGGCCAATGGAGTTGCCTATGCCCTCCAAGATTTCGTGCTCCCAAAATCATCTGGCAATGAATACAAATGAACTCGGACCGGAGTCGCTTTAAACTCCTCCTTGTCAGGATTATAGCATTCTTCCCAAAATCGGAGGAATAATCTGGCATTGCCCATGAAGTATGCTCCATTTTCAAAGATGTGTTTCCTGTCATCCAGATCCTCAAAGATGACAGTGAAAAAACCTTTCGCTCGGAGGCGGAGCTCAAATTGCCCACGTGGTGCCCATTTGTGTTGGATCCAGACAAAGATATCTTGCTCCTTAGGCTAGATCCCCAAAAATTTGGAGATTATGGCATGATCCTTCATGTATTGGCGAGCTTTCTCTAGGCGGTTATTTGGGATGACAAACTTGGGATTGATTGCTGCTTTGGGCAGACAACGACTTCTCCCTTCTATGGCTTGCCATTGCGCCCCCATCACCAACGACTCCTCTGAAGTGGCGGCGGTGGTTGTTTCATTGTTCTTGCGGCCCTGGACAAAAAGGGTGTGATTCAAAGGGTCCTTGAAGGACTGCGACCCCTCACGTCGAGGTGAGGGGCCATTCATTTTCAACTCTGCCGTCGATCAGTGCAGCACAACAGACTTGACAGCGTGCAGGTGATTCAGTGAGAGCTAGATCCGTCAGGGAAGGGTTCAAAGGCAGGGAGCAAAAACCCTAGCAGAGAACTTATTCGGTTAATTGTTGTATATTGAAAGAGATAACAATAAAATTTCTTTTGCTTTCTTTTGACAAACATATTTCATCTTTTACTCATGTACAATTATGAAGACCAAACCTAGTTTTATTCTTCAACACCTACCACCATATTTTTCTATTTAGTGGTGTTTTGGACAACTAAAGTCGTAGTTTTTGGTTGTTTGTAGAGTTTTCCCCAGCTACAGCCATAATTTTTTGCTGGTTTGTGGTGTTTTTAGACAGCTACAACCATCCTTTGTTATGAAATAAAAAATTCATAACTAAATGTATATATTAAATAATAATTATTACAACCATAAATAAATACATAATAATTAATTAATAAATTAATTAAATTAAGGTAAAAACACTTAATTAGTATTGAATAGACAAGAGCCCTAAGGGACATGTCTTTTTGGGGCTCATGGCCAGTCAACTCCTATAAAGGAGAACTGCCATAGCGATGTAACTGTCATCTTTTATCTGAATATATATATATATATATATATATATATATATATGTTCAAGAAAAATTAATGTTTATGAGCAATTTGGTTGTGAGTAAGCAATTAAATTGCTCCAGTGGTATCATAGTGAGATCCTACCACCTACAGCATTTCGTGCCTTGTCTCCCACCTTCAAAATTCGATGTTGTTCCACCCTTCCACTACGCTGCTTCCACTCTCTGTGCCATATCGCTATGTTGTTGCCCACTGACCCTCCACGTTGTCCCTCCATCGTCCGCTATCCCTCCATCATCTGCAAACCGTTGTCCATTGACTGTCAACAACATCAAACCACCCAGTATCGCATCCACTGTTTAACGACGTCAACCATCGATCCACGTTGCCACTGTTGATTGATTCTCGTCTGCACTATCTCTCGTAGACTAATCTGTGCCGATGTTGTCAGCTATTCACCAGTTTTCGATCGAGCTTCCAGTTGCCTAATTGTCGGCACCCTCCTGCTTTTCCGACAAGATTAAACACGACAGTCTCTGCCATCAAGCATCACAGCGAAAGGTCAATGGACGTGAGGGAATCTCGACGTCGATTCGTGCGTGGTGTGAGCAATAAACGGTAGGGTTTGTTACATTATAATTATATTATAAACTAAGTTTTATTAATTAAAATTATTTTTAAAAAAATCAGGTCCACTAGGAAAAAGAAAAACCATGGTTGCTTGGGAGCAGGAGCGCCATTTTCAAAAGCTCCCGGTCTGGAGCGTTTCGGGGAGTGTTTATATATATATATATATATATATATTGATGCATCTATGTCAACAAAAGCATGTAGAATGATCAATTAGACATAAAAAACATAAAAACATAGATTGAATCATATAACATCAATCATCTAGAAGTTATAATCTTCATCAACCACGCCCACAAGTTGGAAGCATACAACATATTGACTCTTCGAGTCTCGCGAATCATCAATCTGAAGGTTTCAAGCTTTCAAAATTCAATTTATAACATTTATCATCATTGATTTCAAATTTCAATATCTAACATTTATCATCATTGATATATATCATAATTCATTTATCATCATCGATTCATTGATTTCAAAATTCAATAGACATTTATCATCATTGATATATAACATTTATCATCATTGATTCATTGATTGCAAATTTCAATATATAACATTTATTATCATTGATATATATCATTTATCATCATTGATTTATTGATTTCAAAATTCAATATATATAATTTATCATCATTGATATATAACATTTATCATCATTGATTCATTGATCACCATATAACTTTCATGAAGCATCATATTCATAATTCATAATGACTTGTAAACTTATAAATGCCAACTTCAAAGTTTCACCTTTCAAATTCAAACTTCAAACTTAAATTGTCATTAAATATATGAAAGAGTCAAGTTTCAATTGTTCAACTGTCAACAGTTATAAAAGATAAAAACTACTAGAAAATAGAAAAGACTAGTAAACAACAAATCTATTTTATCTATTGGCTGGCCCCTTGCCACGCCCACGAGAAATGTCTAATTTGTGCGAGCCACGAGGAAATGATGGTCTTCTAGTACTCTTAGGAGTACCACGTCCACGACCATGACTAGAAGGTGGAGGCTGAATCTGCAAAGGAACAATAGTTGGATATTGAGGTCTGGCACTGGCATTGGCACCCGCACTACTACTGGATGGTGGGACTGGCCCTGTGTGTGGCGGTGCTGCTGATGCTTCATCATCATCCCTAAAAAATTTTGCTTCCAATTCTTCCATATGTACCATGTCGTCCTCCAAATTATCATCCTCTGGGTTGTTGTCCCAGAGTCTGTATGATTGATCCTCATATGCCCGATCACAGTAATGGCTCAACAACCTCAAGTTGTAATGCACATACACCAAGCTTTCAGCTCGGTTTTCATTCAGCCTGTTTCTTCTCACATTATGTATGAAGCTGTAGGTGCTCCAACACCTCTCTGCAGAAGAAGTATTCACAACCTGTGAGAGAACTTTTTTTGCCAACTTTGGCAAAAGTCCCATGCCGCCATATGCTTCCCACCATGTGAGAGCATCAAATCTGTCTCTGTCTTCCATTGCATGGAAAGAACCAAAGTTAGCAGTGTAACTGAAGTATTTGCCTAATTCAAGGCGCAATCTAGCACACTCCTCCCTGTCGGGTACCAACTTGTCTAATGCCTTCATGTATCCCTGTTGTACCTCTGGATCTGTGTGAGGTTTGATCCTAACACCACCTTCAGGTGCACGTTGGCCCAACGAAGATGGAGAGTAGTATTTTGGCATAAGGATGTATGCCAAGGCATGTAGTGGAACATTGAGTTTATTCCACCATGCATACACACAGTTGTGAATCATTGCATACAAGTTGGGATCATTATCCTTAACAACATCTTTTATTTCGCCCAACATGCTATCCTACTACTCATAAACCTCCCAAATCACTGGTTGATCTGTATTTGCAAACCGAATCATGTGATAAATGGGCTTGGTGAAGTTCAAAATTTCCCTCACATGTGCCCAAAACAAAGGGTCAAGGGCAGTCTCCTCCACATGTTCAAAACCTTGCCTGTCAACTACTGTCGCTGCTCTGTCCTTTAATACCTGCCAGTGTGGGCTTGATACCATTGCAGCGAATGACTCTCTTACCTTCAAAAGGCGCCTGAAGGTGAGGTAATAGCTAGCAAATCTAGTCTTTGCTATCTTCAACAACTCCAATTTGGAGTGAGTATGGAAAAGCCCATGGGTATTGCTATGATTTGTAATAAATTTTATCATTTTTTTCCCTCTCTTGTACAAATCACCAAGCCAGTTGAATTGAGGTTGTTTGTTTTTAATGATATCATGCATCAAAAGGTTCATTGTGTGAACCAAACACCTAGACCAAAATATGTCGGGGTATTTATCCTCAATAATTGCTCTTGCTGCCTTACAGTTAGCAGCATTATCAGTGATGACTTGTATGACATTGTATGGCCCAGTCTTTTCAATTATTGCAAGTAATGGGTTCTGCAATGTTAATGCCGGTCTTGAATTTGTCTGAATAATCATATGTTGACAGGAAGATTGCACCACTAACCGACACAGCCAAAACACTTATCAATGGCTTTCCTTTTACATTGGTCCCAACGTTGGACGAAGCGGGGACAAAGCGGGGACGTTTTTTAGAAGCGGGGACGCGGAAGCGTCATTTCCAAAAAATCTAGGAAGAGAAGTGTCTCGGAAGCGTCTACAATATATATATATATATATATATATATATATATATATATATATATATATATTTATTTATTTATTTATTTATTTTTATTTTTTTGCATTTATATTAAAAAAATATCCAAAATACCAAATTAATTGTAGAAGATATGGAAGCATGCATATTTGTACATAAATCAAGATAGATATGACATCCATTGTACATTAATGATTAATTATTTGAGCATCAACCATTTAGAATAGATGCATCAACCATCTATAATCTAGATTCTTCACCTCTTATCTAGCCTTTGCCTCTACCTCGATTATCTAGGGACATTAGTCAAAATTGCCCAATTTTGATCAAACCCTAATGCAAGCCTTAAAATATGGTAGAAAGAACTTAACATGCTTGATCGATTATTTTGACTTGATTGAAATGTAATTTTTTGCTAACGACATGACAAAGAAGTTCAACAATTAACACCACCAACACTAGGGTACATATAGGGCTTGGTGCTCTTGATTAAATGCTAATCACATACCCTCATACATGATATAATCTAATGACATGCCACCATACCACTGATCCTGAATTCCTGAAAACTGTTTAGTCTGCTGAATTTTGAAGAGGATATGAAATTCTATTTTCCCCATATGAAGTCCGATCAGGCTGGAACCACTCTCAAACATCCTGAGTCATTTCATGGTAATGTTAAAAATTTAAGTAACTTTTACTTTAAGAATTTAACATTACCATGAGGGAGCATCTAAGAAATATCTAAGGAGGTAAAAGAGAGCTTATATTTTTTTCCTCCTATCCCTAACTCAGCACTAACTCACCTACTAACCCAACCGAAGACAAAAATTTAAAAAAAAAATTTAAAAAAATCATTTTTCTGACCTACATTAGTCGGATCCGTACGGCACTGTACGGAACCATTCGCGATCCGTACGGATCCATCTCGGAATCGCGGCGGTTCCGTACAGTGATCCGCCGTACGATCCGCGGATCCACTATACGGAATCGCAGATCCGAGCGTACGGATCCGAAAAACCAGGAATCGCAAATTTTTTTGGGATCCGCGTTTTCGAAAATCGGATCCGCGGTTCCGGGTACGGTTCCGTACGGGACGCGGTTCGGGCCTTGGAGCCGGGGGGGGGGAACGTTTCCTGCAACATTGATTGGTCCATCTATCAGAGACAATGGACACCCCATGCTCATTCCACGAATTTGTTATTCTAGCCAAAGAATGGTTTATTTTAGCTTTTTCATGATCAAGACCCACGATTCTGGCCTAGTCATACCCAGGGCTCCTGTATCCTTTGGGGGCATCATTAATGGCAGAAACCATTTCATGCCAATAAGGCGAGCGAAGAACATTGAATGGCACCCCACATACATATAGAAACTGGAAAATTTTTGAATCCACATCATTCCTACACCCTTCGTCAAGGAAATCGGATATGGTTCTATGCCTTAATCCAGCTGTGCCACTGCCTCCATAACCACTGCCATAGGTGGAAGTTGATGGACTTCTTTGTCCATGATGTGATGCACCTGATGGTGTATAAGAATCAATGAAACCGCTAGATCTTTTAGATCTTTGTAGGGCAGCCTCCTCTTCCTTTCTATATTTATCTCTCTCTGTTGCTGGCACACTAACACAAATTTTGATTCCTAGATTTTTGTCTCCATCCCCTGGCATTTTCCCACAAAGGTGCCTTCTCGCATGGGTGTATGAACCATGGTATTCTTTATTGCAATGGGGGCAAAGAAATTTAGTGGTTCCACCACCTTTCTCTCCTTCCTGCCTCTGAACATATTTCCACAAAGGTGTCTGAGTTTGTTCTTGTCTAGTTGGGGTATCTGTGGCCTCATGTTCTCCACTCCCCCCTTCCTCCTCAGCATAATCCTCCTCCTCTTCAAGATTTTCATCAAAACCACCATAACCCACTTCTTCATCCTCCTCTTCTCTAATGTGCCTCTTTCTTCTACTCTCCAACACCATTATTACAAAGAAAGGAACCAGCATGATGAAAATCCCTAGCCATTTAGCCATGATGTTTCAAGTTTCAAGTTTCAAGTTTCTAGCCTGCAAAAAAAATGGAGAAATGCCAAATGGGAATAGGAAATGCAACATAGGAAAAAAAAAATTCAATTTTTAAGTTTTCAACACAATAAAATGCAACATTCAGAAAAAAAATCAAGTTTTCATTTTTGAACAACTTAAAAATTCATCCTAGAAAATACAAAACTAGATTAGAAGACCTACCTCTTTCTTGCAATCTTCCTCTTGCTCTCTTGCAGCTTGCTCCTTGCTCTCTCCAAGCTCTCCTTCTCTCCAAGCTCTCCAACTCTTGCTCCAAGCTCTCCTTCTCTCCTCTTGCTCTCACTCACTCAACTAAAACAATAACACAAAATGAGGGGAGGGTGGGCTTTTATTTACCCAACCCTCCTCCCTCCCTCTCCAAAAAAAAGACGAATTTTTTAAGGAATTTTTTCACGCCGCCGGGGAGCGTTTCTTTTGTCGGGGAGCGTTCGGGAGCGAACACTCCCCGACCGCTTCCGGCATTTTAAAAACGCTCCCAAAGTGTTGGTTTAATGCCGGAAGTGCTCAGGGAGCGTTCGCTCCCAAAAAGGCAGGGAGCGTTTTTACAGGCTCGGAAGCACGCTCCCGAAAATGCTCCCCTCAGGAAGCGTTTTTGGGAGCGCGTTTCCGAGTGCTCCCAAAACGCTCACGAACGGAGCGCGTTTCCAGAGCGGGAACTTGGGGGGGGGGGGGGGTGAAGCTTCCCCGCCACCTTGAGAAAAACAAAATGGGAAGCAGTAATAATGACTATAATTCAAAGAAATTTCAAGAAGAACTCGACAGAGTGCGTAGGCGCCTTGACAAGGTTGAAAGGAAGCAAGATAATTTTGGGGTTCGTCAAGACGAAATAGCAGAGAATATCTTAGCAATAAAGAGCATGATGAGCCAGTCTATAGGAGGAGTCAATACACCTTTTAATCCCTCAGAGAAGCAAAGTCCCAAATCTCCGGAATGCGGAATTTTTCCAAATCATGAATTTCCGTCAATGCATGAAAAGCCACGAATACCGCATGTACAGTTTGAAGGAAGTCAGTACTACACCAAGTTTTCTGACAAAGACTACGTCAACATTAAAAGAGAACTACCTAAATACGATAATAAGGACCATAGAGGCGCCATTGTATGGGTAAATACAATGGACGCCATTTTCGGAGCAAACCGGCCAATAGGTGAACAAGAAAAGGTCATGACTGCATCCAATTACCTGGAAGCAGAAGCGTATGATTGGCTCCTATGGTGGTCTAACAAATGTGCAGCTCGTTCATTCAATTGCCAAAATTTCAAAAACACCCTATTAAAAAGGTTTCACGATGAAGAAAAGGATGACATTTACGAAAGATTTGTTCACCTCAAACAGAAGGGATCGGTAAGTGAATACACTCACGAATGGGAAGTGTTAGCAGTAAGGAAAAGAGGATTCTCAGATGAAGAGCTATGTTGCCACAAAATGTGGGTGCGGGGACAGGGACGGGGACGACACTTTTTGAAACAGGGTGCGTGGGTGCGTCGGGGGTATATACCATATATATATTATATTATATAATATTATATATAAATTATAATTTATATGTGAATTTGTATAAAACAAGAAAAATAAAATATTTTTGATTTAAAAATTAAAGTTTAAACTTCAAAGATTTAAACATGCACATCATTGAACATTCAAGATTCACATACTGATATATATAATATGAATCATGATAATATTAAATAACTTAATAAGTTATAAAAGTCACAATATATGTCCATTGTCATACTACATTCAAAATTTCCCTTAAGGGCAAAGAGTCAAGACATCTCCAAACATGAACTGAACTAGGAAATTTCAAAATACTCAAATAAAAATTTAAAATAGTGAACAATGGCTTCCTCAAGCCATGTCATCAGCATCACTTAGATCTTCAGTCAGCATGCTCTCAAGGTAGGAATCACTCTCATCTTGAGCCTCCTGCTCATCCATAACAGTTGAAGGTAGCTCAATAAGGCCATCTGGTTGTATTTCCTCATCCACGCACATAGCATCATCTATGTATTGGTCCCATCTCTTGAAAGGACCCTCCTTGTACCCAGGGTCTTTTCGAGATATGAGACGAAGTGTGCTATGAATGTACACTAAGTTCTCTGCCTTCTTTGAGCCCAACCTATTTCTTTTTATTGAATGGATAAAGGCATAAGTACTCCAATTCCTCTCGCAAGATGAAGAACTAGCTACCTGGAAAATTAGGGGAAGCCCATTAAATTAATTAAAAATTTAAAAAGAAAAGCTAAAATGAAAATTGAAAATCCAATACAAAAATTTAAATGAGAAATAAGATGAGGAACTCCAAACTAGTTACCTATCCAAGTAACCGTATGGCAAACTGCTGCAACTCAGGAGCATCAACACCATGAAGCCACCACCAATCAATTGGATCCTTCTTCTTGCGTCTATCCGCCAAAGCTGCATGTGAACCAAAGACACCTCGACCACGTGAAAATTGGGCAAATTGAGTTCGTATGTCAGAGGCTTCTTCTGTATCACCATAAATTTTCTTTACAGCGGTGAAGAATCCTTTGAACACCTCTCTATCTTGGGAAGGAGGCCTCCTTCCTGTGGTGGGATCATACCATTTTGGATTAACTGCATAAGCTGCCATATGAAGAGGGGTGTTCAATTTATTCCACCACCCATGTATAAACTCTTTCAATTGTGGCCACAAAGTAGGATCCTTCCTATTTGTGATGGCTTGGATCCTCTCACACGTGGAGTCCACGTTCTCATAAATTTCACCAAAACATGGACCATCTGTATCCGCATAGTGGATCATATCACAAATTTGTTCTATAAATTCAACAACAAATTTGGCATCAGCCCAAAATTGATCATCCAAAATCAACCTCCTCACCTCCAAAGTTGCATCGGAAGTAGATAACTTCCATTGATCCCACATATCACTGATCATTGTGGCAGATAAAGCCTCCTTCATCTCCACAAGCCTCCTAAGTAAAATGTAATAAGTGGCAAATATGGTATTTGCAGGTTTAAGAAGCTCCATTTTGGCATGCTTGCGGTAAATGGCTTGTGATTGATGATGGTTGCATATAAAGATTTGAATTTTGCGGCCATTTTCAATGATTGCTTGGATCCATTCAAGTTTCCCAATGTCCTTCAATGCATTATTCAAAGAATGCACTGCACATGGTGTCCAAAAAATATGCCTGCGTACATCAAGGACAAAATTAATATTTTAAAAAAATCAAACTTGTAAGTTGTAATAAAAAAAAAAAAAAAAAAAAAAAAATTCAATATGTAATTCAATTATTCATGTAATTTAAAAATTGAAACTTGTAGTTGTCACTAACCTATACTCCTTTTGAACCATTGCCCCTACTACTTTGCACACTGGAGCTGCATCAGTAATAACTTGAACAATATTGGATGGCCCCACCTCTGCAATGGCATCACATAATTGGTCTTTCAAGAACATAGTGTTCTTTTCTTGACCAGAACAATCAATGGCCCTGAGAAAATAAGGACCAGACATGGAAGAGACAATGATGTTTATCAATGGACGATTTCTACAATCACTCCATCCATCCATGACAATGGAGCATCCATCTACACTCCAAGATGCCTTCAAGGGTGCCATTGTCTTCTCAAGACAAGCTTTCTCCTTGTCCACCAAGACAGTTCGGAGCTTCTCATAACCAGGTGCTTTATATCCTGGAGGTCCATCATTAATAGCACGAACCATTTGCTCAAAATAGGGTGAACGCGCTGCATTGAAGGGAATGCCACATGCAAGAAAAAATCTTGCTATTGTAAGATCAACACCGTCCCTACCTTTCACATCAAACATGTCATAAAGGCCGCCAACTTTAGGCTTCTTGTGTGCATGACTGGTAGTGCTTTTTGATGCTCTAGATGGAATATTCTCATCACCAAATTTAACATCATCATCAGATGGTAATTCTTTCTCATTAGACTCATCATCTTCATTGACATCATGATCAACATTACGACATGACTGAGAGATTGCCTTACCATCAGCCTTTTGTTGCTCTCTTTGTGCACTAGGGAGTCTATTTGCATCATCTGGGTCTCCAGCGCAAGGATCAACACCCTTCCTTGGTATCTTCATGAAATGAGCTTTAACTCGGGTATAACTCCCTTTCCATTCAAGCTTACATAAATTGCATTTTATTGTAGTTGTCCCCCTAGAACCCTTTGGAGGTTTCTGCCTATCCACATATTTCCACAGTGGATATTGTGGATTTGATGAAGACATTGTTGATTTTGCAAATAATTTAATAAGCCAAATGGCCAAACCTGAAAGCAAAGAAAATAGAAAATTAAAATTAAAATCTGTGAACACTGAAAATTAAAATTTAAAAATCATAGGCAGGCTGAAATTGGGCCTAAGGAACTTTGTAGAGATCTGTTTAAAAAGGAAAATTAACAGCCAAATTCAGCCTATATAAAATTAGTCTATAAATATTAAATTATTAAATTAATAAATAGTAAAATACAGTGATGTAAGCTTGATTTTTAAATTTTAAGGAAGCTGTTCAGTGTTGAAACTTGACAGTGACAAAGGTTCGATTTTCTGAGTTAAGGAGCACCTGGAGCAGCCTAGGAGGTGAGTGTTTTGCTGGAAGGAGAGTACTGTGTGAAAGACAAATCAGCCTATTTTAATTTTTTTTTAGTTGTAAAAATTTGTCTAAAATAAGCAAATAAAATAAAAAATACGGAGTAAAATTTAAAAATTATAATTTCATTTGATAAATCACTGATCAGTGAACAAAGGGCCGACTGATCAGTGATCGCTGGACGGTGGGCGACAGACGCAAAGGCAGCGGAGGAGGAAACCATCGAGGAGGAAGACGCCGTGCTAACACTGCTCAGTGCTAACGCTGCTCCAGAGGACGCCATGCTAAGACCTGCTCAGTGCTAACGTTGTTCCGGAGGACGCCGTCGAGGAGGAAGACGTCGTCAAGGAGGAGGGTGAGGTCGAGGGTGCCGACGCCGGGTTGCTGTGGGATAGACTATAGTGTTGTGGGTCGGTCGATTTTAAGTTTTAGGTTTTAGACTTTTAGTATTTACTATTTAGTAATTTACGTGGTTTAAGTTTAGTGTTATAATTTTAATTTTTAAGTTTTAATTTTAATTTTAGTTTTTAAGTTTACGTTTTAACTTTTAAGTTCTAATTTTAATTTTTAAGTTTTAAATTTTAATTTTAATTTTTACGTTTTTATTATTTAATATTTAATAAATTAATTTAAGTTTTGAATTTTTTACACAAAAAAAAAAAAAAAAAAAAAAAATCGCATTAAGAATAGACTATAATTAGAAATTATTTAATTTTAATTTTAATAAAAAAATCTTAAATTTTAATTAAAAAATTTAGACTATAGTCGAATTTTGATAAAAATAAAAATAAAAATAATTAACCTAACTTGCCCCCGAAGAACCCGAAAAGAACCCATTTTCAGGGTTCTCCGTCACCGAAGAACCCTAAAAGAACCCGAAGAACCCTAAAAGAACCCTGATTTTGTGTTGGACATCTCAGGTTCTTCCATGAAGAACCGGGTTCTTTAGGGTTCTTCTAGGAAGAACTCATCCCAGCACCCAGTACGCGGGGACGGGTTCAGGAACCCTACCCCTGGGTGCGGGAACCCGTGCAACATAAATGAATAAATGAAGAGCTATTAAAAATGTATCGTTGCGGCCTTAAGGATTACATTTAGGAAGAATTAAAATTATATAAACCCCAAACCATTGAAGATGCCAGACATGCAACCATAATTATTGAACGGAAATATAAACTCCATAAAGCACCATATGTCAGTAATGAAAAATCAAACAACTACTCCAAGGGAAAATTAAGTAGACCGTCTTCAGAAAACGCTGGCAAGTACGTTCCACCACCAATGCGCAATGGAGGAAAACAACAGTCTAATGTTGAAAGTAAAAGAGAAGGAAAGTGTTGGACATGCGAAGATAAATACTTCCCAGGGCACAAACGTACGACACAAAAACTTTACAACTGCGAATCAGAAGAATAAGAAGAATCTTTAGAAGATAGCTCCGAAGAAGAGAACAAGGAAGAAATGAGAACTCTAATCCAGATTCAGAAGAAGATATGCCACGAATTTCTCTGGCAGTCATCACAGGGATAGCTAAGCCAGAGACACTGAAGCTTAAAGGCCATATCAAGAAACAAAATGTTATCGTTCTAATAGACTCAGGAAGTACGCATAACTTTATAGATGTCAATGTCACAAAAAGACTAAACATTTTTGCCTACCCTGTAGCAGATTTAAAAGTAAAGGTGGCAGATGGAAAACAAATAGATGGAGTAGGAAACTGCCATCAAGTCAAAATGCAACTGAATGAATATGAAATGGAGTCAAGTTTCTAGACAATCCCCCTAAGAGGAGTAGACGTCGTTTTAGGAGTACAATGGTTGCAAACACTAGGGACGTATTCGAAATATCACTAAAAGCAGTTCATTAAATTCAAAGTGGATGGAAGGAAGTATAAGTTGTTTGGGTTCCAAGCCCCACCTACCCAAATCATCTCTGCTCAACAAATGAAAAATCTTATTCGCAAGGAAGCCCCAATATTTGTTGCACAATGTCAACAATTGGAGTTATTATTGATAGAAGGGATTCACCAACTGTCAGAAGTTTCATCCCTAATCCAGAAATATGAAATTTTTTTTCAAGATCTTCCAATGAAATTGCCCCGTGAAAGGAAAATTGAACATATCATTGAAGTCAAACCAAATTCAACACTAGTAAATGTTAAGTTGTATCGTTACCCCCATCATCATAAAACAAAACTAGAACGACTAATTCAAGATCTGCTAAAGCATGGAATCATTACGAAAAGTAGAAGTCCATACATGGCACAAGTGGTATTGGTCAGAAAGAAAGATGGATCTTTTCAGTTGTGTATAGATTACAGAGGATTAAACAAAATTACTATTAAAAATAAGTTCCTGATTCCATTCATTGATGAGATGCTAGATGAGCTCCATGGCGCGGAATATTTCTCAAAATTAGATTTGAGATCAGGTTACTATCAAATTCGAGTGAGATTAGAAGATGTCGAAAAGACAGCATTCAGAACTCACGAAGGGCACTATGAGTTTAAGGTTATGCCATTTGGATTAACAAATGCGCCAGCGACCTTTCAAGTAACCATGAATGAACTTTTCCACCCATACTTGTGAAAGTTTGTATTAGTTTTTTTCGACAATATTCTAGTTTACAGTGAGACGTGGAAGGAGCACCTCAAGCATCTGGAGGAAGTGTTGTCTGTATTAGAGAAGAATCAATTTTACACCAAGTTATCAAAATGTACCTTTGGGCAAAAAGAAGTTGAATACTTAGGACACGTTATATCCAGAAGAGTCAAAGCGGACCCCAACAAAATCAAAGCAATCAAAGGATGGCCCAAACCCTAGAACATATCAAAACTAAGAGGATTTGTACGTCTAACTAGGTATTACAGAAGGTTCATAAAAAACTATGCACATTTGACAGCACCTCTGACCAACTTGTTAAAAAGGAACGCTTTTCAATGGAATAACCAGGCAGACAAATGCTTCGAGAATCTAAAGGAAGTGATGTCAACCACACTGGTACAAGCAACTCCAGACTTCTCCAAACCATTCGTAGTCGAATGTGATATTTCAGGGTTCAGAATTGGAGCCATAATAATGCAAGACAACCACCCTATAGCATTCGAGAGCAGGAAACTTAACAAATGAGAAGGCTTGAAATCAACTTACCAAAAGGAGATGCTTGCCATCATAGATGCTTTAACAAAATGACGACAATACTTGCTCAGAAGTAAGTTCTCAATCCGAACTTATCCCAATAGTCTTCAATTTCTACTTGAACCAAAAAAAAAAAAATTCAACAAAACAGGAGAAGTGGGATGGAGAAACTTTCAGCATTTGACCTAGAAATACTGCACAAAAAGGGGAGAGAAAATGTTGTAGTTGATGCACTCTCATGTATGGATGAAGACAACACAATATGTGCAACCTTGGTAGTTGTTCTTGAGTCATTAGACGAAATATGAGCAAAGTATGCCAAAGATTCAGATTATGATTCTATGATTGAAAACATCAGTCAATATGCCAATTTTGAATGGAAAATGACATACTATGGTACAAAGGTAGGATTTACCTAACCCCAACATCCAAATTTAGAATGAAAATTCTAAGCAAATCTCACAGTTCTCCTATAGCTGGGCATGTCAGATTCTTCAAAACTTACCACAACATTCGTCAATCGTTCTATTGGAAGGGTATGAGTAAGGAAGTCCAAAAATATGTTGCGGAATGTGATGTTTGCCAGAGGAATAAGAGTGAAAATATCCCAACCCCTGGGTTACTAAACCCATTACATATTCCAAATAAAAAATGGGAGGAAATTTCTGTGAACTTCATTGAAGGATTACTTGTGTCTGACAGTAAGGACAAAATATTTGTCGTAGTTGACAGACTCACTAAATATGCCCATTTCATGGCAATCAAAAAAACTGACACAACTAAGTAAATTGCGGAGGTGTTTTGTAAAAACATTTACAAACTGCATGGATTTCCCAAGGTCATTGTCTGTAATAGAGATGCAAAATTTAAAGGCAATTTTTGGAAGGATTTCTGCCATCAAGCAAGAATATCTCTCAACATTTGTTCGACTTATCACCCCAAACAGATGGTCAAACTAAAGTTGTATATAAATGTTTAGAAACATATCTTCGTTGTTTCGTCACCAACAAACAAAACAAGTGGTCTCATTCAATGAAGTACCCCCGCATAAGACTCGCGAGTACCCCTGGGTCTTCGCGGGTTCTATAGCGAGTCAGGTCACTAGCATAGAACTTGCGCTTAAGACCCTTACTCGGGCAAACCCACATAAGACCCGACTACTCGTATAAGACTCGCGAGTTTTGTATAAGACTCGCATCAAACCCCTATAAGACTTGTCGAACCTCAAAAGGAGACCTTTTTTTTTTGGAAATGAGGTGGAGGAAAAGGGAATTTGCATTAAGGTTTTTTTTGTATTTTGACGAGTCTTATACAAGTTTTATACGGGTCGTTCCCGAGTCTTATACGAGTCGACGAGTCAATGGCCAGACGAATCATATACGAGTACGAGCCAAGCAACACTGGTCTTAGTGGCTACACCTAGCAGAATGGTGGTATAATACCACCTACCAAATGTCGGCTAAAATGACGTCTTTCCAAGCCCTTTATGGTTATGAACCACCCAGACGGAAGGATTTTGCGCTACTCGATTCTAAAGTACAAGCAGTAAAATACCAGCCTTCAACCTTATAAGCAATTGTCATTAAAACAACAAGGGAAAAATATGCTATTGCCGAAATATTATGGCCCATACCAAATATTAAAAAAAAAAAAGTTGTGTGGCTTATGGACTGAGGCTACTCGACAACTGTTGAATCCAAAACACATTCCATGTATCAAGTCTCAAAAAAGTACTGGGGAAAAATCAAATAGCTCAAGCAGAGATACCCGAGAGTCCAGACTGATGAAGAAGAGAGAATCATCTTAGAACCTGAAGGTATACTCGCCACTAGAGAGAAGGTATTACCGTCCATGACTATTAAGGAGTACCTCGTCAAATGGAGGAAACTACCAGAGGAAGATTCATCATGGGAGACAAAGTGTTTCCTTCAACAACACCCAACATTACCTATGCTTTGAGGACGAAGCATTTTTAAGGGAGAGGCAATGTTATGAAATAAAAAATTCCTAACTAAATGTATATATTAAATAATTATTATCACAACCATAAATAAATACATAATAATTAATTAATAAATTATCAAATAAATTAAGTTAAGGTAAAAACACTTAATTAGTATTGAATAGACATCAATCCTAAGGGACGTGTCTTTTTGGCGCTCATGGCAAGTCAACTGCTATAGAGGAGAACCGCCATAGCCATGTAACCATCATCTTTTATCTGAATGAATATATATATATGTGTGTGTGTGTGTGTGTGTGTGTGTGTGTTCAAGAAAAATTAATGTTTATGAGCAATTTGTTTGTGAGTAAGCAATTAAATTGCTCCATCCTTGTTGCTAACTTACTAGCATTTTTGTGTCTTTGGACCACTATAGTCATCCTTCTTGTTCTTTTTTGGTGTTTTAGGAACTATATCCATACTTTTTTGTTGTTTTGTGATGTTCTTAGACAGCTACAGTCATCATTGCATTCTGTTTTGTGGTGTTTTTTGAGCAGCTTCAGCTACAACAAACTCCTCGTGGTAAGAAGATAACACTTTTTAGTTTATTTAGCTTTTATATTTTCTAAGAATGTATTTCATATTTCTAAGGGTTTTGATGGCCCTTGCGAAAATATATAAGTGTGTTATTTCATTTTTTCATTTTATTTGTTTTTGTATATTTTTTGCAGCAAAAATGGCTTTTGGTCAAGGTGTTGTCATTATAGGGGCCAAGAGAAACACAAGGCCTGCCTTTATCCTCTTTGGAAGTATGTAACAAAGGTTTCCAAGATTGAAGGTGGCAGTGCATGCGAATGGATATGCAACTTATGTGAAAAACCTTACAAGGGCTCTTAACCAAGATTGTGGGCACATTTTTTGCAAGAAAAGAGAAAAGGTGTGGATGTTTACCCAAAGACAACTGACCCAAAAGAAAGGAAGTATGAGATTAAGCAAGAAGGGGTTGATTGACTTAAGAAAATACATGATCAGCTGGCCAATGCTACTCATGAGGCTCCAAATATTGAGCCAATGATTGTGCTTGAAGCAAGGAAGAGAAGAGCATCTTAACAACAACATGCACAACCAACATCAAAAACTGCTAGGAGCCCATCAATTCAAGAGAGTAGACTAGCTAAAATGATCAATGCTCAAGGTAGAGGGGAAGTTTATTCAAGAGTGGCAACGGACATCTATGTTTGTGGTATCCCTTTCAATGTCATTCAATCTCCTTATTGGCAAAACTCGGTAAGAGAAATTAATAAAGCTCCTCAAGGGTACAAGGGGCCTAACCATGAAAAGAGTCGAACCGAACAATTCAAAATGGAGAAAGACAATCTTGAGGATGTTTTGGCACCTATTCGTGCTTCATGGAGTAGCTCTAGCATTAGCATTATCTTAGATAGATGGACAGACACTAGGTGTAGGCCATTAATTAACATCATTGTTAGTTCAACAAAACGAGCAATGCTTTTGGAGATTGCAGATTGTTCAGGGGAGGTAAACGATGCTCCATTCAAGACTAATATCTAAATCAAAGCTATTGAGAAAGTAGGACCTGCAAGGGTGGTGCAAGTTATCATGGACAATGCACTGGTTTGCAAAATTGCAAGGTTAATTATTGAGAGCAGATATGATCATATTTTCTAGACTCCTTGCATTGCCCATAATCTAAATTTGATCTTTAGAGGATATTGACAATAAAGTTCCATGGAAGAAACTTACAGGACAACCAAGCGAGATGATTAAATTCATCACTAACCAATACCAATCTCAAACAATATTTTGTGAATAATCCAAGTTAGAGTTGCTCAAAGTTGTTGAGACGAGATATGCCTCAAATTTCATCATGTTGAGGTAAAGCAACCATTATTTATATGGTGGTGAGTCAACTTTGGGCTAAGTTGAGGCAGGGAAAGTCAGAGCAGGGGGCCATGGTGTGCAAATTATGTCTTCATGAGGGTTGGTGTAACCAAATAAAATTCTTGCTCAAGTTCACATCCCCTGCATTTGAGCTTCTTCGAAGTGCCGACATAGACAAGTCTTTCTTGGTAGAGGTTCATGATGGTATGGATTCCATGGTTGAAATAAATATGGAAATGATAGCACAAGAATATCCTCAGCTTCTATTTCTTGATGTTCATTTTGGGGATACGGTGAAGAAAATCATGGTTGAGAGATGGAACCAATTTAACACTCCATTGCACACTTTCGCGCATGCCCTAAATCCGAGATTTTATGATAAAGACCTTATTGCTCAACACAATGAAATGTGCCACAAACAAATAGGGAAGTGGAAAATGGAGTGAAAAGAGCTCTTATGAGAATATTTCTAGCTCATCTGTGTTCAAAAGTGTAACTAGGTTCGGTCTTCATAATGACTTGTAATTATGAATTTATGTAATCAAGAAAACAAATAATAAAATGTATTTTGTAATGCTTGCCTCGTGTATATGAAGTGTTGTTACACTTGTAAAGATAAATTATTGATGTAATTTGTATGCTCGAAGACCTTGTCAATATGTTCCTTGCATTCGACTCAAATGTGTTGGAGACACTCCTTGTCAAGTCGGCCCACAAACAGCGTTTCAAGTCGGCACACCCATAGAAAGACATGTTGGCCTAGAAGAGGAAGACAATCCCTATATAAAGGAGGGATTGCAGCCTCATTTGGATAGATTAGTTCGGTAAAGTATGAGATCACAGTGCGAGAAAGGGTTTGTGTTTTGGTGTGAAGGGAGGAGGTTTTTTAATGAAGAGAAAGAGCTCTCTCATATATCTGTCTTGGGTCCAATCAGTACATAAGGAAGTGCGAGCTAAAAGGATTTTGCTGGTACGAAGAACAGAAGGTCAATCAGTGAAGGAGAGGAGGGTTTATCTATCTCTGTCTCAGGGCTATACTGCTCTGCATACTTTAGGTAGGCCGAGGGCTACCACAGTGAAAGAAAAGGTCTGCAATACAGTGCGTAAGAGAGGTTCAATAAGAGCCTCAATCCTGGGCCACCTCTTTTGGAAAGAGCCTAGGGCATATACAACATGAAGGAAGGCCACTACAACAAGTCAAAGATCTTGGTCTTGGGCATCAAGGTTGCAAATACAATGTCGAGGAATCATCTCTAGGAGACCATGACTAGATCAAGGAAGGCAATGCATTGTCTAGAGCTATTAGACAAGGGCCCGAGTTCCCTAGTACTAGTGCAGTACGGTGTCGAAAAGGGAGATCAACATAAGGAGCCTAGAAGAACAGTGACAAGGTCTTGGAGGCATACTGAAGTCAAGGGTCTAAGTCATAGTTATGGTACTCGTCAATTGAAGATCTATAAGAAGAATTATTATCGAGTTTTCCTCTCCAAGAGGGAGAGGTTTTGGCCATGTCTTGAAAGCCTAAACTTTTGTGTCTCTTGCGCATTTGATAATTGACTTGATCAGAACATAATAATGTAACGAAAGATAAGATCTAAGTGAAAGAAGCATAATGAAATCACAAGTAATTATCATGAAAGAGAAATTTTAATAAAAGCCCTAATTTCTCAACAATCTACATAGGGAGTTGAAAGAAGAATTTGCTAGTTTTGTTGCTAGTTTGGATGACTATTCAGATAGTTTAACTTTGGATGAGAGGAGCACAATGAGTCCATTTCGATGGTGAATTTTGTCATGGAGCAAGTGGTGTACATCTGCAATGCATTTCCATTTCTATTCTTTCACAAGTGGCAAGTGTTGGAAAATGTAACTAGGTTCGGTCTTCATTTACTGTACATGAGTCATCTTGTAATGTACTAGTCAAAAGAATAAAGAAAAGAATGATTATTATTATTATTGTGACTTATTAAAGAATGGGTTTCATGCTTGGGTCACCATGTTTTAGGTCAAAATACCCAGTGAGGACTTTTAGGATTTATTTTGAGTTAATAGAGTCATTGTACATTTAAAGAGACCCTTCTTGGGCTTTTGGATCATGTAAAAAGGTTTAATATTGAGTCAAATATGAATTATGTAACCTCCACACCAAGTCAACATAAAGGGAATCATGCCGGCCTAAGAGACACCTATTCGAACTCACCTGAAGCCTATAAAAGGAAGGAAATCAAATTCATTTGGAGTACACTCTCTCATAGCAAGTTCAAAATCTCTTGTAACTGGGAAAAGTTCGAAGTCTATCGCTGAGAATCCAAAAGAAGTGTGAATTTGGGGAAGTCTAAGGAGAACGAGAAAAATGAAATTTTGGTGCCTCTCTCTCTATTTTGTGCCCTAGATTGGGAGATCGAAGTCTTCCAAATTTTGTTGTTGCCAGAAGTCATCTGATGCTAGAAGTTGTTGACTAGTTGAAGTTGTTAGAAAGGGGTCGAAGTTCTGGGAGGTTGACTTGGTGTGGAGGGAAAGTCTGGTATATGTCTAGGGTGAAATGTCTCAAAGAATACTATTGAAAGGAAGAATTATCTTGACTAGGTTTTCCCCTCAAGGGGGGTTTTTCCCTAGCATAGTGCCTACATCTGGTGTCTATTGTTTTATGTGTTGCTGCTTTGGTAATTGCTTGATGAACTAAATGAAAGAAGATATAAAGAATCGTAATAACAAGAAACATCACAAGTAATTATCAAGAATAAGAAAATATTTCTGCCTTTCTGATTTTCTAGCATGGTTTCAGAGCTTTGGTGAAAGAAGGAAGAAAAAGGAAGTTTTCAGCACTTAATCAAGGAACCATTCAAGGATCATCTCAAGGAAGGAATCTACTACAGTCTAGGAATGTCTAACACAATCAAGGGAGAAAACAAACTTGAAAGAGCCTCAAACTACAGGTCCTGGAAGAAGAGAATTGACCTCATCCTTGAAAAGAATAAGGTATTGGACTTGGTCAAAGGAAAAGTAAAGAAGCTTACAGAGGATTCCAGTGATTGTGACAAAGTAAAATTCAGGGAACTAGAATTGGTGGCCATCACTCTAATGGTAGAAGGAATAAAGGACAACCTTGTCCCATTCATAGCCAACATCGACCATGCTCAGGAAATGTATGAAGCCTTGTCGAAATTATTCACTATTAAGAACATTGGTCAAGTAGCAAGTTTGAAGAATGAGCTAAAGAAGACACAATGGCCTCCTCCTTTTTGAAGATAGCAAGAATCAGGGATGAACTTTTGGCCATTGATGAAATTGTTCCAGACAAAGAACTCGTGATCATTGCCCTATTAGGATTGCCACCTACTGGGGATGCATTTGCTACAGGACTTAATAGTTGGAAGGTAGCTCCCACCTTTGAAGAACTATGGACTACCTGCAGTTAGGAAGAATTAATGATCTCATTAGCTGCCAATCCTGAAGGAGTATCAAATTCCTACATTGCTCAACATAAAGGAAAGAAATCGAAAAGACCAAGGAAGAAGGGTGACATGTCTAAGGTAAAATGTTATCAATGCCATAAGAAGGGTCACTATAGGAGTGATTGTCCCGACAACCCGAGAAACAAGAAGAGAGAAAGAGATCAAGCCAACATTGTTGAAGAAGGAGACTCAAACAAAGTCAAGCTCGAAGAATCTGACATTAGGGACTTACACTACTAAGTCCTTTGCTTATAGCTTTAGATATCTAATTTCATATTTTTGATGTTTTAGAATTTATAGGTTTCTAACATATTTTTGGAAAAGACATTTTATTGTTTTTATAAAGTTTATAGGTATCCCTCAAGCTTTGGAGGGAGCCCTCAACAAACTCCCAAAGATAAGTATCACATTTCCTTTCAGTTTCTGGTTTCATGTACTTATTTAAGTTTTGATTATATCAATACTAATCATCTTTCTCCTTTTATTGTCTTGATTAGGAAAATATCTGCTATACTCTCAAGGAGTATGAAGGAAGACCTCTCAAGACAAGGTTTGTCTAGAAACAAGGTATGCTTTAAAACATTGACTTCTTTATGATAAATGTTCATTCATTTGACAATCTATTACTAACATTATTGTGTCCAACTATAGTGAATCACATTGATTCTTATTTTGGGTGATTAACCCTTGATAAATCTACCCACCACACCCATATTCTTAACTGATTTCGTAGAACCCTAGACAGGTTCTGGAAAACCCTAACCAAAGGGTATGCTAATGTGAATGTCTGAAACCCTAAACTGCTTAGGGATATTGTGAAATGCTATTTGAAGTTTTATTGATGATGTCATGTTTAGGATTTTGGTATGATCAGAAAAACCTAAATTATTAGGGTTGAATGATAAGGTCTAAAATCCCGAAATTTTGAAGTTCTGGTAATGTTGGGTTTGTTGTGTTTATACATTGAAACCCTAACTCATTAGGGTTTGGTGGAAAGTGTAAGCAAGATCCTTATAATGTAATTTCCATGGTATATGTGTTTGTCTGATCAAACCCTGGTCCAATCAAATTTATTGATATGTTGTGAAGTTGGGTTTGACTATGAAATGTAATACCTTTGCTTGATGATGAATCCTTTGGTATGTGAAGATATGTCCTTTTTGGTTGAAACCCTAGCTTGGTCTAGGTCTATATATGCCTAATGTTTTAATGTTGTCGGACATATGATATGCCTTTGCATGATAATGAACTCCTAGATACATGTGTTGACCTAGTTATTAATGGTCATAAGTCTTAAGATTTAATATCAAAACTTGTCTGAGATTCTAGGATGATGATATTTGGAAATCTAGGGTTTTGTAGCTAAACCTTAGTAGTAGTTAAATTCTATAGTATTTGTGATATAACAATATGAGATTTATATAATGATTGTTGAGGTTGTGAAAATGAAATTTTAGGGTTTTGAAGTTCAACCATATTAGAAGTGAAAAATCTCTAATGAATAATGATAATATGATGACTTGAGATTTGTATAAGAGCGTTGAAATCTGAGTTCTAGTTGGATTTGATGGTTGATCAAAAATCTAGGGTTTGCAACTAACCTTAGTGGAAGTTGGTCATGTTAATGACTAAGCTGTGATTGACTTTGATTGATTCCCTTGTATGAAATCTAGGATTTGTATAAATATCTAGTGGAAAGTCTAACATATGAATTCTGAAAGATGTTAGATATCTTGTAGATCTATATTTAAATTCGTTCTAGGGTTTTCTATATGTTGTGAAAGAAACATTCAAACCCTAGATAGAATGAAAGTTGTTATGAAGTAGTTTAGGGTTTATGACAAAGTCCCTAGTAAAATGTTGAAGAATATATGTCTCTTGTTTGTAATTAAGTTTGGGTATCTGATATGAAATGCTTCAGTGATTCTGATATGGCTAACTTCATCATACTTCTACAAATTCGGTTGTACAGTTGTACTTGCTACCTAGGTTATTCAGGTACACAATATTCAATATGGTGAGATGCCCATTGACGTGATAAGCATGATGAGGATGATGATAACTCTGATGAAATGGTTGGAAGCCACGAAAGATTCTCCGATGAAGAAGTTGATCTCCCTGAGGAAGCCTGAATAGAAGAGATCTCCCTAAAATTAAGAGGGAGTCTGGATAAAGGTCCTCTCTGATTAAGAGGGGGTGACAGATATAATTCTCTACTCCATGTGTTATGCACTAGACTAGGACCAACAAACATAAGTCATAGTGAAGGCCATGAGTGAGAGAAGAATATTGGAGAATGCATTTTGAGTTGTTGCATGAGAAGTAGAAGGAAAGTGTATGATGAAGGAATCTTCTGTCAAATATTTGGTTGATGGTCCTACTATGAAAGGTTGAGAAGCAACATCGAGTTGTTTGAAAGACCCCGAAGGTTTGTATTTGTTTATGCACATTTGAAAGTATATTATTGATTGGGGTTGTGTTTGTATAGAAAAATCTCTCGAAGGATTTGATAGCATGTTGGTTACCAATCAGTTTGATTGGGAGAGATTGGTCATCCATGATCTAATGGATCAAGGGATGTTGAGGCTTTGTGAGTGAAGCATTTCCTAGGAGGACATCTGGCCGGCACTTTGTGTTGATGTCTAGGTCCCAAAGTTGGACAGGTTGTGTTGATTGAAGAGCTCTGATTTTTGGATACACACCTGGATTCCCGGGTTGATGGTTAGCAAGTAAGCCTGATGGTACCTAAAGGGGTTGAAAGCTTGAGTCCATCTTAGTCTCACATGGATATATTGCCCTAGCCAGGAATCTAGTCCGTGACATTACGGTGCCTTAATTGTTCAAAGACCAATGGATAGATTGTCCTAGTTAGGAATTTAGTCCATGGAATTGTGGTGCATAAAGTTCTTCATTGTTCATATAGTATGAGATCTTCCATTGTATTTGTATATGATGAATACCTCCCTAGTCAATGTTCCACCGAGTTTCCGGGACGGGGAAATGCGGGAGCGAGGATACGCACAAGGGGGATGTATATAAGCAACCCCAAAGTTTAGGGAAATTTTGGGGAAATGGGGGGACGTCAGAGCCATAAAAATTATAAAATTATTAAAAATTTAATATATAAAATTTAAAAAAAAAAAAAATCCCAACAATATGTTAATAACTAAATTAGTAGATGGTAAATCTCATTAATTATGAAATGCACATCTAAATATGATCATCATTTCGTATTAGACTATTGTGAAGTAAAATTATCATTTGACATTTCTACAATCATCAATGTAAATCTAAAAATAAACTACTAAATCGAATCTATCATTTGACATTATGCAATGTTCCATCCAAATTCATCTGGCAATGGGCATTAATATTATGCAAGGTACATCTAAATTAAATTCATCATATGACAATTGAAATTACGCAATGCACATAAACATTTGAAGTCTAAAACAGCCATAGAAAACTGAACTAATAAATAAACATAGAAAGCAGTGAAATACAAAAAATGTTTTTTTTAATTGTTATTAGTGAAAAAATTCGGGGGACGCATCCCTCTTGCATCCCCCTTGCATCCCCTCGTCCCCCCCCACAAGAGAGATGCATTTCGTCACCAGAATAATGCCCCCCTAGAGTTTCCCCGAGTTTTCCAAAAAAGGGGACGTGGGGAAAGTTTCCCCAAGAGTTTCTCCATCTCGGGAGCGTGGGGGAGCGGGGAAGCGCGTCCCCCACCCTGGGGGATGCGTCCCCATGGAACACTATCCCTAGTTAAGAGGGAGTGTTGGAAAATGTAACTAGGTTCGGTCTTCATTTAATGTACATGAGTCAATGTACTTGTCAAAAGAATAAAGAAAAGAATTACTATTATTATTATTATTATTGTGTCTTATTAAAGCATGGTTTTCATGCTTGGGTCACCATGTTTTAGGTCAAAGTCCCCACTGAGGACTTCTAGGATTTATTCTGAGTTAATAGATTCATTGTACATTTAAAGAGACCCTTCTCAGGCTTTTGAATCATGTAAAAAGGTTTAATATTGAGTCAAATACGAATTATGTAACCTCCACACCAAGTCGGCCTAAAGGGGATCATGTTGGCCAAAGAGACACCTATTCGACCTCACCTAGAGCCTATAAAAGGAAGGAAATCAAATTCATTTGTAGCACACTCTCTCATAACAAGTTCAATATCTCCTGTAGCTGGGAAAAGTTCTAAGTCTGTTGCTGGGAAGCCGAAAGAAGTGTGAGTTTGAGGAAGTCTGAGAAGGAGAAAAACAAAATTTTGGTGCATGTCTCTCTCTCTATTTCGTGCCCTAGATTGGGAGATCGAAGTCTGAGAAGGAGAAAAACGAAATTTTGGTGCATCTCTCTCTCTCTCTATTTCGTGCCCTAGATTGGGAGATCGAAGTCTTCCAAGTTTTGTTATTGGCAGAAGTCGTCTGCTGCTGGAAGTTGTTGCCTAGTCGAAGTTGTTGGAAAGGGGTCGAAGATCTGGGAGACTGACTTGGTGTGGAGGGAAAGTCTGGTATATGTCTAGGGTGAAGAGTCTCAAAGAATACTATTGAAAGGAAGAATTATCTTGACTGGGTTTTCCCCTCAAGGGGGGTTTTGCCCTGGCATAGTGCCTACGTTTGGTGTTTATTGTTTTATGTGTTGCTGCTTTGGTAATTGCTTGATCAACAAAATGAAAAAAGTTATAAATAATCATAATAACAAGAAACATCACAAGTAATTATCAAGAATAAGAAAATATTTCTGCGTTTTCGTTTTTCTAACAGCAAGCTCTTCATCAGCAGAAAAAAATTGGAGCTCCTATGATTTTATTTATTTAGTGAAGCATAACCAGTTGAGTTGGCAAAAGGTTGAGGATCTTATTATTGTACATTCCAACCTTTTCCTCACATCTCGTAAGGCTTCAAAGTATAGTAGTGGACCTTGTCAAGAATGGGATGTAGATTTTGAATGTCCTGACTTGGACATCTCTCTTGTTGCATTGAAGTGGAATTGGAATTCCTTCTACAAATCCACATTACATTGTTGAACATGCATCTTCTTTTATTATCCATAATGAAAATGGTAAAGAGGTTGATAACTATTAGCCATGGCCCTTTAGGCTTTATTTTCCTTGATGAAATAGTCTCAAGGTGTATTGGCATTCCTTCTAAAATTTCATTGTTTAATGGTCTTCGATTCATCAATGATAAAGTTGGGAGTTATTGAATGAACAAGGAGAACTCAGACAAGAGGGGTTTTGCACATAATATAAAATATGAGATGGATAGAGAAGGTTCGAAAGGGCCAGAAAAGTTGGAGCACAATGCGAAAGGATTTATATTGCTGAAGAATTGCCATGATACAACACGACAATAGTCACCAAAACAACAAATTTTACATCCACAAGCTTTTCAAATACGCCTGACTCCTTCAACATCAGTTCCTCCTCCCCCTGACACTGAAGGATATCAGAACCAGCCCCAACAGAGATCCTTCTACTCAGGAAGGACACTCAAGTTTAAAAGGTAAGGAAAATGTTAGCAATGCAATCTCCATACTTGCTACCAGTCACCACTATGCAAGCAGTTCTTGTCTCAGTGAAAAATGGAAGTTTGTCTTGAGATAAAATAAGATAAGATAATCATATTAATGTCGGACAAATAACCATAAATTGGTGAATGGATCCACAAAGTACAATAGTATCAATAAACTGTGGGAGTGCATTTAGCCATGGCCCTTTAGGCTTTATTTTCCTTGATGAAATAGTCTCAAGTTGTATTGGCATTCCTTCTAAAATTTCATTGTTTAATGATCTTCGATTCATCATTGATAAAGTTGGGAGTTATTGAATGAACAAGGAGAACTCAGACGAGAGGGCTTTTGCATATAATATAAAATATGAGATGGATAGAGAAGGTTCAAAAGGGCCAGAAAAGTTGGAGCACAATGTGAAAGGCTTTATATTGCTGAAGAATTGCCATGATACAACACGACAACAGTCACTACAACAACAAATTTTACATCCACAACCTTTTCAAATAGGCCTGACTCCTTCAACATCAGTTCCTCCTCCCCCTGACACTGAAGGATATCAGAACCAGCCCCAACAGAGATCCTTCTACTCATGAAGGACACTCAAGTTTAAAAAGTAAGGAAGATGTTAGCAACACAATCTCCATACTTGCTACCAGTCACCACTATGCAAGCAGTTCTCGTCTCAGTGAAAAATAGAAGTTTGTCTTGAGATAAAATAAGATAAGATAATCATTTTAATGTCTGACAAATAACCATAAATTGGTGAATGGATCCACAAAGTACAATAGTATCAATAAACTGTGGAAGTGCATTGAGCTCTTCAAATTTGGACCATGTCAAAGAAAGTCAAACTATAAAGTTACAGCCTCCAAAATTTGGAATCATCACCACTGATCAGATTGTTGACAAATAACCATAAATTGGTGAATGGATCTACAAAGTACAATGGCATCAATATGACTAAACTGTGGGAGTGCATTGAGCTCTTCAACAATAAATCATGTAGAAGCAAGTCAAACTATAAAGTTCTGCGTCTAAATTGTTTTATCATCACCACTGACCATTACATGTATTTGTCCCAATCAAATCAATTCTCTCCTTTGTTCTGTCTTTTAAGTTTTACGTGTCACACCGGTAACCTATAATAGTGATTGAAATTTGCACACATTAAACAGCTACCTACAGTAAGCTTCACCTACATCAAAAAATTTCAGAATTTATCTATTTCTTTGCAGGTGAACAAAGAGAAGTCTTACAGAGAAATCCTAGAGGATTCCATCAATGTATCATTGCATGTGTCCAATCTTAATGCACACGGAATTTGCAAGAGTGCACACAGAGTGGACAGCATTGGAGGTTTATTGGCTAGCTCAGCTTGAAATATGTAAATCATAGATACATCGCTAGTCTACCTCAAAGATACTCAGCCCAAACCTGTTTCCATTAAGACAGTGTGGTAAAGCCAATAACCTAGAAGACGAGAACTATAGCCGTTTTGCCACATACAATATATTTTCTTCTTTTCAAAAAGAATAATTGATTTTATCTTTTTTGTTTCGAAAAGTAAAACCCTCCAGAATCATATCAACATAAGAAACAAAATAATTATTTCCACAGGAATTTCATACATAACATAAACACTACTATGCAAAATCCATTATCTAACACAGACAGTCAGTGTACTGAAATCTGTATTTTGATTTTGTCAATCCATTTTTTTGACTCTGGATACTTGTTGAACAAACTGCAAAAGTTGTTCACCTACAACAAGATTAAAAAAGAAATTACCTTCTCCATTAGGAAATGACCAAGAGATGGCATATACTGCATCACATACATGACTGCAAGTACAGGCTGCAATATACAAAGAGAACAATTTCAATTTTCAACATGTATACCAATCTTCTATTACTCGTATACTAGCTACAAAATTCAAAAATTTGCAAATGTCTATAACAGATATCGTACTCTTGTAAAATGCCAATACCAAACACTTTGAAGCATTAGAACATGGAAAATAGGGACAAAATCTGGAATTACCATATCAATGAGATGGAGATTTGCAAATTCTTTGGTTCTTGAAAGCATGAAGAAAAATAAGATAAGGTAAGATAATTTCATTAATGCCCAACAGGTGACCACAAATAGATCAGTAGGACTGCTAACTACAATAGCATCAAAACACTGTGCAAGCACAAAGGCCAATCTTATGTAAAGACCAAAAGCAGATCTGATCTAAGATCTAAACTCCATTTTTGAGGAAAGAAAGTGCGGCTGAAAAATCTCAAGTCATACATGGAATGCTAAAAATCCAGAGGCCAACAATGCACAGAACTCCTTGGAGCAATGCCCCAGAGGAAAGTACAAGGGGGAAGAAAAATCCTTGGTGACCCTAGACCTGCTGACTGAAGAGAGGTATTATATTGGATTCCAAATGAGCCTATAATGGATTCAAATGCTTATGAACTTCATCTGACTATCTTATCAATAAATAAGAGTGCACCAGCAAGAAAGGTGCACCATCCCATACAAAGGGACTTAAATCATCATCGTCCATAACCTAGTCCAGGAAAAGGGCAACGTCCATCAAGAAGATGCTCAACTGGCCTAAGGGTGTTCTTCTATGATTGGGGCACATCATCTTTCTTGGCAATGTCCCGACTTTCTTGAGCATCATTTCAAGCTCTAGAGGGAGAGGAGAGGTTCATCATTAGTGTTGGATTAATCCCAAGGTCAACACTCTTCTCTAGGTGGTCAACGTCTGGCTACAATGCCCTGTAGTGTCATTACGCGGGGCTAGACATCCTCTCTAAAGTGTTGGAGAACACCCAATCATTAAGCGGGGCTAGACATCCTCTCTAAAGTGTTGGAGAACACCCAATCAATCTCTAAAGGGATAGGTGTTGTACCTCGAAGACAACATCTATAACATACCCTCAAAATCAAGTGAGATCATCATGATAGGTAAAGAAATCATACAAGTATCACAATGGACCATATTTAATGCAAAAGGCACAAGAGGACTTCACACAAGTATCATCTTGAAATGTCTTTCTATCTTAAGGTTTATAAACAAGTTACCATGCTTAGGTATGGGAGGGTTATCCAAAGGCCCTATCATGTGCTTCTAACCTCAAGGAGAGGAACGATTTGTTGAGATTTTGGGGTGTTGGGGTAGCATTGGATGTGCTATAGCTCCCAAACTTTGTGGAGGGACTAGAGTACATAAGATCTCCAAGACCCAGAAAGCGATTTAAGAAATTCCATCCGGTTTAAGAGATATTTAATTAATTAATCTTTTTAATTAAGGACCCTAAGTCTAACTTAACAAAATTAAAAGATTAAAGTTAATTAAATTAAGCATGTGATGAAAATGACTTAAGTCACACGGATCAAGAATCTTCTAATCTTAGCCGTTGGTTCAAGATTAGATCACGGTCGTTGATCTTTCAACGAGAAAAGTATAAGAAGAGGGCTTGGGGTCGGTTGGAGAACACACACAGTGGCAGAGCACTGAAACTAAGCTGGAATTCTAGGGCGTTGTAATATTCCCAATTAGCCTTGCTAATTGGAATATTTCATTTTTTGTTTAATTTTGCCGCTTTAGTTGGAAATAATAAATAAAGTGAGAAATAAGAGGGGTCACCTCACTTTAGTCACCTCACTTTATAAAATAAAGTGATTTCCTAGTTGATCAACGTTATAACTTAAAGAGGGGGCCTTGGGGGTCCACATGAGTATGATAGGGGAGGCATCAGGCTAACCCAAGGTAAACTGCGCAGATCCAGGGAGAGTTAAGTTTTGGAGGGAGTTTGATGTTATAAAAGGAGAGGCTCTCACCTCATTTGATCATTCATGATTTGATATTCTTATTGATAGCTGGACTTTGTCTGCTTCAGCACGCCGGTTGTTTAGTCGGTCTGCCGCACTGTTTAGTGCACGAGTGTCTCCGGTCGGAGATCTCACCCTTAGCCTCGGGGGACTTCGAGTGCCTGCCCTGGTAAGGTTTTTCTGGTTTCACCCTTAGCTTCGGGGGACTTCGAGTGCCCGCCCTAGTAAGGTGTGTCCTGAGTATACTTTTCAGTTCCAGTAGCAGCAGCAGCAGTTTCTGAAGCATATCTGAGGAGGAGAAAGCCCTCTTGTGGCTGCGCAGAGCAAGAGAAGGAAGGACGCTGATTCTTGAAGGAGAAGGACGTTGTCTCATCTGGAGAGAGGACGCTGATCCTTTCAGGAGAGGAAGGACGCTGTCCAAGGAGGACGCAGTTCTGGTCTGGCAGAGAAAACGCTGTTTAGGGAGGCAGAAGGACGCTGTCTAGCCCTAGAGTGAGGACGCTGTCCATTTCTGAAGGTAAGGGTTGCAGATCTGAAGGCTTATTGTTAGATCCAGCTTTGGGAAGGATAGATGTTGCAGATCTAGTCTTGTATGTTGCAGATCTAGTCTTGTATGTTGCAGATCTGGAGGTTTAGCACTAGATCCAGCTTGAGGAGTGACAGATCTGAGGAGATATTGATAGATCTAGTCCAGATCTGAAGGGATAACACCAGATCTAGCCCTAAAGGCTGTAGATCTGAGGAGATAGTTCCAGATCTAGCATAGATCTGAAGGTTTGGCAGTAGATCTGGTATTGGAGGACGCAGATCAGGAAGGGAAGGACGCAGATTTGATTGGAGGCTTCAGATCCATCAGGTGGGACGCAGATCTAAGGAGCAAACTATTGTGAGAGGAGCTCAACAGCGTTTTCCAGTATTCTGTAGCAGGTTCATCTGTCTGGAGGGTTGAGGGATTTGTGCTTCACCTATTTCTGCGCTGTCACTAGCAGAGACAGCGTTTTCCAGTTGTGAGGGTTTGCAGCTTGAGATCAGCCCCAGTACCAGCGCAGTTCATCTTCAGTCTTCAGAGCAGCTAGGACGCTGTCCTTGTTGCAGCCATTTTCTTGTATGGGAGGGTCATCACTTGCCTAGGGCAAGGATAGGTGCACTGATTCTGATTTACTCCTCTCTATGTACTTTCTGATTAATAAAATGGCTCGGTTTCTGGTATTACATGTGTCATGATTCAGTGATCTGGTTCAGTATTGTATTTTCTATATCTGTCTGGCATATTTCTGTTCATTACTGGTTATTTCCCCTTTGGGGATATTACAGTGGTATCAGAGCATAATTCTGGCTCAGCCTGTGGTCTATGACATCAGAAAAGAAATCATACAGAGCAATAGCAGTTGCAATTCCCGAAACGCAGTTGGAAAAAGGGCCAAAATAAAAAGGGTCAAATTTTGAAGTTTGGAATTAGGAAAAACGTTTTCTGGGTTTTTCTGGGTTTTGGGCGAGGATCACTTTCCCAAATTCCTGGAATTGTCTGAATAGTTTTCAGTGGATAAATCGGAGGTCGAAGTTAAGCAACAGTATGGTTTTGCAGCAGCCGTGCAATTTTTGAGGAACCTGTAGACACATAGCAGAAAGAGCTGATGGCAGGTGATGTGGATCAGAGGAGATTTAGGGAGACAAAACAGCGGAATCCAATGGAGGACATGTTTGCGAGGTTGGCGGAGAAGTTGACGGAAAAGATGACTGAGAAGATGGATACATTCATGCAGGATGTAACCAAAAAGATTTCGGAGAAGGATCCCCCTAGGGTTTTCCAGGTAGGGGAAGGATCGGGAGTGTATCGCTACATACCAGACGCTATTCCCATTGTGACAGCGCAGAGACCCTATATGCCCACATTCACACCCGAGGACACAGAGACAGGAGCACGGAGAGGTGCACAGAGGGATAATCTAGCTCAACATGCGGCTATGTTTGCAGATTGGCGGAGCATGGGACAGGAATTCAGGGATGCTTTCCCTTTTGATCAATATATCCAGTTCCGATGTGGTATCAAACCCCCTGAGCAGCACCAGCACAAAGGGGACGGATACCACCGTGATGACCACCGCACAACTAGTAGAGATTATGTTCAGCCCCAGCATGATAGTAGACCTCACGACTTTCACAGAGGGAACAAGCCCTCACATGATCAGGGCTTACAGCGCAGAGAGGACAGATTCCATCTACCGACATTTGACGGGTCATCCAGGCGCTCAGGAAGAGCTTGGGTGGACAAGTTGGATACCTCTTTCCAGCTTGACCGAGTATCGGAGAGGAAAACCATTAAAATGGTTACCTCGCACTTGGAGGATGAGGACACGCAGGATTGCAGGGAGTTCGAGGAGACACCTAGGGTGACACAGGACTCACCATCATTAGAGCCCTCCTTGACCGTGCCGGTTGATATCGTAGTGGAGGAGATAGAGCCTACCCCGGTAGAGCCATCCATTGAGGTGATGACTGGAGCCGTGTCCGAGTCTTCGAGTGGTAGCAGCACACAGATGGGTGAGGTATCAGGAGATATATCCATTACCGATGAGGCACTAGGAGATACAGAGGTATTGGATGATGGTCGCAGACAGCAGTGTCATCGGCTTCGGACGAACTTTCAAGTTCTGAGGGAGAAGGCCGCGTCAGTTAGAGAGACCATTTTGTTGCAGGACCAGGAGCTGGAGGGTATGAGAGTGACTTGTGCCAAGTCGGCGGCCAAGTTGGTCCACATTGGGGAACAGCTGGATTCCCTGAGGGTACAACCCGAGAGCACATTGCAGCATCAGATCATTCCCCTTCAGGTATGCATGGATGGGACTAGCAGAGTTGTTGGGTCATCTCTTCCCATTGGAGAGAGAGAGGCAGAGCCACCTAGTCAGGTCTCAGATGTTGACTTGGATAGTGGTATGAGACGATCAGAGTTGTACAGGGTACAGCATCCATATGTTGAGATTGGATGGAGAGAGATTTTGAGTTGGTACTCGGTGGAGCAGGCTATGGAACACAATGATTTGGTTCCCTTCTCACAAGAGCAGATAGAAGATGGAGGACATCTTCGGATGGATAACATCTCTCATGCTTGTGTTGGACATCCCTTGAGCCATACACATCATGATGGGAGGTTTTTGCCTACCACCTGTTTGATTCTTGATAGGGTCTCATTGATCCTTGAGGAGTTTATACTTCAAAATCCCATGAAGTGCAAAATCAGAAATTTGATTTGGGAGGAGGGTAGCCCTCATGGGAGGAGTACCAAGATGAGGAGAAGGAGGCATCCACAAGTGATTGAGTGGATGGGAATGATGAGCAAGGAGCTAGGAGGTTACTTACAGATCTGTGCTACCAGGCAGCAGGAGGCTTGGCTGCGCTGGTTACTCTTGAAAGAGTTTGGCCATCTCTTGGCAAATACTCTTCCTAAGAGTCGGAGGGTGGAGGAAAGATGGTTGGATACTTGCATCATTGAGCAGCATGGAGTATGTATGCATGATGTTGCTATGATACTCATTATGTCTTCATCACATGAGTTGTATGATGGAAGGATGGGGAGGCAGCAAATTGTTTGGTTGCTTGGTTTGTTTCTGGGAGAGCAAGGACCGATTTGCTCTCACACCTTGCATGATGTTGCAGGAAGAGGGGATGGCACTATCTCCTTGATCTTTAATGATGACGGGGAAGCACTTCCATCTTGGGGAGTATTCCACGCTTGTTGCAGCAGTATTAGAGGAATCTTTGACAAGGAGCATGTCAAAGAACCGAGTCTCGTACTGACAGGAACTCATTTGCATGAGCCCACAGCGTTGTCACCTTGGAGCAGAACATTATGGATGAAGTGTGCGCAGCAGAGATATGGTGGATCTATAACCCATAGGTCCCAGGATCACTTCATATTTATTGCACTTACAAGGAGTAATGATGATAGAGACATCTATGGCATATCCTTCTTGACTTGGGTTTCCAAGCATAAGGAGGATTATCTTCTTGCAGCACATGGTTCAGTCTTCTTCATAGCAGGTCAACACTTTATGGAAGACTCATTCATGGACCCATGTACCATCTTACTTCCAGCATATGGTGAGGGATTTGTTTACACATTCATTGATTTGCACCCTCTTACCATGCTTATGCAATGCATTGCTTCACAAGAGGGCAAGCTTGTCACATTGCTCCATGAGTTGTATTGGACCAATCTACATGATGGAGGTAGCCATCTCTTTTGTGGCCTTGGGCAAATGTTTTATCATCACATGTATGTTCATTTGCAGCACTATACCAGGTATCATATGAAGACATGCATGGGTAACATAAGCATTTTGCCTTGTACTCTTATCAAGCAGCAACTTGTAAAACTGCGCTGTACTTGTTTGGGAAGTTGTTGGTACCTTCTTGCACCACAGGAGACCTTCGGCATTTCCTTCATTTTGCTGCTGATCATGTCTTCATTTGCTGATATATATCAGATTTGTATGGGAGGCTTGATTATGAGGGAGACACATGAGCTGGATGTGTCCGTGAGTGGGAAAAATTCTCACAATTTCTGCACTACATGTTCTAATGGGAGCATGGGAGAAGGCATGGCCACCACTACTTTATATGCATTCTCTTTTGATGTAGGCCATGAGATCGATATTCATCCTTTGTACAGCCATGGGCAAGTGTTTGGACCTATGTTGCTGTCATATTCCGCCATTTGCTATCCATTAGTAGATGTGTTGGATCTTGTACATTGCTTGCCATGTGATTTTCTGAGGTTGCAGTGGATGAGACTGCACTATGGTTTGTTTTGGGCCAGCTTGTTCTTCATTGATGGAGGAACCTTCTATGGAGGATTGTTCTTCACTTTGCCATTGAAGGGCAATGATTTTGCAGCCCAAGATCAGACTTTCAGCCCACCTTCATTACCAGAGCTTGAGGTGGAAGAAGATTTTCAGGAGTTGCCTTGTCAGGAGGTGGCTCATTTGGTTTGGATGATTGCTTGGGGATGGAGGATCCACATGAGAGAGATGTTCCTCACTTCAGGCCTTGATTGGAGAGAAGCGACGAGTTGGTTCACAGTTGATGGGCCAGCTTACACAGTCATGGATGCAGAACAGCAGCAGTCATGGTCTCTAGTCATAGCCAGAGGCAGTGAGCAGTTCGAGTCACGGGACTTGTGCGATTATTGGCCACAGTGGCGATGGGATCCGGGAGGACTCTTGATTGGCTGGTACCATGAGAGGCCAGTTTGGGATCCTGGCATTGAGATATCCCTTCATATCAGGGTGATGCAGGAGACAGAGAGGTTTCAGTGGGACCCAGGCACATTTTGCAGTATCGGCGGGGAGCATCAGCTAGAGAGTAGGCTTGTTCCAGCGTTGCTTGAGAACAAGACATTTTTGCCGGATGAGGATGCCACGGGGGAGAGTGAGCAGACTTTACAGCATCCATCACTTCAGTTGCTTGAGGACAAGCAACGTTTTGCCGGGGGAGACTGTAATATTCCCAATTAGCCTTGCTAATTGGAATATCTCATTTTTGTTTAATTTTTCCGCTTTAGTTGGAAATAATAAATAAAGTGAGAAATAAGAGGGGTCACCTCACTTTAGTCACCTCACTTTATTAAATAAAGTGTTTTCCTAGTTGATCAACGTTATAACTTAAAGAGGGGGCCTTGGGGGTCCACATGAGTATGATAGGGGAGGCATCAGGTTGACCCAAGGTAAACTGCGCAGGTCAAAGGAGAGTTAAGTTTTGGAGGGAGTTTGGCATTATAAAAGGAGAGGTTCTCACCTCATTTGGATCATGCATGATTTGATATTATTATTGATAGCTGGACTTCTGTTTGCTTCAGCACGCCGGTTGTTTAGTCGGTCTGCAGCACTGTTTAGTGCACGAGTGTCTCCGGTCGGAGATCTCACCCTTAGCCTCGGGGGACTTCGAGTGCCGGCCCTGGTAAGGTTTTATGGTTTCACCCTTAGCTTCGGGGGACTTCGAGTGCCCGCCCTAGTAAGGTTTGTCCTGAGTATACTTTTCAGTTCCATGAGTGCCACAGCGAGCTTAAGCATATCCGAGGAGGGAGGAACTGTTTCTTGTGGTCGCGCAGCAAGAGAAGAAGCGGACGCCGGGCTCCTTGGGCGAGAAGGACGCCGTCCATCCGGAGAGAGACGCCGATCTCGGAGAGGAAGGACGCCGTCCAAGGAGGACGCAGCTTCCGGTCCGCAGAAAACGTTGTTTAGGAGTGCGTGCGGACGCCCTCGTCTCAGCCCTAGAGTGAGGACGTCCGCTCGGCGTGGTATTGCAGATCCGAAGGCTTATTGTTAGATCCAGCTTTGGGAAGGATAGATCTTACGTATCTAGTCTTGTATGTTGCGCTCTAGTCTTGTATGTTGCAACATCTAGTCTTGTATGTTGCAGATCTGGAGGTTTAGCACTAGATCCAGCTTGGGGAGTTACAGATCTGAGGAGATATTATCAGATCTAGTCCAGATCTGAAGGGATAACATCAGATCCAGCCCTAGAGGCTGTAGATCTGAAGAGATATTGTCAGATCCAGCATAGATCTGAAGGTTTGGCAGCAGATCTGGTATTGGAGGACGCAGAATCGTGAAGGGAAGGACGCAGAGCTTGATTGGAGGCTTCGCATCCATCGTGACGCATCTCAGAGCAAACTATTGTGAGAGGAGAGCTCTTAACAGCCGTTTTCCCGCATTCCTCGTAGGCGTCTATCCGTCCGGAGGGTTGAGGGGTTTGTGCTTCAACCCAGCCGCGCCGTCACCAGTGCATGCCGTTTTCCATTTGTGAGGGTTTGCAGCTTGAGATCAGCCCCAGTAACAGCGCAGTTCATCTTCAGTCTTCAGAGCAGCTAGGACGCTGTCCTTGTTGTAGCCATTTTCTTGTATGGGAGGGTCATCACTTGCCTAGGGCAAGGATAGGTGCACTGATTCTGATTTATTTGTACTCCTCTCTATGTACTTTCTGATTAATAAAATGGCTCGGTTTCTGGTATTACATATGTCTTGATTCAGTGATCTGGTTCAGCATTGCATTTTCTATATCTGTCTGGCATATTTCTGTTATATTACTGGTTATTTCCCTTTGGGGATATTACAGGCGTGGTTTGCCAAGAATTTCGAAAGTGTTTCAGTTGCAAGACTGCAAGACTACAGTTGGGCAGGGTCCTTGAGGAGTCCACCTCTCAGATCATCACCTTGTTACGAGAGCCCAAATCTGAAGTAGCAGGATGGACGAATTTCAGTTGGTGTAGAGGGGTGCAGAAGTGACTTGATGGATCATTTGGAAGGTACATCGAGACAGAGAAAGAATCCAAAGATCAAAATTATTTAGTGAGCAGTGCTCAAGGAGAAAATCGATCAAGAGGATTCTCGCAGAGAGGGGCAAGGATAATTGTCGATTGGAGATTTTCCTCAACCGGGAATACACTGCAGAGAAGATAGAGAGTTGTACGTAGAGATGCGGCGTAGCAGCTACGCAAAGCCTTGCGCAGAGCCAACAAAGCCAGCACATCAACCTTAAGGAGATCCGTGATTGAGCCAGCACATCAGCCTTGAGGAGATCCGTGATTCAACTGAGGATCAGTCAGATATAGTGCCGGAGAGCCGGTGTGTGAGACTGGAAGGGGCTAGAAGATCAGATCTAGCTAGCAAAAAAGCCAACTAACAGAGCTGACGCAGTCCCCACGTAGAGTGACGCAAGGACTGCGCAGAGGCAGTGTAGGGCTCATCAGCTCAGAGTTTGGCCAGTTTGGGTTTCCAATGTCAGTGTGAGGTAAACTCACAAGCTTTTTGTCAGTCAGATTCTCTGTGTGGATGCCCAGCAAGGCATCCCAAATTGTATTCAAAATTATTGCATAATAAATAAACCCTCAGTTGTTGCACCGGTTTTCCCGCATTGGGTTTTTCCGGGGACATTAGTCCAAAAATAACGGTGTCATGTGTCTATGATTTATTCTTGCTCGAATATTGTTTCCGCAATTTAATTTTCGAAAGGTTGTTGTGTATGGGTTTTCGATATTTACCGTAGAACAGAGTAAATAATTTGTTCAAGGATTTAACAAATAGAAGAATTCTCATCAGTTGCTGTAGTAGGATTCTAGATCTAGGAATTTTCACATGTGAGGCCTGATGTTTGGAGGAACACTTCCTGGATTCAAGTGAATAGCATGATCATAATCACGAATAGGTGGGAGACCTTTGGGAGTCTCAAATACCTTGGAATGATTGTCTGAGACTTTTGGAGATCTAGAAAAATAGATGATTTCGATGTTTGAACTTCTAGTCAACATAATTGTGCAATTACGCCCTGTTGTTTTTTCTTCAAAAGTTTTGTCATGCCAATAGAGCTGACTATCATCCCCAGTTTCCCTGTGATACCCCTTAATTCAATTTCCTTTCCTTCCCAAAAATATTTCAAGAAGTGTTCTTGAGAATTAAAAGCTATTGTCCCCAAAGATTGTAACCATCAAACTCCTAGTACAACATCAACACCACCCATTGGAAACTCCTAGTACAACATCAACACCACCCATTGGAATGGAAAGCATTGGACTATTCAATAAATATTCCCCCAAGGTTAGCTTGATATTATGGCACTTTCAAGAAGAATTTATAGTTCCTGCATTTGCAACCATCACTTGACACTCTGGTGTTGGATTTAGAAAATAATTCAATTCCTTGGCTATCTCACAATGAATAAAATTATGGACACTACCTGAATAAATCAGCACATTTTTCTTCTTGATATATCCTTCTATCTTGGGAGTTTGAGGAGTTGTAATTCTTGCCAATGCATTACAAGATATGGTCAGATTCATTTATTCTTTCTTTGGGGTTGGTTTCTGGTGTATTGTAATATTCCCAATTAGCTTTGCTAATTGGAATATTGCATTTTGGTGTTATTTTGCTGCTTTAGATAGGAATAATAAATAAAGTGAGAAATAAGAGGGGTCACCTCACTTTAGTCACCTCACTTTATAATAAAGTGTTCTTTTTCCTAGTAGCTTGACGTTATAACTTAGAGAGGGGGCCTTGGGGGTCCACGTGGATATGATGGAGGAGACATAAGGTTAACCCAAGGTAAACTGCGCAGATCCAGGGTGAGTTGAGTTTTGGAGGGAGATTGGTATTATAAAAGGAGAGGCTCTCACCTCATTTGATCATCCATGATTTGATATTCTTATTGATAGCTAGACTTTGTCTGCTTCAGCACGCCGGTTGTTTAGTCGGTCTGCAGCACTGCTTAGTGCACGAGTGTCTCCGGTCAGAGATCTCACCCTTAGCCTCGGGGGACTTCGAGTACCGGCTTTGGTAAGGTTTTTTCTGGTTCGACCCTTAGCTTCGGGGGACTTCGAGTGCCCGCCCTAGTGAGGTTTGTTCGAGTACACTTTTCGGGCTCAAAGAAGGAAGGAAGAAATAATTCCCCGAAGTATATCCGAGGAGGAGAAAGCCTCTCAGGTCGCTGCAGCAGAGGAAGAGAAGGAAGGGCGCTGATTCTTGAAGGAGAAGGACGCTGTCTCATCTGGAAGGAGGACGCTGTGCCTTTCAGGAGGGGAGGACGCTGTCCAAGGAGGAAGCAGTTCCAGTCTGGCAGAGAAAACGCCGTTTTGGGAGGCAGAAGGACGCTGTCTAGCGCTAGAGTGAGGACGCTGTCCATTTCTGGAGGTAAGGGTGGCAGATCTGAAGGTTTATTGCTAGATCCAGTTGTGGGAAGGATAGATCTTGCGGATCTAGTCTTGTATGTTGCAGATCTAGTATTGTATGTTGCAGATCTGGAGGTTTAGCACTAGATCCAGCTGGAGGAGGTGACAGATCTGAGGAGATATTGATAGATCTAGCCCAGATCTGTAGGAATAACACCAGATCTAGCCCTAGAGGCTGTAGATCTGAGGAGATAGTTCCAGATCTAGTATAGATCTGAGGGTTTGGCATCAGATCTGATATTGGAGGCCGCAGATCAGGAAGGGAAGGACGCAGGTCTGATTGGAGGTCGATCCACCGTGAGAAACGCAGCTTCCGAGAGCAAAGCACAGGGAGAGGGGCTCATCGGGCCGTTTCCAGACTCGCAGTGTGTCTATCCGTCCGAGGACCGAGGGCCTTGTGCTTCTCACCAGCGCTCGCTACCGTCACTAGCAGTAGACAAAGGCTTCCGCAGGGGGAGGGTTTGCGCTAGAGATCAGCCCGATCCATGGGAACATCTCCGTAGAGTACTAGACGCCGTCCTTATTATGCCCATTTTCTTGTATGGAAAATAATACCAGCTTAGGCAAGGATAGTGCACTGATTCTGATTTATTTGTACCTCTCTCTATGTACTTTCTGATTAATAAAATGGCTCAGTTTCTGGTATTACATGTGTCATGATTCAGTGATCTGGTTCAGCATTGCATTTTCTATATCTGTCTGGCATATTTCTGTTATATTACTGGTTATTCCCCTTTGGGGATATTACATGTATATCCTCTTCTTTTGATGTTTCTTGTTCTTTTTCTTCCTCCTCTTCACAATCTATGTAATATAATTTCTTCTCAATGCACTTATGACCTTTAGCGTATTTGTTATCACAACTGTAACAAATCCCTTTTGCTCTATTTTCCTCCAATTGTTGTGGTGTCAACCTTGTAGGTTGTGGAAGGATAGGAGCAACAATACATCCATCTTTATAGTTGTGAGTGGTAGAATTCTTTATTGCCATAATTTTGCTTTCAACTTTTCTTTCCACCCTAAGTGTCTTCTCCAATGAATCAAGTTCCCAAAGGTAAACCTCATGTTAGATGTTATCCTTCAAAGTCCCTATGAAGACATCAATCCTACGCTCCTTTGGAATATTAGTTACCTTGATATTCAATTTTTGGAAGTCCTCAATGTGCTCCACCATTGAACCCTTTTGTTTGAGATTTATAGTTGGCTAAAGAAGGTGTTTCTCTTTGTATCCTCATAATGTGCTATCATTTCCTCCATAAAAATTGACCAAGTGACAAGTGGTTTACAAGAACAAAGCCATCGATACCATACAAAGTTATTGGGTTTTAAATATAAAGATGCAATGCGTACATTTTGTGTGTGTTACACATCATGTAGATCAAAATATTGCTCCATTTGTAGTATCCATGTTACCGGATCCCTGCCATCAAACTTCCACATATCGATATTTGGAATGTGATTGGTCTTCAATCCAAAGTTAGAGTCTCTAAAATCATGATTAACATTCATTTTGTTCTCATCATGAGTTTCATGGAATACCTTTTCGCCATTAGGAAGCATTTATTGTACAAACTTTGTCAAAACTTCCTTCAAACCTTCCATGTCTGTCATTAAACCATTCTTCAAACTATCCATCTTAGCTTCCATGTTTGCTTTTAATCCATCCTTCAAACATTCTATGTCTACTTTTAAACCATTCTTCAAACCATACATCTTAAGCTTCCATTTCATTTTTGGTTATTCTTTGCGAGAGCGAAATTTGTTGCACTTGGTCATGTAATTATGATATATCATGTTGCACTTCTTCCTCTTCTCATGTGTCGTAGTAGAGCTTTCTAGTTGCTTGCTAGGAGTATCCATTTATTGTTTCGAGGCATATTGGAACCAAATAATGATATATATGCTTTACTATGCCCTTTGAATTACTTCAAACTGATTTTTCAAACAAAACTCATACAAATTTTAAAAAACACACCTTTTTCTTCTTTCTTTTTGGAGCTTGAGATTCAGACTGTTGTATATCTGACATTTCGGCCTCCCAAGCCTTGAAATTCGGTCCTACGGTAGCACTCTGAGTCTTCTTTCCAATGGCACAAGTCGGACCAAGATTGGATTCTTCAATATACATTTATGACAAATCTCCCATGATGACCTGATTATGGACTCGTTTAGTAAAGCGAACTTGTACGGGATGCCACGTGTCACTGTTTCAACCTTCAACCCTGAAATTGATACACGAGAAACTACAATTCGTGCACTTTCAGTCAATTTTTACGGAATTCAAATCTGATGCTTGAAAAGAAAGTTATGACGATTTTCCCTAGGTCACTTGTTTGAGACTGAATCTCTGAGCATGCAAAAACCCTAACTTCTTCGAACCATATCTCAGAAAATATAGCGAACCAAGGTTTGAAATTTTTACACGAAGTTCACCAAGATTTCAACTCCACATAGTAGAAATTTCTGCTTCTAAAGCTTCGTAGAAAAAATTTATAGCGAAAATGCCAAGATGACATGTTTGAAGCAGTGAAACCCTAGAATCCAAATCTTTGATACCAAATTTTATGTAACCAAATCACAAAACAGAAGAAAAGATAGATCAACAACTCGAAAATTAGCACCCTCGAGGGGGAAATCTTCTTTACATCACATAAATGAACAATTCTTGGATGATACAAATGACAAGACCTCCTTGGTATATATAGGAGTCTAAGGGGCCACAATATAATTAGAGTCTACATAACAATAATAATTTAAGGGCACAACAATAACAATAGTGGGCTTTTATGGGGCACAACAATAACAATATTGGGGCTACATGGGCATAACAATAACATTAGGGGGCTACACTAACAATAACAATAAAGGGGCTAGTCACTACACTAATAATAACAATAATGGGGCTACACTAGTATTATAGGGACCTAACAAAGAGAGAGAGAGAGTTGCTACAAAGATGTCTTCAATCAAGTGTGCCAACAATTTGTGATCTGCAAGCTTCTTTCCTTCACCTTAGCTCTGAAACTATGTTGAGAAACCAAGTGCAATGTAGTTTAACACTTAATTCCTCTTCTTGATAATTACTTGTGTATATTAGATGTCTTCTTATTACTTCTGATGTCCTCTTCATCAAGCAATTATAAAATTGTTCAAAACATAAAGATCACAATGAGACAAGAGACACCATAAATTAGGCCAAAGGCTAGGGAAAAACCCACAAGGGGAAAAGCCAACAATCCTTCTCTTATAGAATCATATCAAAATGAGAGATATCTAAGACCAAGACAAAGACCAAACTGCCACCTTGATACCAAGTCAAGCCCTCCTACAAGTCTCCTTCAAAATTCAAAGTCAACGTTGGTCAAACTCCAAATCTGGTCAAACTCAGAATTTCGGTTTTGTACTAGAGGCCGAATTTCAACAATTACCTCTGCAAATTCAGCCTTTTTCCCATAGAATTTTGTCCACACATGTAAGTTGCAGTAGGGTAAAAATTTTGGAATTCTTTGCTGAAATTTGGTTACCGGAGGACAGGTGGTTCCCTAAGGTTTTGATCTTTGGCCTAGGGAAAAGTGTCCAAAAGAATTTAATTTTTCTCCTAAAGTAACTTTATAAAGTTATAAAGTCAAATCTAATTTAAAAGTGACTTTAAGTGATAAAGTTACTAAGTCTAATTTTAAAATGACTTTAATAAAGTCAATGTGAAATTAAAAAAGGAAAAGTGACTTTGGAAATAAATGACTAAGTGGGTCTTTATTAAAGTGGGGTGAATTAAAAAATAGAAAGTGAGATTTAAATGAGCATTTAATCTCAGCCCTAGATCTAAAGCTATCTCAGCCATTGGATTTAGGGATTCCCCAAAAGTCACTTAGGGTTAGGTTAAAGGAGGAAAATGAGGGAAAAGGTCATTCATTCTTTCATGAGCAGATTGAGAGAAGGAGAAGAAAAGAGCAAAGGAGATTTCTAAGCAGTGAGAAGAAGGAGAACAGAACCTTGGCATGCATATAGAGGCAGCACTTCAGCAAATTCGTACAAGGTTGGCACACAGTGCAAGGCAGTTTTGGCACATTTTTCAAGGCAGATTTCGTATAGCAGCTTTGGGTACGCATTCCTAGGCAGTCGTACACTTTCTGGCACAGAATTCAAAGGAGGAAAGTTGTTGTTTTTGAGCCACGGATTTCGAGGCAGGCCGTATAGCCTGCTGCTATTTCTGTGCACAGAAATCGAGGCAGTTTCCGTACAACGGCATTTATTACAATTTGCACGCTTTCCAAGGAGGCTATACAGTAGCATTTACTGATGTTTTTCACACAAAAAGAGGAGGTCGTACAACAGCATTTATTGTTGTATTTGTGGGCACGAAAAATGAGGGAGAAAGTACAGCATTTATTGTTGTTTTTGTTTTGCTGTGTACACATTTTCCGAGGCGGTGGTTAAGCACGGAAAACGAGATAAGTTGTATTTATTACTTGCTGAAATTTTTCTGAGTATTTCTCTCTCACTGTAAAAGCATTTATCAGAAATAAGAAGAAGCTTTCGAGTTGATTTTCCCCAAGTGTTGTAGGGGATTTTTCCAGGGTCAAGTTGACCAAAAATCAGCGTGTCTATTTTCTGTGTGTGGCTGATTTATTTTCTGAGTTTTTATTTCTACATTTTAGCACTGTGAAACTTCCAGAATTTGTGTTTTCAGAAAATATTTATTTTTCCAGCTTGTTGAATGTATGGCTATGGGAATGGGCATTTAACTTTATGGGAGAAATAAGGAGAAACTGAAAACCAAGGTTGGGTTATAAAATTTCTACATTCTTCTTGTGTTCAAACTTCCTTCTCTCTCCTTTGACTTCGACTTTCTTCTTCGTTAGATGCAAAAGATACTATGTGATGTGTGAGAAAATTTCTATGAAATTTCTATTGCAACAACTAGAATTAATTCTTCTAACTGTTAATTAATTATTCAGCTTATTGCTATGACAACAACAAATTAATCACACTGCAATCTTCACAAATAAAATATTGCGGAAAATAAAAGCGTTGGAAACTGAGAAATGCTAGCACAACTTATTTGTAGCACACATAAAAATGACACCGTTATTTTTGGACAAAAGTCCCCGGAAACACTCAATGTGGGAAAACCGGTGCAACAGTGAGGGCTTTTATTATTATGCAGCAACAGAATTTCTGAGTACAATAAAATGCCATCAAACTAGCGATTCTATCCAAGAGAAATATCGGCAAAAATATACTGAGGGATTTTACCCTCTCTCCAAACAATCTCGACACTTGACTGCCTCTGAAAAGCTAGTCGTCACCTTGATCTGCGTAGGCCCTGTGTTACCTTAGCGCAAACCCTCTCACGCTCAGCCTGGAACTATTGTCAATCTAGTTGTCCTCCCTGCTGCTGACTAGGAAACTCTCTCCGACACTTTGGAAAATATTCTCAGCCTGTGGAACAGAAAAATGAGCTTCTCCTCAGCCCAATCGAACTGCTCACTTGAGGCTCTACACTGCCTCTGCACAACCTCCTGGAGAATAATTCCGTCCTCCTCTTTCTGATTGTTCAGAACTGGAAAACTTCCTCTTAACTCTGCTCTTTTGCCCCTTTGACACCTACTACTCGATCACTGGCTCAATCTTGTTGTTGAATCACCTCCACTGCAAAATCGAACTGCCCAGACCACTAAGTATATTCACTGGTGTGTCCTGTGAAATTTGCAAGAGGAAAATATTTTTGCAATACTTTGTTTATTTGTCCTACTTATGAGATAAGTTATTTACAAATGCTTCAGTAAATTCTGAAATAAACACATTTGCAAATCTTCACTATCGTTAAGAGCATAAGAACAAAAAGATAATTTACACCAGTAGCACAATAGAAATAACCACATGAACACAAATGTTTTTGGATAATTGTCCCCAGAAAAACCCAATGTGGGAAAACTAGTGCAGCAGATGAGGGTTTTATATTTATCTTCAGAAATGGAAAGTACATTTACAGGAGTCCGATGAGAAAATACAAATTAGCTAACACCTGGTTGAATTTCCTAGACCTTCCATATGAATTTCTGACACTCAGGGTGACCTCCTTCACCCTCAGCGTCATCCAGTGTGAATGCTCTGCGCAGTCCCTCTCTAGATTGTGTGATTCAGTGTGGAGGGGCTCTTGCTGCTGATCAGCTCACCCTTTCCTTCACCCTCCTGACTTCTACTTCCCGATAACTGACTCCTCCCTCCTCCTTCTGCTTCTACAACCTAGCCTCTACAAACTCACCCACTGAAATCGAATTCTCTTGCTTCAGAATTGATTTCCTTCGGGTACTGAGAGTGTCCCCGGCTTGATTTCCAAATGGCCCTCAAGTCTCTTCTTATAGTCTTCTCGCTGATCAATCAATGACCAAGATTATATCATTAATCAATGGCTCAGATTAAAATATGACTTGATCTTCGTCTTCTAGAAGATTCACACTCTGCTCTATTCATACCCTTTAATATTTTTAATTTCCCTAAGTTTACACTTATGGTCTGCATTAAAATAATTAATTATTTTAATAAAGTCATATCCGAGTGTAATTTCCACAAACGATTTCTGGGTTCTCTGGATAATTGATGTCTAAGTCTCTCTACCAAAAATGAGGCTTAGACACTTTCCGATGCTATAGAAATCAACGGTCCCTCTTAGCCAGGAAAGTGTTTAAGCAAGATACCTCTTTATTGCTCTATCTCTACATCATCTATTGCATTGATGCTGTCCTGGCTGCTGCCCCTCATCTCTGCATTGCTACTTTCTGTACTGCTGCCCTGCCATTCAACATCCGTACTACAGCTCCCTTTTCTTCTGAAGACCACCCTTTCCTCTAGTGGAAGGGATTCTCGACCATCCCCATCTTCTCTCTGAAGTAAGTAAACTTGATCTTACTTAGAGCCTTTGTGAGAATATCTGCCACTCGTTCTCCTGTAGGAGTGCATCTCAACTGTACTGCTCCCCTCTAGACATAGTCCCTGATAAAATGACATCGAATGTCAATGTGTTTGGACCGGTCATGAAACACAAGACTTTCAGAGAGTTTGATGCAGCTCTGATTATCGCACATAATCTTGGTTGGTTCTATCCGCTCCTGGAGTAGCTTCAAGAGAAATTTGCGGAGCCATATGGCCTCGCACGAAGCTATGCTTGCTACCATGTACTCTGCCTCGGCTGAACTCAGTGCTACGGACTTCTGTTTCCTGCTGCACCAGGAGGTCATTCCTAATCCGAGACTAAAACAATACCCACTGGTACTTTTCCGATCTACTGTGCTTCCAGCCCAGTCTGCATCTGTGAACCTACTCAACTAGATCTCGTTACCCCTGGAGTACTTCAGCCCATACTCGATTGTCCCTCTCAAGTATCTGAGAACATGTGTGGCTGCTGCCCAGTAAGCCCTCCTTAGTTCCACCATGAACTGACTGAAGGTATTCACTGCATAACAGATGTCTGGTCTCGTGTTGACCAAATACATCAATGATCCGATGAGTTGTCTGTACAATTTGGGATCAGCCTCATCATCCTCTAATGTGTCTATCTTCTTCCAGTTAGTAATCATTGGCGCGGCCATGGGTCTATAGTCTTCCATCTAAAATCTCTTCAGAATTTCTGTCATGTATCTTCCTTGTCCTAGGATGACTTCCCCTTTCTGCTGCCAGACTTCTAAACCAAGAAAATAGTGCATCTGCCCCAGATCCTTCATGTCGAAGTATGTTGCCAGGTTCTCCTTGCAGTCTTTGATGAGCTTGGATGACCCAGTCAAAAATAGGTCATCCACATAAAGAACAAGAATAAGCGGCTAATCTCCTACTCTGAAGTAGTATAAATTGGGATCTGCATCACTCTTGACGAACCCCATCTTCTGCAAGTAGCCATCAATCTGACCATATCATGCCCTGGGGGCTTGTTTTAAGCCATACAAGGCTTTCTTAAGTCTGCAAACATGAGTCTTCTGCTCATGTGTCTTGAAGCCCATTGGCTGCTCTATGTACACTTCCTCTTCTGTCACCTCGTTCAAGAACGCGGTCTTGACATCCATCTGGTGAATCTCCCATCCCATCTGCACTGCCAGAGAGATGATGGATTTGATAGAAGTATATCGCGCTACTGGAGCAAAAGTTTCTTCATAGTCAATGCCTTCTTTCTGGGCATACCCCTTTGCTACAAATCTTGCCTTGAATTTCTTTATGCTGCCATCTGCAGCATATTTGATCTTGTAGATCCATCTGGATGCTACAGCAGATCTGTCCTATGGTCTAGGGACTGCTTCCTACACATCATTTGTCATGATGGAGTTATACCCCTCCACCATGGCATCCACCCATACCTGATGCTAAGTTGCTTCCCGAAAGGTAGAAGGCTCTCCAACCTGAACTACCAGTGCCTGATATCTATCAGGTTGTTTCCTTATCCTCTTTCCTTCTCTAGGGGCTCCAACAAATCCTTCTGCATCCCTAAGAATCTATTGGAATTCTCTGCTCGGTCTCCCATCAGTGGTGGGTGGTCTCACATGTTCTTCCTCCTGTTCTTCGTCAGAGGAGCTTCCCTCAGAAATATTGTGCCTTGGAGAGGCACTGGACCTCTCCTCCATAAGTCATTGAGGCTGTACTAGTGGATCTTCCTCAATCTACGTATCTGTGGCCATCTCTCGAGATTTCCTAAAGGCTCTCTCCTCCAAGAATTTTACATCCCTTCTTACCACGACTTTCCTGCTCTCTAGAATATAGATGCGGTATGTCTTTGCATTCTCGCTATAGCCCATCAGAAAACCCTTTTCTGCAGATTGATCCAGCTTCTTCCTCTTTTCCTCTGGAACGTGGCAGTATGCTATGCTGCCAAATATCCTGATGTGGCTCACTTTTGGCTTGCTGCCTGTGAACACACTAACCTTCCCCAAAGCTCTATTGGGAACTCTGTTCTGAATATAAACTGTTGTGTTGCAGGCCTCTGCCCATAAGAATTTGGGCATCTCCTGGTCGTACAACATCGCCCTTGCAGCTTCTATTATGGTCTGATTCTTTCGTTCTGCTACTCCATTTTGCTCTGGATTGTATGGAGTTGTCCATTCTCTCTTGATGCCTTCCTGTTCGCAAAAATTTGTGAAGTCTTTAACGATATATTCTCCACTGTTATCTGACCGCAACTTCTTGATCTTCTTCCCTGTAGAGTTTCCACCAATGCTTTGAAATCTTTAAACCGATTAAAGACTTCGTCTTTGGTCTTCAGAAAATAGATCCAAGTTTTCCTGGAATAATCATCAATGAAGGTGGCAAAATACTTTGCCCCACTGAGAGCTGTTGTGGACATCGGACTGCAAATGTCAGAGTGTATTAACTCTACTGTACCTATGGCTCTGCTACTGCTTCTTGGAAATGTTGCCTTAGCGTACTTCCCTAGTACGCATCCCCTGCAAACTTCGTCTTTCTTTGTGCTAAGTTCAGGAGCCCCTATGACAGTATTTTTGAGAATACCCAAGGCTCCATGATGTAGATGCCCCATCCTTTTGTGCCATAATTCATTCAGATCTCTGTCGTCTGTACTGTCGATCAGGGCCACCGGAGATTCAAGCTGGAACTTATACAAATTGTGACTCCTTACTCCGATTTGTGCCTTTTTGCTCCAATTAGTGTGTTTGACATACACCTTATCTGGAATAAAGTATACGTCATAGCCCTTATTCTGAAGTTGAGACACCGAGAGTAAATTCATCCCCAACCCTGGTACATGCAAAACGTTTGTGACTTGAATCTTGTTGCCATCCTCAGTCTGAAATGTTATGGTACCTCTCCCGATGGGGGTACATTTTGCCTTATTTCCCATAGTTATTTGGAAATGCATCTATTCTTCTTGATAGCTCGAAAAACATTCTCCAACCCCCGTCATATGAGCAAATGCTCCACTGTCAATGTACCAAACACTTGGAGGAGTTGTGCTTGACACACAGGCAAGATCCTCCTCTAGTCTGGATGCCAGCACCTTCATGGCTTGACACACAGGCAAGATCCTCCTCTAGTCTAGATGACAGCACCTTCATGTCATGTTCTCTCTGCATTTCTGCATGCTCTGGAGGACTGCGTGAACCCTTCCTCTGGTCCATGGCAAATCCTCCCTTCCTATTTTTATCCCTTTGCTCCTATACCATGTGAAATTTTCAAGAGGAAAATATTTCTGCAATACTTGGTTTATTTCTCCTACTTATGAGATAATTTATTTACAGATGCTTCAGTAAATTCTGAAATAAACACATTTGCATATCTTCACTATCGTTAAGAGCATAAGAACAGAAAGATAATTTACACCAGTAGCATAAAAGAAATAACCACATGAACACAAATGTTTTTGGACAATTGTCCCCGGAAAAACCCAATGTGGGAAAACCGGTGCAGCAGATGAATGTTTTATATTTTTCTTTAGAAATGGAAAGTACATTTATAGGAGTCTGATGAGCAGAGAAAAATTAGCCAACACCTGGCTGAATTTCCTAGACCTTCCAAACAAATTTCTGACCCTCGAGGTGACCTCCTTCACCCTCTGCGTCATCCAGCGTGAATGCTCTGCGCAGTCCCTCTCTAGACTGCGTGATTCTGTGTGGAGGGGCTCTTACCGCTGATCAGCTCACCCTTCCCTTCACCCTCCTGACTTTTGCTTCCCGATAACTGACTCCTCCCTCCTCCTTCTGCTTTTGCAACCCAGCCTCGACAAACTCACCCACTGAAATCGAATTCTCTTGCTTCAGAATTGATTTCCTTCAGATACTAAGAATGTCCCCGGCTTGATTTCCAAATGGCCCTTAAGTCTCTTCTTATAGTCTTCTCGTTGATGAATCAACGTCCAAGATTATATCATTAATCAATGGCTCAAATTAAAAGATGACTTGATCTTCGTCTTCTAGAAGATTCACACTTTGCTCTATTAATACCCTTTAATTATTTAATTTCCCTAAGTTTATACTTAGGGTCTGCATTAAAATAATTAATTATTTTAATAAAGTCATATCCGAGTGGAATTTCCACAAACGATTTATGGGTTCTCTGTATAACTGATGTCTAAGTCTCTCAACCAAAAGTGAGACTTAGACACTTTCCGACGTTATAGAAATCAACATGTCCTCCATCTACCCATCGGCCTCTTCTCATAATCTCCAGTTGGAACTCCAACGACCACGATTAAAACTTAATCGATGGTTGAGATCATCTCCAAGTCGATCTGTGTGAGTTTCTAGAGAATTCTCACCTTTCTCAATTAATTCCTATTAATTAACCATTTTCCTAAGTTAGACATAGGAGATTTTTAATTATGGTCAATTAATTTAATTGAGTCATCTCTAGGTGGAATTTCTAGAAAAGATTTATGGGTTTTGGAGAACTCTGTGTTTTAGCCTCTCCACCAAATTTCGAGACTAGAACACCATCTGATGCTACAAAAACTAACAATGTGTTGAATGAATGAGCTCTCCAAGAGGTTGAACTATCTCTTATGTATAGTTGTCCAAGAGGGTCGAATAGGTGCCACTTGGAGGGCTAGACTGACTTTTCCAAGGGTGGGGGGGAACTTGGTGATGTTGTGGGCTTATGACTCAAAAATAAATCCTTTTTTTTACAAAAGTCCAAATACTCAATGAAAATTTTCTTTTGACTCAAAATAATTTTTTTTGACTCTAAGCATGAAGAACATGGTTTGACAAAAATATAAATATAATAAATACATCAATGATAAATTTACATTATGAAGACCGAACCTAGTTACAACTTCAACATGGCCTTCTTGTTTCTTGGTGAAAATGTGATTTTAGGAGTATTTCTGTTCATTGGAGCTACTTTCTTGACTTTGGAGAAGTTGTCTTGGATCAATAAAGGATTGTTGATGCATATTGTCTTGCAAGTGAACTTATTTATAAAAAAATTCTGATTTACTGTCTAATGTATAAAATAAATTGATGATCTATGGTTTTTCTATTATGCCCTAATTTGTTGAAAATCAATTGCCTAGGAACTAGGTCTCATTATTGTACGCATTACTCATGTACGATACATGAATGGCAATCCCCTTGGTGAATCTTAATTATAGCTCTCCCAAGTGACCTTGATCCTTCGCAAAGGAAATAGTTACGGTTTGTGTTATGGCATCAAACATCCTCACTCCTTTGCAAGTTATAGCTTATCTTAAGATTCCATAGACTCTATCCACCCAAGGACTAGGAAATGGCCTTGTCAACTTGGTTATAGAGTCCTCTTTTACCCACAAATTAAATTTTTCTCTCGCTTTCTCTAATTCAGTCCTCTTAAGGCCAAGCGGCCCAATTAGGGCTTAGTGCGAACTGGCTAGGAAGAGGAAATTTGGGTCTTGGAAGGTCTCAACATCAAGGATTGTAGTGGTTGCCTCAAAATCATTCCCATTGGTGGCCATTCCTTACATTCTCTTGCCCTAGTTTTTTTCCCAAGGATAGTATCCTAGTTTGGTTAAAGCTTCAACTTGATGGCTTGTGAAAGGTTTCATGTGCCTTTAACTTTCTAATACTCGTTATTGGAAACCTTTTCTTTACACCTTGATATTAGGACATTCACTTTTCCAAGCTATATTCAAACCCTAGGCCTAGTGTGCCATATTGTTGACTTTTCTAAAGGAAGCACATTTTCTCTTTTCCACCACTTGAGCCTTGTCCTTAAATTGATTCCTCCCTTAGAAGTCTTCTAGTCACCTTATACCTTTAAGCATAGAACATTTCCTAGGTGACCTACTTACCGAGACTCCTTCCATTGGTGAAAATCCATAGAGAGCAGAGGGTAGTAGCTGTGGTGACAGTGGCATACTGTAAAATTGTTGTCACATGGTCTAGTGATTGCCTTGTAGAGTACACCTCCAAAAGGCCTGCTAGATTTTGCGGCAACAGGCCTTAAATTTACTGGTACTCTAAACTCCAAACTCATAGCTAAAGCATGCAGCCCCAACAAAACCTGGCTCACCAACCTAGATGGAGATATGCACAATACCATACGAGAGTATCAGGGGTGTAACAGAAAGCAGTACAGAGAGACATCCTTGTAAATTAATAACTCCAATTGGACAAACTAGAAGGGATATTCTCTTGGATGTGCCTTCACTAAGGCTGGGAAAAGGTTCAATTTATGGTGCAGGGGGAATACAGGGAGTGCAGTATTTCAAGGAGATTGGATACTGACTCTCCCCCAACTAGTACTAGGAATGAGAGCGTGAAGAATCGGAAACAACAAAATGAAAGGTAGTGCTGTGCATTTTTGAGTTTTAATTTTTGTCCAGGGTCATATGTTCCTCGTGGTGGAAGGATTGTTTTCAAAGTTGGAGAGTGAATTTTCTCAATCATCTCCTATGCCGCATAGTAAAACCAGACAGCTGCAAATTGAGATTGCCTAAAGGTATGGCCAGGACAAATGCTGTACTCAGTAAATATGATACAAATCCCCAGTTTCTGTAAAAGAGAAATGAAAGATATGAAACAATAAGTACTTTAATCGAAAATTATAAGTGCCATGGCACATTTAAAAGTGTAATTTCCATTCTGCTTGAGCAGAATAACAATTTTTATTTGGAACAAAGAAGTACTTTATTTGAAATATTATTTGATTCTGTATAGGATAACAGTTATTTTTATCAATTTTCTCACTTTGAGTTTTATTCCACTCATGATTTCTATTGCGTATAATATAAACATATGTTGCTATCCATTCAGTAAATATTTAACTGATGTCATATATCTCTAAAATGTTTGTGAAGAGCACAAACCTGGTCAGAAATCCAAATCTCCTTCAATCCATGAGATATTGCAATAACTGTGAGCTCAACACATCTTGTTACTGACATCCGCTTCTGTGCCACCAGAAACCAAAACATACTAAATCATCAATGAGATCAGATCAGCTTCCTCTATTACATAATCTGTATTTAGGTTGTTGTTCCTTGGGGGAGCACTAACTTAAATAAAGATTAACAAATACTGGTGTTGTATCACATAATAACATACTGATGAAGATATAAGCTCAAAAATCAAATCAATTGAGTATAACTAACCTAGACAATTCCAAATATTACTCTTTGATTTCTTTCTGCACAAAATCCTTACCAAAAAGACTAAAACAAACAAGATAATAAGAACATCGAAAATGACAACTTGGCAAGCCCTATTGAAGACCTGGAGAAAACTCTCCTTTAAATCTGGAAATCTTATAGAAAACACTGAAGATTTCTGCAAAATTTTCGACACCAAATATTTATTGGCTGGTTTCCAAATGCTGTTATATACAACTCTGTAACAATGGAAGTGTTGAAATTTGGGTATCTTGGGAGGTACTCCCCCAAGCCTTGATTGCTAGGATTGTGAGGAGAAAACCCACAAAAGGATGTGTTTGTGGGCAAAGTACCCAAGTTTGCGGTTTTGAACCCAAATGAGTGGGATTAGAATCCAAAATAACGAGTTTAATATTCTAATTTGTGTAGTGGGGTCTCTTGAGGGATAAAGAGGGCTCCTAAGTCACCTATTAGAGCGATATAACTATGGAGCCAAAAAAGAGGCTAGGCAAAAAAGAGATGTGACTTCATTTGTGTAGAGGAGCAAGCCTAAAGGAGGCGCAGCTGTCCAAGAAGAGGCCAAGCTAGGAGTTCTGTGCAAGAAGACTATTTGGAGAAGGCCTAGTAGACTGTCCTAGAGGCCGAGGGTTATCTGATCAAAGCAAAGGTTGGTCTGTGTCTAAGTTTATTGTTGGAAGAGGTCCTAGCCCAAGAAGAGGGCTGGACTATATCTTGTCTAGGCCGCAGGAAGAAAAAGATCAGCCGCAGGCCTGAAGGAGGGCACCCAAGGCTGCACAGAGTCTAAACAGGTCAGGCTGAGGGGAGAAAGGGATTCCCTGAAGGTGAGCTGAAGTCAGGACAGAAGTACTATAGCAGGGTGAGTGGAAGAGAAGGCAGATTAGGGCTGCTGTAGCAGCTCCAAGGCCTACAGCAGGGACAGCAAGTAAAGGGGTTGTGTATTAAGGGTTGAACAGTGTCTGTATTGATAAGTGGACTAAGGGGGCAGTTTAATGAAGACTACAGCAAGTGGACCAGGTCTAAACGAGTAGATCTTGTGAACTGAAGAGGACTGAAAGGGCTGGTTGCCAAGGACAGCAAAAGCAAGTACTATTGTATTTTCTTTGTTTTTATGGGCAGATGAGAGCCTGATGGATTAGGCCTTAGCCCTAGTTGTATCAGTCAAAGGAAAAACTTGTATTTTATTGTATATTAGCATTGCATCAGGGTTTGTAAAGGGCCATGATCCCTGGTATAGGAGCCCTATGATTTTCTTATTGATGGACTGATAAGAACATGTTTTGGGCCACAATTCCTGTGTATTGTTGTTGATTTCAGTGCTGTTATATTCCGCTGTGAAAATTTATTTTTGGTTGGGCATCTCTAGTGTGTTTGTGTCCCTAGCTAGGGCATAGACCAGACCTAGGGTGCAAGGAAATTTCAACATTCAATTACATTCTTGCACCAACTTAAATACAGATTAACAAACACTGGTGCTGTAGCACACAATAATATACTGATGAAGATATTAGCTCAAAGTTCAAATCAATTGCTTATATACTAACCTAGACAATTCCAAATATTACTCATCAATTTCTTTCTGCACAAACTCCTTACTGAAAAGACTAAAACAAACATTATAATAAGAACATCGAGAATGACAACTTGGCTAGCCTTATTGAAGACCTGGAGAAAACTGTCCTTTAAATCTGGAAAATTTATAGAAAACACTGAAGATTTCTACAAAATTTTACACACAAAATATTTATTTGTTGGTTTCCAAATGCTGTTAAATATAACTCTGTAACAATGGAAGTAGCCAGAATACCTCCCCCCTTGTTTGGGAAAAGCACTGAAACTAGTAAAGGAGTCCAAGCCATCAATATAATGCATGAATTGTAATAGACATCAATGTCATTACCCAGCAGTTGCACTAATGTGGAAGCCCATAACTTCCAAACTCAAAACAATTCATAAGTAAACAACGATACATCTGCATTTACACCAAAGAGCCAGAACACAATTGTGTTGGAAATACTGAGAGCGGGGGTGAATCAATATTCCTTTCAATTAGAGCATTAGTTAATCTTCAATTATTATCAATGTTTGTACAAAGATAGCAGTAAACAAAAGGAACACAAATGCACACAGTTTTTAAGGTGGAAACCCACTCCGGAACAAAAACCACCTAATGTTTTTCTAATAATTCTTTACTATTCAACTTCAATTGAAAATAAAGCTCCAACTTCCTAGAATCTAGAAAAGCATTCTTCTCCAGCTCCCACTAGATGGACGCTCCAATGCCCGAGATTCTTCAGTAGTCAACTGAACAGATGCCCCAACACCCAATGAACTACAACTCACCCCAGCACCACCCTACCACCCTATAGAAGAATAAAAGAAGAATGGACTTCCATACCAGGGAAAATGGTCCACTTTACAATGATATAGAATGATGTTGAAGAAGACACACTAAACCATAACGCCAACTATGACACAACCACCTAATAATGATCCTAGACCTCCCGACACTACCTCTTCAACTCTTGGCATATAGACACTAGAACAATTTTTACAATAATGTATTTACAATGACTTAGTACAATGATACCTTTACAGTGATTGTATGCAGTGCTGCCCACTTGAAGACTTCATGTGATGAACTTCTTGTTGTTGTTTTGCACCTTGGTTGCTGCTCTTCACATGCTACCCTCTGTTGCACCTTGCTTTGCTTTTCTGCCCTAGAAAGTCTGGTCCTTTGCAGCCCTTGACAACACATGATCTAGCTTTTTCTTGCCTTCTAGGAGCTAGATATTGAATCTAGTGTATCTCTGTTATTTCAGATCCCCAATATGTGATTTTCGATCCTGTAGTAGTTCTCTGAGTCTTCTTTCCAATGCCACAGGTCTAACCTAATTTGGATTCTTCAAGGGAGAGTTATGTCCAATCTCTCACAATGCCCTGATTATGGATTGTTTCAGTAGAGCTAACTTGTACGGCCTGCCACATGTCACTGTCTCATCATTCGGTTTTGAAATTGATAGAGTAAAAACTACAGTCTGTGCACTATCTGCCACATTTTACAAAATTCCAATCCAATACTCAGAGAGAGAGTTATGACAATTTTCCTAAGGTCACTTCTTTGAGATGAATTTCAGGAGCCTGCAAAAACACTGATTTCCACAGATCATTTCTCCGAAAATATTGTGTACCTTGATCTGAAATTTTTACAGGAGCTTCCTCAGGATTTCGGCTTCGCCTCATAAAAATTTCAGCTTCTGAACCTTCGTAGATAAAAAGTTAGAGCGAAAATGCCACGATGACCTGTTTCAGATCAAAATCCCTTGCATAAGGAGGATATGAGGATCACAATTTATATAAATGCTTAGGTTGAGAGGGGCTTCAACAAGTGAACGTGGGAGGGATTTTAGGAGCTTAAAAAATATTAATTATGACTTTTCAATGACCCATGCCACAACCCCATGGGGTTTTAGCCCACTAATTGGGGGTACAAACTTCAAACATGAATATCTCTCAAATTGTGAAGAATTACGTGGCGTGCCGTATATCAACGGAAACATTTTGAAAAGAAGAAACCATCAAAAGTATTATTGACACAGAATATATTAATTTGGTAGGTAAAAATTCCCATGCAATATTGGGGTAACCCCTGGTGCTTCTTGGGTTGACATCAATGGCAACCGCTGATCAACAATCTCTCCCTTTGGCATTGATGGCAACACAAGTACTCCCCTTGCGATCATGATACCTCTTCCTACAACATTCTCTCCCCCTTTGACATCAATGGAAAAAAGTAACTCCCCCTGACACACAACCATCCTACGGACCTATACACACTTCCACTCCCCCTTTATATTGTGAATAAGGAAAATCTAATGAGAACTTGGGAGAATCCCAAGCTTCTGGCAAAGATATTCAAATGCTTCACGAGGTAAAGGTTTAGTGAAGATATCAGTGATTTGTTCTTTTGTACCAACATACTCAAGTTTGATATTCTTTTCAGCGACTTGTTCTCTAACAAAATGATATTTGATTGAAATGTGCTTTGTTTTTAAATGCATGACAAGATTCTTGGAGATGCTAATGGCACTAGTGTTGTCACAGAATATGGGAATAGGCTCACTGAATTGTATTTGAAGATCTTGCAAAGTTTGTTTCATCCAAAGGATGCCGCTGCAATGTATTCTGCTTCTGTTGTAGATAACGAGATTGAGGTTTGCTTTTTGCTCAACCATGATACGAGACAACCACCTAGATAGAATGTTGCTCCACTAGTACTCTTACGCTCATCAACGCTTCCTGCCCAATCTGCATCTGTAAAGGCTTGAATAATGAGATTGTTACCCTTGATACCACAAGCCATATTCTTCTGTGCCCTTTAGATATCGAAGAATTCTTTTGGCAGCAATACTATGTGATTCTTTTGGTGCTGCTTGGAATCTTGCTACTTGTCCAACTGCTTGCATAACATCTAGCCGGGAAGCTGTTACATATAGAAGACTACCAATCATATATCTGTAGAATCTCTGATCCACATCCTTAGATGAGTCGTCTATGCTCAATTTGCAACCTGTTACCATCGGAGTAAGGACGGGTTTGCAATCTTCCATTTTGAATTTCTTGAACATTTCCTTGATGTACTTGGCTTGACAAATAAATATTCCTTTCTCTTGTTGAGATATTTGAAGCCCTAAGAAGTATGTCAACTCACCATGTAAAAACATCTCTAACTCACTTTGCATATTTGTAGAAAATTTCTTACTTAGTTTATCATCATTGCTACCAAATATTATATCATCCACATATACCTCAACGATTGTTAAATTATCTTTATCTATTTGTACATAAAGATTGCTATCAACAGTACCTTTCTTGAACCCTTGTTGACGTAGATATCCATCAAGACGAGCATGCCATGCTCAGGGCTTTAGCAGAGACCATATAGAGCCTTCTTTAACCTGCAAACATAGTCTTCTTTTTCTGATAGTAGAAAACCTTCAGGTTGTTCGATGTAAACTTATTCTTCTAATTCTCCATTCAGAAATGTTGACATAACATCCATTTGGTAGACTTTGATTTTTCTTGAACATGCATAGGCGAGAAACATTCAGATGGCTTCCATTCTGGCAACTGGTGCAAATGTTTCGTCGAAATCAATTCCTTCCACTTGTGCATAGCCTTTGCAAACCAATCTTACTTTGTTTCTGGAAACCTGTCCATCTTCATTCAATTTGTTCATGAGTACCCATTTTAGTCCCAATGATATTTTTATCTTTTGGTCGTGGAACTAGTTCCCAGGTGTTATTCTTCTCGATTTGATCCAATTCTTCATTCATAGCTGCTACCCAATGTTCATTCTAGCTAGCTTCCTCAAAACTACTAGGCTCAAAGCATACTGCCTGTGGATCTTTATAACAAAACTTGATGTAGTATTTACAATACACACACACATACATAACCAAAACACATATGCTCAACCAACGAATAAGGAAAAGGTTGTTAGAAAAGCAATGTGAGCTTGTTGTGATGAATGAAGTTGTCGAAATTCATTTATGTCACCAATGACTTGATTTGATGGATGGTTCTTTTGAATCCACTCTTTTGTTCTCCTTGGAGGAGCTTCTTGTTGTTGTTCTGGTATATCTTGATTATCATTGTTTACTTCTTCCTCGTTGATAGTTGCTTCTTGTTCTACAATTTTATCTGTGTCTTTTTCAGCCTTTGTCTCAAGTTTCAAAGATTCTAGATCCTCATCATTACTCGCTAGAACACCATCTTCGTCAAATGTAACATTTATGCTCTCCACTATCTGTTTTCTTCTTAGATTATAACATTTATAGGCCTTTCTTTTGCGTGAGTAACCAACAAAGATACCTTCATCAACACGTGATTCAAACTTACCCAAATTTTGATCTTCTCTTTTGATATAACATTTGCTTCCGAAGATTTTGAAATATTTTACATTAGTTGGTTTTCCTTTCCATAATTCATATGGAGTCTTGTTGCAATTATTTCTGAGAAGACTTCGGTTGATAATGAAGACTGTCGTATCAATTGCTTGAACCCAGAATTTTTCATCCAATTTTGAGTCCTTCAACATTGTTCTACCCATTTCCTGTACGGTTCTGTTCTTTCTTTCAGCAACTCCATTTTGTTGAGGTGTTCGTGTTGTTGAAAATTGTCTTTTTATTCCATTTTCGTCACAGTATTGCTGCAATAATTTGGAAGTGAATTCTCCGCCATTATCTGATCTTAGACACTTTATTTTCAAATCGGTTTCAATTTCGACCAACTCCTTGTAGATCTTAAAGCACTCAAATGTTTCAGATTTTTTCTTTAGGAAACTGACGACTGTCATCCTAGTATAGTCATCTATCATTAACATGAAATATAATTCTCCATCTAAGTATTTTGTTATCACAGGACCACATAGATCAGTATGTATCAATTCCAATGGATGTGATGCAAAGTGTTCTTTTGTTTTAAATTGGACTTTTGTCTGCTTGCCGTGCCGACAAGCCTCACATAGTGTGTTGGAAGGTTTTGAGATTTTTGGCATTTCTCGTAATGCTTCCTTTTTTCTTATCCTAACAAGATTGTCAAAGTTTATGTGACCCATTTGTTTGTGCCATAACCAGCTTTCATCTTCTTTAGCTAGTAGACATGCTTTACTTTCTTCATCTAGAACATATATGTCGTTTGGAGCTCAACTTGCTGTAGCCACAATTTTACCATACCTGCCTTTCCTGATTTCACATTTTGTGGAGTTGAATAGCATTGTGTGTCCTTGATCACACGTCTATCCAACACTGAGCAGATTGCGATTCATGTTTTCAACCAATAGAACATTCTTGGCTATAACATCTTTGCTTCCGAGCATGACGGTACCTCATCCTATAACATTTGAAGATCCATCATTTCCAAAGGATACGGTTCCATCCTTCTTCTCTTTCAGAGATACAAATTTCCTTCTATCTCCAGTCATATGCATTGAGCAACCGTTGTCAACATACCACACATCTTTGTTGTTTTGAGCCTTGAGAGCGAGAGCACAATGATCAGTCTTCTTCTCCTTCCATGTTTGTTCATTCCATGGCTTTGAAGATTCTTCTGGAGGATTTTCAAGTCTACAATCTCTGGCTATGTGTCCAAAGTTCTGACATTTGTAACATTCCATATTATTTCTTAAATGTTCAAATCTATTAATGTTTCGTTGAGCCCCGGGAGGTTCATATTTGAAGGATCTCCTGGAATTGTATTGGTTCCTAGGGTACGTGCGACATTCTACAACTTTATGATCAAATTTTCCACATGAATAACAATAGCCAAAAAAAAATATGTTGGTACCTTGGATGGAAATCTTCGTCGAGGAATCGTCTTCCAAGGATGTTCTTGCGAATCTTGTCCAATGAAGTCTACATGCATGTCAGATCTCATTGGTTCATTGTATTTTGTTGTAGAAGGTCCTGCTTCTTTTTCTTTGTAACCGAGGCTAGTTTTGTCGTTGTAAGATGGTTGATTGTTGATGATATCTTCCAATGCCCTTGAGTTGTTGGCATAGTCTTGGATAGTTTTTCCCTTCTTCACTTCCTTACGCGGCGAGACTACTTCGGCTTCTAATGCTTCCCTTTCTTGGTTGCTTTCTTCCAACTTCTTTTGAAGTGACTCTTCAATACATTTGTGTTCTTCAACTTCAATTTCGAGACCTTGAACTTGTTCTTCAAGAGTATTGGAACAGATTTTCTTAGCCTTGAGCTCTTTTATAAGCCTGACTTCCTCCTTAGAAAATTCTTCTATGGTCACAACCCTTCTTCTTCATTGTTTGATACCTCTTGTTTATTGTGCTTGGCCATAAACTATACTCTCTCATTGGCTTCTTCTTCGCTATTACTATCTTCATCGGATGATGAGCTATCTTCTTTAGAGAGAAAGTTCCTTTTGGATCCTTTCCTTTTTTCTTGCTTGTTGAATTTCTTAAAGCCTTTCTTTCCTTTTGAGTTGCCATCATTTCTGTTCGGACATTTTGTTGCGAAATGCCCAACCTCACCACAGCCGAAACATATCAATGGAAGTTTACCTTTGAATTTTTCCTTACCAATTTTTAGTTTTCTCGTAAAGTAAGCATATTCTTCATCTGAAAGACCTTCTCCACCATCTCCCTTTTCTTCACACTTGCAGGTGCATGTCTTTTCAATTGAAGGTTGTTTGTCCTTATTGGTTTTCTTAGATGCAATAAACGGCAGCTTTCAGATGCGAAGTAATCTTCTTCTTCATCAAGTCTCATTTCACATGTTGTGAGAACTCATGTAATTTTGAGAACTCATGTAATTCCTCTTTGCCGTAGTTTAATGATTGCATCTCTGGAGTCTCATGATCCACTGCTGAAACTTCCGGTAACGTTCATGAATCTTCACATAGTAGTGTCTTCTTTGTCAACTAGCCTCCAACTCTTCCAGGCTTGCTATTTCACCAATGTATTGGAAGTACAAAAGAATGTTGTAATCTTCTTCTTTAGCTTTGAGTTGCTCCTAAATTTGTTTCATAGATTTGCTTTGCTTTTGTATTTTGAGTCACCTGTATATATTCTCAAGCTTGTCCCATATTTTTAAGTATGTGATGTCCCCAATATCCATACACAGATTTTGTTGTTCCACTGATAATAATATTCTTTTCTTTTGCATCATTTACCAAATTATTCTTACCTTGTTCATTCGTGGCTGGTGTGAATCCATTTTTAACAGTGTCCCATACTTCATAACCTTGCGCCAAGAGATAGACCTCCATTATTCCTTTCTAGAGTGCATAATTATTTTCATGGAACATAGGTACACCATTCTTAGTATGCTCCATGACCTCCTTCCAGCTGTTAAACTACTATTGAAGGAACCAAGCTCTGATACCAATTGTTGGAACATCAAGAGAGGGGGCAACTGTTCCGATCACCATAGCATTAGTTAATTAACAAGTATTATCAATGTTTATTTGAAAAGAGGAAGTAGTAAAACAAAGGAACATGAATGCATTATTAGCTTATGGAAATCTACCCTATAAAACCACTTAACATTTTTCAATAATTTCTTTAACACTAAACTCCAATCTGAAAATAAGCTCCCTCCTCCATCCATCATCCTCCAGAATCTGAAAAGTATTCTTTTCCAACTCCTCAATCAGATGGGTCGATCTCAGCCCCATTTTTCAAGAGTCAATCGAATCCTGGGACACCTCATGACCCAATGACAGCAACTCACCTAGCACCACCCTACCACCTCATAAGAATAAGGAATGGATTCCCGTACTGTGAAAATGGTCCACTTTACAATGATATAGAATGATGCAGAAGAAGAAGATATACTAGACCATAAACCCAACTTTGACAAAACCACCTAATGATGATCCTAGACCTCCCGACATTGCCTCTTCAACTCTTGGCAGATAGACAATAGAACAATTTTTCCAATAATGTATTTACAATGACTTAGTACAATGATACCTTTATAGTGACTGTATGCAGTGTTGCCCACTTGAAGACTTCATGTGATGAACTTCTTGTTGTTGTTCTGCACCTTGGTTGCCGCTCTTTTCATGCTACCCTCTGCTGCGCTTTTCTTTGCTTTGGTGCCCTAGAAAGTTTGGTCCTTTGCAACCCTTGACAACACATGATCTAGCTTTTTCTTGCCTTCTAGGAGCTAGATATTGAATCTGGTGTATCTCTGTTATTTCAGATCCCCAATATGTGATTTTCGGTCCTGTAGTAGTCCTCTCAATCTTCTTTCCAATGCCACAGGTCTGACCTAATTTGGATTCTTCAAGGGAGAGTTATGCTCAATCTCTCACAATGCCCTAATTATGCACTGTTTCAGTAGAGCGAACTTGTACAGCCTGCCACATGTCACTATTTCATCATTCAGTTCTGAAATTGATAGAGCGAAAACTACAGTCCGTGCACTATCTGCCACTTGTTACAGAATTCCAATCCAATACTCAGAGAGAGAATTATGACAATTTTCCCAAGGTCACTTCTTTGAGATGAATTTCAGGAGCATGCAAAAACACTGACTTCCACAGATCATATCTCCGAAAATATTGCACACCTTGATCTGAAATTTTTACAACAGCTTCCTCAGGATTTCGGCTTCGCCTCATAAAAATTTCAGCTGCTGAACCATTGTAGATAAAAAGTTAGAGCGAAAATGCCACGATGACCTGTTTCAGATCGAAATCCCTTGCATAAGGAGGATATGAGGATCACAATTTATATAAATGCTTAGGTTGAGAGGGGCTTCAACAAGTGAACATGGGAGGGATTTTAGGAGCTAAAAAAATATTAATTATGACTTTTCAATGACCCATGCCACAACCCCATGGGGTTTTAGCCCACTAACTGGGGGTACAAACTTCAAACATGAATATTTCTCAAACCGTGAAGAATTACGTGGCATGCCATATATCAACGGAAACATCTCGACAAGTAGAAACCATCAAAAGTATTCTTGACCCAGAATATATTAATTTGTAGGTCAAAATTCCCATGCAATATTGGGGTAACTCCTGGTGCTGCTTGGGTTGACATCAATGACAACCGCTAATCAACAAATTGATCGCAGACATAATCAATGCTTTTTGATTTGGTGAATAGAATCAAATCTGATACTTGACAAAGCAATTTTCCTGGTTGGTAATCATCACATATTAATTGAGACATAATTATGATTCTTCAATATTATGGTTCTTCAAAATAAGGATAATCAAGTGGGGATAACATGCAATGCAAACAACTATGACTATGACATCAATCACCTTTGTGACTAGCGTCACTAGGGTCGGGAGCAAGAGAAAACTTCATACCACACATGACTTGGTGATCTCATTGAAAACTATTGGGTTACAAAAAACCCTTGTTAGTGATAATTTCAGGTAAGAAACATGTCTCTGGGGAGAACTGAACATTGGTGGGAGGTATAAAATACCATCATCCACCATCTAACCACGTCCTGTTGACAAGAAGAGAATTAACACAACCTATTAAATTCTGATTTGTTAATTTCAAGCTCACTGCTTTAGTTCCATAAATATTATTTTGTCTTATTTGTTGGTCATTTTATTTTCAGTTTTAAAAATAAAGTTTCCCAATATTTCTCTGTTTTCTTAATGGTATCATTGCAACCCACTTATTTTTTTGCCTAATGGTATCATAGCAACACATCGCCTAACATGGTATCAAAGCCAGCCCAACTCCATTTCCCCTTAGAAACATCCCAGGTCCACCTGCTAGCAAATTTGCGATTCTCGCATGTCAACTCTGTTAGTTCTTTATCCAGTTCTCCACACAGCGTAAAGCCTATACTCCCCACAACAGTAACACTACCCTACACTGCTTGTCCCCTGCACTACTCTATAGTCACAGAAAACCCTCAGGAAATTTAAGGATACCATGGTGGAGGTTTGAGTCTGAGACTCTGATAGACATTCGCAATAGATAGAGGTTCGAGCTTAATGAGCCTTCAAGCTTGATAGAATCACCTCGTAGATTACCATTGCAAACCCTTTTTCCTTCTTTCAGTTGGAACCTTCATGAATCCTCACAAACTCTGCTATCTTCTCGTATGCGGCCAACCCTTGTGCCCATCTATGCCCGATGTAGAAATTTGTGTTCCCAACCCCAGCGTTCAGTTTCTCCTTATTTCTCCCATAAAGTTAAATGCTCATTCCCATAGCCATACATTCAACAAGATGGACAAATAAATATTTTCTGAAAACACAAATTCTGAAAATTTCACAGTGCTGAAATGCAGAAAAAAAAACTCAGAAAAATAAATCAGCCACACACAAAAAATTGACACGTTGATTTTTGGTCAACTTGACCCTGGAAAAACCCCCTACAACTTTCGGGGAAAAACAATTTGAAAGGTCTCTTTATTTCTGAATATGCTTTTACAGTGAACAGCAAAACACATTAAAAATTACAGCAAATACAAAACCCACTTATCTCGATTTCCATGTCAAACTCCAACCTTGAAAACCGTACCGATAGCAAACAGAAAATTATAGGAAAAAATACAGCAATAAATACTGTACTTTTTGCCTAGAAAAACATGCCCAGATTTTGCCTGTACGGTACTGTATGGACGGTACAACAGCCCATTCCCTGATTTCTGTGCCCAGAAATGCTGCCTCAAAAATTGTGCCCTTTGCTGCTAAATCTACTCTTCGAAAACAACATTGTACTTGCCTTGAAAAGCATGCTAAACAGTGTTGTACAAATTTTCTATCTTGGGAAATGTTCCAATAAATGCTATTGTATGGAAATGTTGCCTTGGGAAATGTGCCCTCTTGCTATACAGATTTTATGTGTAGCTATTGTTGCTCTCCCTCTACTCAGAAATTTCTCTTCAGCTTTCTCTCCTCCTCTCTCAATCTGCTCATGAAAGAATGAATGACCTTTTCCCTCCTTTTCTTCCTTTAACCTAACCCTAAGTGACTTTTGGGGATTCCCTAAATCCAATGGCTGAGATAGATTTAGATCTAGGGCTGAGATTAAATGCTCATTTAAATCTCACTTTCTATTTTTTAATTCACCCCACTTTAATAAAGACCCACTTAGTCATTTATTTCCAAAGTCACTTTTCCTTTCTAATTTTACATTGACTTTATTAAAGTCACTTTAAAATTAGACTTTAGTAACTTTATCACTTAAAGTCACTTTAAATTAGATTTGACTTTATAACTTTATAAAGTCACTGGGAAAATTGATTCACAGTGTTCCTGGCCACAAAAAATCAGCTGGGAACCACGTCTCAGGGTAGCCAAATTTCTAAACACTCCCTCTTCTGCAGAAGGTGTTTCCCCACTAAGCCCACCTTGTCTCTAACGTAGACATGCTTGCCTGATGCCAAGGCTTTGTTAAATCGCAGCACTCATCAGTGGAAATATACTCAAGCTTCACAACTCCCTTATGAACATAGTCTATGATGAAGTGATATCTGATGCCGATATGCTTTGACCTGTCATGAAATACTGAATTCTTCGTGAGTTTAATGGAACTCTGATTATCACAGTATATCACTGAAGGTCTCAATGGCTGACCAAATAAGCCAAACAACATCTTGCGAAGCCAAATGGCCTCACAACTAGCTAGACTGGCTGCCATGTACTCTGCTTCCGCTGAACTCAATGCTACTGTCAGCTGCTTTCAGCTGAACTACGACACCACTGCCGAACCCAACCCAAAACAGCACCTTGAAGTGCTCTTCCTATCAGAAGCACAACCTGCCCAATCAGAATCAGTGTAACCTGCCAATCTCACTCCATCCCCCTGCCTATAATCCAAACCATAATCCACTATACCCTCTAAGTATCGCAAAATGTGTTTTGCAGCAACCCAGTGCACCCTCCTAGGTTCACACATGAACTGGCTCATCGTGTTGACTACAAAACATATATTTGGTCTGGTGTTGACCAAATACATCAAGGAACCAATAAGTTGTCTATACAATGTGGGATCCACCAACTCGGAATCTGAAGCGTGAAGCTTCTTCCAGTTGGTGATCATCGGTGTCAACATGGGTCTACAATCCTCCATGTGGACCCTGCCAAGGATGTCCACAATATACTTCCCTTGCCCCAAGAAGAAATGCCCCTCCTCCTGTCACACCTCCAAACCCAAAAAGTAATGCATCAAGCCAATGTCCTTCATCTCAAACTCCGACGCAAGATCTCTCTTGCAGCTCTCTATGAGTCCCTCTGCACCCGTAATGACCAAGTCATCCACATACAGCACCAGAATGAGAGGCTCCTCACCTATCACAATAAAGTAAAGGTTCGAATCTGCATCACTCTTTGTGAAACCCATCTCCTGCAAGTATGTATCTATCCTGGAGTACCAAGCTCTGGGAGCTTGCTTCAAGCCATAAAGGGCCTTCATCAGTCTGCACACATGGGACTCCTTCCCATGCACCTCAAAGCCCTGTGGCAGCTCAATGTACACCTCCTCCTGTATGAAGCCATTAAAAAATGTGGTCTTTACATCCATCTGGTGAATCTTCCAACCCATCTCTCCTGCTATTGATATGATGGAGCGAATCGAAGTATATCGAGCCACGGGAGCGAAGATCTCCTCATAATCTACTCCCTCTACCTAGGAGAACCCTCTAGCCACAAACCTTGCTTTGAATTTCTCGATGCTGCCATCTGCAGCATGCTTTACCTTTTAAAGCCATCTAGAAGTAACCACGGATTTTCCCTCAGGCCTCGGCACCACCTCCCCAACATCATTCTTCATGATAGAAGAATACTCCTTCTGCATGGCCTCTCTCTAGACCTGCTAGCTAGCTGCCTCTTCATAGCTAGAAGGGTCAGAGTCAATGATGTTGGCAACCATTGCCATATAGCTACAAAGCCTATCAGGTGGTCTGCTCTCTCTGACCGGCCTTTTTGGCCCAGCAACAGATGTGGCCTCTCTCAAGGTATCCTGAAGCCACTTGGGCTTCCTCTTCCCTGAGCACACTTCTCCCACCAGAGAATGAAACTCCTCATCAAGAGCTTGAACTCTTGACTGTCTGTCTGTTGTCCTCCTACCTGAAACTGAACCTGTAGACGCTAAAGTACCGTGTGAACTGTCCATCAGTGTACTCCCTAGTGAATTGCTCTACGGACTGCTCTGCATGCTGCCCGAATCACCACCCCTTTGACTCTGCGAGCCACTGCTCACTGATGGACCTGACACCGTAATCGATGTACCTCCAGATCCTCCTGATCCCTGCGACTGACTCAGCTGCTCCTGAGGGTCTGGCTGATCCAGATACTCTAACTCCCGTGACCTCCTGAAAGCCCTGTCCTCCTCGAACTTCACATCCCGCCTGACAACAACTCTCCTCTGTGCGGGAATATAAATCTGAAAGGCTTTCGAGGTCTCACTATAGCCCACAAAGATACCCTGCTGCGGTGGGCTCTAGCTTGGTCCTCTTCTCCTTGGGTACATAGGAGTATGCAATACACCCAAAGATACGAAGATGACCAACATCAAGCTTATTCCCAGAAAAAGTCTCCTCCGGAGTCACATGCCTCAAGGCACGATGCGGTCTCCTGTTCTGCAAATAAACAGCAGTGTTGCAGGCCTCTACGCACAAAAACAATGGTAACCCCTAATCATGTAGCATGGCTTTGACAGCCCCTCCGATGGATCTGTTCTTCCTCTCCGCAACCTCGTTCTGCTGGGGGTTGTAAGGAACTGTGAACTCCCTCCTAATGCCTACCTCCGCACAATAGTCAACAAACTCACCAAGGGTGTACACCCCTCCATTGTCTGACCTCAAGGACTTGATCTTCCGACCTGACCGAGTCTCCACAAGAGCTCTGAACTCCTGAAACCGCTTGAAGACCTCACTTTTGGTCTTCAAGAAATAAATACCGGTCCTCTTGGAGTGATCATTAATGAATAAAACATAATACTCATATCCACTCTAGGAAACATGAGACATCCAACTGCTCACATCGGAATGAATCAAATCAAGTATCCCAGTCGATCTGTTGTCACTGCTAGGAAAAGGGGATTTGGCAAACTTGCCCATAGCACATCCTCTGCATGTATCAAAGTGATGAGTACTGAAATCTGGCACACCTGTAGTGATCTTCCGCAATGTCCTCAAGGGTCCATGATACATGTGCCCCATCCTGCGATGCCAAATCTCGCACAGCTTTGAACTGCTAGCTCTGCTGCCGATACTGCTGCTCAATGCCAAAAGGGGATGAAATGCAAACTTGTACACCTTTGCATGGTGTACACCAATCACTCTAGCTGACTCAGCTGGAGCGCCCCTAGGATATATAAGCACCTGTCCTCTCCTGAACAATATCTCATACCCTCAATCCTCTAATGTTGAGACAGATATGAGGTTCTTCCTCATCCCTGGCACATATAGAACATCTGACACCTTCGAGAGAGGTTTGGGTTCCCTATCCAATGTCAATGTCCCCACACCGACTGCTCTAACAACACTGTCATCTCCAAGTACTACCTCTATATCAGTGCCACTTTCTGAAAGCTCTGAGAAGTACTCACGGACTCCTGTAATATGACGTGAACTCGCATTGTCAACATACCAAATACCTCAAGATGCTCCGCTAGTGTAGGGAAATGCACACTCGCTCTCACCCTCGATGGCAGGTGATCCTGCACAAGTGGACTCCCAAGCAATGAACCCAAACTCCCGGTCAAAGCTATCCGTAAAGTCCTCTATCTCTGCTGACGTTGCCATGGTCTTGCTCTTCCCCTCCTTTTCCGGACACACAACTGCATAGTGTCCCATCCTCTGACAATTCCAACACTTCACTTTGGAATAGTCCTTCTGCGTGTTCACCTGATTACCTTTGCCTTTGCCTTTGCCTCCACCACTACTTGCCTTTTTTGCCTCCTGCTAACAGTGCTACATCCTCATCCTGTTCAACAGGTTTGGCAGCCCCAAGTTGGCTCTTCCTGATGTCAGTCTGTATGCAATCATCCCAGAACCTCTCCCAAGTAGGAAGGGTCTCACGTGCACAAACCCCATCATCAAAGTTCAGCCATGAACTGGAAAGGCCATTCACTACAATCCGCAACAACTCAGTGGGTGGAATGACCTCTCCAACTGTTGCCAACACATCTATCACATTAGTAATCTTTGTGAGATATCCAGTAGCACTATCAGTCTTACCCATCTTAATGGTCTTCAACTTCTCTCTTAGGACCATTCTTTTGTTCTCATTGGTACTCTGGTAGAGATTGGTCAAGGCTGTCCACATCTCATGAGCATATCTCTTACCTCTCACATGAGGAATGACATGGTCTTTAATACCATCCAGAATCAGTCTCTTACCCATGTTAGTCTTCTTATTAAAGTCTGCCAACTGAACAACATCAGTAGGCACATTAACAGGGTGTTGTTGGGTATTCACCATTATACCCAAACTTCTGCTTTCTCAAAGATGCTCTTCATTCTTTCCTTCCATACGCTGTAGTTGCTATGCCCATCCAACCTATCCTCCACCCTCAAGCCCAAAAACATTCTTGTTGTCATAATAAACTGAAAATGACACTGTTGTGGCAAAGGTTCAGGTTTCTGTGTGTAAAATCAGCTTGTTGTAATTTTTCTCTTTGTTGTCCCAAACTGCACTTTTCAGCAAAATAGCTCTGATACCATGTAAAAATTTCTGTTCCCAACCCCGGTTTTCAGTTTCTCCTTATTTCTCTCATAAAGTTAAATGTCTATTCCCATAGCCATACATTCAACAACCTGGAAAAATAAATATTTTCTGAAAACAAAAATTCAAGAAATTTCACAGTGCTAAAATGCAGAAATAAAAAATCAAAAATAAATTAGTCACACACAGAAAATTGACAGGCTGATTTTTGGTCAACTTGACCCTGGAAAAACCCCCTACAACTCTTGGGGAAAACCAGTTTGAAAGCTCTTTTTATTTCTGAATATGCTTTTACAGTGAATAGCAAAACATGGTAAAAATTACAGCGAATACAAAACCCACCTATCTCGATTTCCGTGTCAACCTCCAACTTTGAAAATCGTTCCAACAGCAAACAGAAAATTACAGCAATAAATACTATACTTGCCGCCTAGAAAAACATGCCCAAATTCTGCCTGTACAATACTGTACAGAACTGTACGGACAATACAATAGCCCCTTCCTCGATTTCCGTGCCCAGAAAATCTGCCTCGAAAACTGTGCCCTTTGCTGTTGAATCTGCTCCTCGAAAACAATGTTATACTTGGCTTGAAAAGCATGCTAAATAGTGTTGTACGAATTTTTTGTCTTGGGAAATGTGCCAATAAATGTTGTTGTACGAAAATGTTGCCTTGGGAAATGTGCCCTCTTGCCGTACGGATTTTCTATGTAGCTATTGCTGCTCTCCCTCTGCGTAGAAATTTCTCTTCAGCTTTCTCTCATCCTCTCTCAATCTACTCATTAAAGAATGAATGACCTTTTCCCTCCTTTTCCTCTTTTAACCTAACCCTAAGTGACTTTTGGGGAATCCCTAAATCCAATGGCTGAGATAGATTTAGATCTAGGGCTGAAATTAAATGCTCATTAAATCTCCCTTTCTATTTTTTAATTCACCCCACTTTAATAAAGACCCACTTAGTCATTTATTTCCAAAGTCACTTTTCACTTTCTAATTTCACATTGACTTTATTAAAGTCATTTTAAAATTAGACTTAGTAACTTTATCACTTAAAGTCACTTTTAAATTAGATTTGACTTTATAACTTTATAAAGTCACTTTAGGAGAAAAATTAAATTCTTTTGGACACTTTTCCCTAGGCCAAAAATCAAAGCCTTAGGGAACCACCTGTCCTCCGATAACCAAATTCCAACACCCGAGCCTTGAAACCCTTAATTCAGGCTAGACCTTCAATTTCACAATCGAGTTCCTCCTCACTTGATATTGTTGGACATATTACCCACCAAAAGTGGGTGACCCCTAGGAGAAACTTTTCTCCTATTCATTTATTCCAGACATCAGCCCCTGACAACCACCTTGTAGCCAAAGTGACGCCATTCATATCTCCACCACCTGCATCAGTCATATGTATCCTTGCCCATTTGTCAAGAGCACATGTTGGAAGGTGGGCTTCTAATCAAACGGTAATTTATTCATTTTGCAATTGGGTGCTTAACCTTGTTTGTATTTGGGCATTTTGGCATGGATTATAGCGTAACTTGGAAGAAAGAAGGGTCTTGGTTGTCATTTTGTTCCCTCACCTTAAATGGAAATTTAATTTTCAACCTAGTCCAGTGGGACCTCCCCTAATAGCCCATGGCTTTGGGAAGGGGCACTACCTGGGAAGCCATTATTGAGATAGTGTAGCCCCACCTCTCCCTACTCCATACCACTTTCCATCTTACATTACGAGCCCATATTCCACCTCCCTTCTTCGGGTTCAACTGACCATTGGTTCTTTGGGATTTGGCACCTACACATCCTCATGCCTAGATAGGGCTTGGAAATGCACCTTGGAAGGTTGATGCATCTAAAAGAAATGGAAAACACATATGATGGCCACAACAAAAACAAACGAAAAATCAAAATGCAAATGATGGTCGGGACATACAAATTAGCACATGGGAAAAACCCAAGCATGGGCTCTGCCTCTCTCATATGGCCATCACCCAGTTCCTGGGCCAATGTTGCCCTATCTCATAGAAGACAAGGAACCCTTGCATGTCCCAACCCCTGATGGGCGATGAATTGCCCCATCCTAAAAGGGGGTAATAACTGCTACACATCATACAAAGCAAGCTCACATTCGTTGAGCTAAGAGCATTAATACAAAGAAGAATCAAGAAAAAGTATAAAGTAATATAGACAGGTGGAAAAACAAAGGTCGAGCTAACTCATGCATCCATGATTGCTCCCTCTGCACATCTATACACCCAGGATGAGTTATTCCATCATAGCTAGTCCCTATGACCATGGCACATGGCCATGAAGACTTTTCCTCTTTGTTCCATCATTATTCACATGGCACCTATCAATTGAAGGGTGGACCAAGAACACGTCACTTCCCATTGGTGGTTGAGAACACCTAATAGGGTCATCTATTAACCAATCTACCCAGGGAGCTAATACCATTACATGACTAAAGCCCTAATTTTGGAACAGAAAACTTATATGAAGTGTTAATTTGCCCATTTTTTTCAAGCTTGGTTCAGTTAGATGCAATAAAAACTAATGTGTTGATGTGAGTAGCATCGAAAGGTCTTCTACAATTGTTTGGCGTCTTCGCATGTGGAAGACATTATTTACCTCTTTTAATGATTTATATCTTCTTTCCTAAGTTTAACTTGGGAAACATACAATAATTAAAGTCAATTAATTATTGCGGACTATTAAAGTTATTTTCTAAGGATAAATAATTTTATTATTTAAGAGACTTAGAAACAATCTCAATCGTTGATCTTCAAGATGTTTCTAAAAGGAATGTTCAAGATGTTCCAGAATGAAGATTCAAGATGCTTCTAGAGAGGACATTGGGGTAAGAGATTTGGACTCAATGAAGATTATAAATGGAGGCTCTCAATGGATAGGACGAAACAATGAAGAGCACAAGTGTGTGAGTGAGTCATCACAAGAGAGTGATTTTCTCTACAGTGCGAGTGGCTCAATGACCAGTGCGCACAGGAGGAGAAGTGTGAGTGGGTTTAAGCGAATCCAGAAGGGTTGACATGGAGGAGATTGCAGGGTTGGGTTGTCGAAAGGAGATTGCATTTGTCTGGTGGAGGCCGAGTTGCTGGAGTGTTGGGGATTTTCCAGTTCACATTAGTAGTAAGGCATAGATCAAGTTGTTGGAGGACGTATATCGAGTTGCAAGAGGCCAATTTCTTCAAAGCGATTTCATCTGGAGGCAAATTTCCTTGAGGACAATTTACCTGGGCCGAATTCATTCGAAGGGAGCCGGGTTGGAGGTTCCAGATTGTATTTTTTCTTGTATCTTTGTGGGTCGAAAAAACCCATATTTTCTAGATAATGAAAAAACGGAAAATTGTTTAGGTTAATTAATTTTGCAATGTATGCTTGATCTCTCTAGTTTATTTCCACTACATATGTTTAGTTCTAGAAGTTGAAGATACCGGTGATTTTATTGTTCGGTGATTCAGTTATTATTTGGGAAAATAAATAACAAATAAGGGATAAATTTGTTGATTTTTCCTTGACACTCCAAAATTAGGTCTATGTCTAAACACAATCACAAACACATTAAAATACCACAACACCAAGAACTTTGCACATTAGAAAATGAACAAGAATGAATCAATGAAGTACACAAAAATTTACACAACCCAAAACTTACTTGTATTACAACTTTAATACAACAAACATAGGGCTCCTGTACTAAGGATCGTGGCCCTTAAAATTAGCCCTAATACAAGGAAACTAGGGCTTGATGTCAACAACACATAACAATCAATCTTCCCAAGAACAACAACAAACTTAATTTACTTGTTGAAGAAGCGCTTGCACCAACTCTTTCAATCCACTTGTCTTGAACACCTAGCAGGTCTTTTGTCGTCTCTACTAGAAGAGAATATGTTGCTCCAATACCTCTGCCCTAGCTTCTCACAAGGTCCTTTACTACTTCATATTTGCTTGTACATATTAACTCCTCAATCTTCCTTCTATCAGTGATCTATGTTGCTCCAAGAATCACTGAACATAGGCTACAAAACTCTGACTTTGCACAATAACTTTGCTACTCCAGAAGTCATTGTACATGGGCTTAACTAGTATGCCCTCTAACAATCCCCTTGCTACTCCAAGATGACTAAACTTAAAGCACAATGGATAGTCCTTCACTCATCCTTCCTGCAATCATCTACACAAAGACACGTCCAAACATCAGCTCAACACTTCCTTAACTAACCTATGCCCAAGTCTAAGGAAGACTCGGCCCTGTGCATAATTTGACTGAGGATTCTCATCCTAATTACAGATCTCTGCAGCCACCTCAGACTTAACTTATTGTGGGGCCATCTCAGTCCTATATTTGTAGTAACCTCCCTTTCCTTCCCTCTATCTCATGTGCAACACCTTGATAAGGCTCGGACCTTACTCCAGCTTCTCAATAGACCTTTGTTCAGGAAACACAAGGATCTCGGCCCTCCTTGAGTGCACAAAATTCAACACGGCTTTGAAACAGAGATAAACCACAATTCACTAACCAGAACCCTAATCAAGCAACTCAACCAACACTCCTAAACTCGGCTTGTACCGAAACATAAGAAGCAAAGAAAATTTGTCCTTCCTTCTTCTCTCTAGCTCGGCTCCTTGAGGTTTACGGTAACTTTGGCTTGTCTTCACATAAGATTGATTACACTTGTGATGTGTCAAATGAGATCAACCTTATCTCTATTTAGAGTGTTCTTAGTGGAGTTCATTAGCCACAAAGGGTCACCAATTTTTCCCAAGCCAACCTAAGCCAAACATGCTTAAAAACCAATAACTCAAGAGATAATTTATTTCTAATTTACTTTCACCCATTCCTTTGTAGCCCTAGGTGCCCCTTAGCCCATCAAGGGTGCCCCTCATGCATCCAATAGAATAAACAGTCATTTTTCTCTTTGGTCTTTCACTCGCAACTTTGGGTACAAAAGCCCACTACCTAGGTGGATCTCCCAAAAAACCACATTTTTGTGAGTCAACTCCCCACAAACCCTGTACCCCAGGGGTTGTAGGAGTACCTTCGAAGATACACATCTCAACACTCCCTCTTAGCGAGGGAGGTACTTCCACTACACGAAATTAACTCAACAGTGACCCCAGCCTAATCTTTGGCATCCACCACTGCACCATACCCTGTAAAATGAACCACAATATCCTCGATACTGTCCCTGCTACCAAATGTCTCACGCTTCTTCTTCTCATGATAGGCCTCCAGTCCATTCCATAGTTCCTTCTTCCCAGTTGTAGAAGTCTCCTTACTCCCTACTGACCATGTGCTCTTCTTGTTGATTTTGTAGCATTGGAAAGTGTTCCAAGTCTCACAGTTTGGGAGGAGGATTGGACATCAGTATTCCAAAGAACCCAGAAACTATTTGTGGAAATTCCACTCGGATCATGCTTTATTAAAATAATTAATTATTTTGAAATTAAATAATTAAAGGGTATTAATAAAGTAGAGTGTGAATCTTCTAGAAAACAAAGATCAAGTCATCTTTTAATCTCAGCCATTGATTAGAGATATAATTTGGGTCGTTGATTCATCAACCAAAAGACTATAAGAGAAGGCTTGAGGGTCATTTGGAAAGCAAGTCGAGCACCCACTCAGTACCCGAAGGAAATCGATTCTGAAGCAAGAGAATTCGATTTCAGAGGGAGATGGTGTAGAGGCAGAGTTGTAGAGGCAGAAGGAGAAAGGGGAAGTCAGCAGAGGAAGAAGAAGGCAGAAGGAGGACGCAGAGGGGATAGCGTTGAGCAACAGCACTGGTCCTCCACGCAGAGTGACGCAGTCCAGCTCAGCTACTGCGCAGAAGGCCCAGCTAGCATTAAGAGGGAGACCACAACTGCATACACTACTGAGCAAAATGGTGTTGCTGAAAGAAAGAACATGACTGTTGTGGAAGTTGCCCCGCGCCATGCTATCTGACCAAGGTCTTCCGAAGTTTCTATGGAGAGAAGCTGCGAACACTATTGTGTATGTTCAAAACAGATGTCTGCATTCCGCTCTGGACTCCAAAACTCCCAAAGAAGTCTTCTCTGGTAAGAAACCTGATATTTCTCATTTTAGAGTTTTTGGTTGTACTGTTTACTTTCATGTTCCGAAATAAAAGAGAAGCAAGCTGGATGTTTCTGGAAAGAAGGGAATGTTTGTGGGCTACAGTGAAACTTCAAAGGCATATAGAATCTGCACCTGGTCAAAGAGAAGTGGAGATATGCCACGATGTCACCTCCGATGAAGATGTTGCCCTCAAGAAAGCAAGAAATCTTCCTAGTTCCAAGGAAGACAAAGAAGATGAAGAAGCATGGAAGTTGGAAGAGTCGAAGGATGACCTGATGCCCGATGTTGAAGGACCTATAGATCCCATTGATCCACCTCCTTCAAATAAGAGAAGACCCTCATGGCTTAGGGATACTCTCGAAGATGTCGAGAGACATATTGCCCCAAGGGGGACATTCCGTGAAAGCAAAAAGCCGAAGAGATACCAAGGGTATCTAGCAGCCATGAGTACAATAGTACAATCTGAGCCTGGAATATTTGAAGAAGTCGTAAAGCATCAAGTTTGGAAGGATGCTATGCACAAAGAATATGAATCCATTATGAAGAATGATGTCTGAGAAGTGGTCCCAAGACCGGAGGACAAATCTGTTGTCACCTTGAAATGGCTCTATAAGATCAAGCATGGATTTGATGGAAGTGCTGAAAAGTACAAGGCAAGAATCGTTGCCCGAAGCTTCTCTAAAAAAGATGGCATAGATTATGATGATATATTTGCACCTGTGGCCTGCTATACCACCATCCGATCTTTTATTGCCCTTGTTGCTATGCAAGGATGGAGTCTACATCAGATGGATGTGAAGATCAATTTTCCACATGAATATATAAAGGAAGAGGTTTATGTGGAGCAACCTCTGGGGTTCAAAGTCCGAGATAGAGACACCCAAGTATGCAGGTTGAAGAAAGCCCTCTATGGGTTGATGCAAGCCCCTAGGTCTTGTTACGAGAGGATAGATAGCTACTTGATGAAGTTGGGCTTCACTCTAAGTAATGTTGATCTGAACTTTTATTATAAGGTTGATAGAGAAAGGCCTCTCATTTTGGTTCTCTATGTGGACGATCTCTTCCTGACAGGTGCTAACTCTCTCATTCATCAGTGTAAGAGGGAGCTAGCTTCCGAGTTTGAGATGAAAGACCTAGGACTGATGCACTACTTCCTAGTCTTGGAGGTCTGGCAGAGGCCAGGCAAGATTTTCCTTTCTCAAGGAAAATATGTCGTGAAGCTGCTGGAGAGATTTAGTATGGTGGATTGGAAGTCTGTGTCGACACCGATGGAACTCAACTTTAAGAAGTTGAGTGGAAACGCTGGTGGGCCCGTGCTAGCAAATCCTACCAAGTATCGACAACTCGTAGGGGCCCTGATGTTCTTAGTGAACTCCCGTCCGAACGTATGTTTTGCAGTGAACACTTTGAGTCAACATATGGTTTAACCTCATCACATTCACTGGATTGGTGCCAAGAATCTGTTGAGATATCTGCGGGGCACAATCAACCATGGGCTGAGATACACTGCTGGGAGTTTGGGCTGGCATTGTGGTGGATCGCAAGAGCACATCTGGATGTTGCTTCACCTTGGGTTCTGCTTCGATATCTTGGATGAGCAGGAAGCAGAAGTCGGTGGCTTTGAGCCCTGCTGAGGCCGAATACATTGCAGCGAGTATGGTCTGTTGTGACGCTGTTTGGTTGTGAAAGCTCTTCAGTGAGCTGCTCGGGCTAGATACCACTGTTATCCTTTGTGATAACCAGAGTGGGATTCATTTTTTTGAGAATCCTGTGTTCCACAATCGATCCAAGCATATTGATATCAATTACCACTTTATCCGAGATATGGTACAGCGAGGCGTCATAAGGCTCGATCATATAGGAACTGATGAGCAAGCCGCGGATGTTCTCATGAAGCCACTGGGGAAGGTCAAGTTCCTAACCTTCCGTGAGAAGCTTGGAATCGTGGAAAACCCCTATTCTGAGGGTCCTAATTGAGTTGGACTATGAGCTCGGGGAGCTCCAGGGGGCTTGGGGATAGCTTCTTGGAGCTATAAGCACTCACGAGGCTAGGCTTGCCGAACCTTGTGGTGCTTCTGCCCCACCGTTATGATATTGAGTTGGTTCCCTCTCTCTAATCTGTGCCCCGCACGCATCCTACCCATGGAGTTTCGGACTCATAGGAAGTACCTCTCATTTGGCGAATGAGGTGGGAAATGTGGATAGAGACTATAGCAAGATCGATGGACACATCAGAGATTGTCGTACTCTCTATGTCTAGGATGGCACGTGTCCAATACCTTGATCTAGGATCAAGTATGATGAGTTTTTATCCTATAAACTGACTTCGGGTCATTAAACTAACTTCGGGTTAGTATGAGACTCTTTTTGAGTCCGAGAGAGGTTTTACCTCTAAGCTGACTTCAGGTCAGCTATGTGTGATGTCTTTGTGACTCACCTTTTGTTCTGAAATAATGAGTCAACAAAGCAAGTTACGGCGGGATGACGCACAATGTTTGGTTTGGTACATGATGGATGGCACTTGTGGACAGATGGAGTTCTCCCTAGTTGAGAGGGAGTGTTAATTTTGGGCAACTAGGTCCAAACTCCATGTTGTATCATCATACGTATGGTCATATTTTTGCTGGATCTCTCTTGGGAGGTATGCACTGTTTCTAAACACCTCTGACCACAACTAACATTGATTTTGAATTTATTTTCCACATGTGCAAGGTCGACCAGATTTATCCCACATGCCTAAGAGATGTGTCACACACCCTCATTGATGAATATAAATTGGAGAGACTTGTAGGTCGTTTTCTCATCATCTCATCACACATTCTCTCATTGTGATCTGATTGGTTCGATAGCCTTTGCAGCCCTTTTTCCTTCACACGTGGAGCGAAGCTGCTGTTTTCTGCATTGATCTATTTAGGGCTTTCTATTTTCTACGTTGATCTGTTTAGGGCTTTTTGTTTTCTGTGCTGATATGTTTCGGGCTTTTCTGCTGTAGCGTTGACCATGGTCAACCCTTGGTCGTTTGACCTCAATCTTCTGCAGAAATTCTGATTTTAGGAAGTCGTACAGTTGGGCACTAAAATCGAGGAATTTCGGGTTGTTTGACCGAAGCCCTAGTTTGTTACGTTGACTTTTCTGAAGCTGCCTGTGTTGACTTTTCTGCATTTTCCTTGGTTTGACTTGCATTGACTTGTGATGAGCTGTCTTTGAGAGTTGTGGGTGTGACACATGAAAGTGTCGATTAACTGAGAAAGACTTTGTTGGTTGAAGCATCCTGCTGACCGTCGTAATGCCACAATATCTCATATCTTTGCTGGACAAAAGGAATTGTAAATCTGATCTATATTTGGCTTGTCTTTTATTGATCTATTATTGTGTTCTATCAGCAACTTACTTTCAAGTTTATGTGATTGTTATTTTGTATTGGGCCTAAGACAGATTGAAGTAAAAGTGCATCAAGCATAGAACACCATGGTTATCTAAATTTAACAATCTTCCTTGTCCAAAAGGTGGATCGCTAGCAATCTCTGAACATCTCTGGGAATCCATGGAGTGTTGTCTATTGCTGTGAAGGCCCATGACTCTCTTCACACACCCTATATGTGCCAATGTAGCCCTTTGGAGGGTTAGGACCCCGGATAGGGAGACCAAACCCAAATGGACACCATCAACAATCCTGCATAAAATCCAATGTGTCCCCTAGCCTCCAATACAATAAATCATTAAAGTAATCACGTAAAAGAGATTACAAACCATGGACAACAAGTGGACACTTCATAATGGCATGCCCTTCCACAGTGGGCTTTGGAATGTGCTAATGTCTCCAAGCTCCAAAGGGGGTTAGCCAAGTACATTATTAGGTGGTTTCTACCTTTAGAGGGGATAGTATGTCCAAGGTACATCCCTCAAATGGTGGTGGCATGTGATAAAGAGGTGAAATGGAATAGGGAATGAGAGGGGCAATCCTGGGCCACATATCGGGGCACAAGGGTGGCTAGAGAAAGGGAAGCCCACACCTACGTGTATAATGTGTAGCAGGGAGCAATCGTTGTACATGAGGTGCCCCGACCTTGATTTTTCCACCCTTCTTTATATACCTTTTGCCTTTTATGATTTTTCTTTAATTAACTGCTCGGGGCTCAAAGGACAAGAGCATGATGTGTAAGATATAACAGCGATTACCCCCTTTTGATAGGGCGATTCATTGCCCTCCGGGGGTTGGGAAAATCATGGGTTCCTGAATGATAAAGGAGGCTCATCTAGGGCCTATGGAACCAGGGTCATGGCCATGAGTATGGGGTAGAGCTCATGTATTGGCTCTTTCCCACGTGCTAATTATGTTTGTCCCGACCAGCTTTTGCATCTTGGGGTACATTTTCCTATTGAATGTGTCCATTTATGCTTTTACTTTTCTTTTCAGCTGCTTCAACCTCCAGAGCATCGTTCCAATCCTGGCCCAAGGTGGGGGCAAGGGAATGGGGAGGCTAACCCTATGTGGACCTAGTGAGGAAATGTGGACACATGTGGGAGAGATGATGAATGGGGGTATAGTGAATGGAAGGGGAATGATATATGTGGATAAGGAAGCAGGACCACGCAACCAAAGTCGGGGTTTCCCAAGTAGTACCACCCTAAAACCAAATGGTCAGTAAAGGAGATCCCACAGGACTAAAATCCAAGGGTAACCTCCAAATGAGGTCAAGGGGACAGAAGCACAAACTAAGCCCACTCTTTCCGTCGAATCCCCCCATCAATCCATGCCCAGAAGTATCCATGATAAGTAAACCCATTACTCAATTACCAAATGACAAGACATACCTTTACATTTGGGAGCCCCACCTGTTGATTTTTGGGGTAGCATCGAATGTGCTCTAGCTCCGAAAATTTGTGGAGGGGCTAGAACACATGAGATCTCCAAGACCCAGAAATCGTTTGGAGAAATTCCACCCGGAGCTTAAGTTATTCAAATAATTAATTATTTTAACGGGGACCCTAAGTCTAAATTTAGGGAAATTAAATAATTAAAATGAATTAATTTAAACATGTGGGTGAGAATGTTCTAATTGACGAGGATCAAGTCTTTTCTAATCTTAGTCGCTGATTAGAGATTAGATCACGGTCATTGATTAATCAATAGGAAAAGTATTAAAGGAAGTATTGGAGTCAGTTCGAGGACACACACAGTGAGTCTAAGAGATCGAATTCTTCTTACGGAGCAATGCTTGGACGAAGATCAGATTTGAGTGATTCAGAGAAGCAGTGAGGGGCAAATGTAGTAATTGGTCGAAGGACCAAGAATACATAGCAGAGCAAGCGCAGCAGAGACACAGAGGAGGCAGCGCAGCCACCAAGACAGGTCACGCAGACCTCAGAGAAGGTGACGCAGGCCCACTCAGGGCTCACGTAGGGGCAACGCAGAGCCACTAAGGGGCAGTCTGGAATCAACAAGAGATCGGGGTTTCTAAGCCGGCAGGGCTAGAACTCTATTTCTGGAGAGGTTGCTCAGCGCAGAGGAAGGGTGCGTAGTCCATCAGCCATGCCCACGAAAGATTACATAGTCACATCATAGAGATTACACAGAGACAGCTGGGGTTCCACCAGTGTCTAATCTGGATCAGCCGGGACTTGCAAAGTGAGGTAAAACTCACAATTTATCTATGTCCATCGAGGTTTTCTCTGTTGGGTGAGTCGATTTTTAGCACCCTAGATGTACTGAGAATACTGCTGCTTAATAATATAAACCTTCAGATCTGTTGCACCGGTTTTCCCGCATTGGGATTTTCCGGGGACATTTGTCCAAAAAATTTGTGTCCTTTGTTTGTGTGCTTTACTTATTCTTCAGTACTTGATCTGTATAATTGTGTAGGTTGCTGTGTATTTACTTTAATGTTTTCCTAAATTATTCAGAAAATAACTTGTTCATTAAAGAAAACAAGTAGGAGAAGTAAATCAGATTTACTGTAGTAGGATTTCTGTAGTGCAGATTCAGAAATTTTCACACCACCTTCAAACATACGATCAATACAGATGGGTGAGGAACCACATGGTTGGCTAAGGTGGCAGAGAAATGGCACAACGAGCTAGTTGAGGGCTGCAAGGGGTTGTTGGCTGTCGGCTGAGGTACATCATGGAGAAAAAAAATCTCCTAGGGATATCAGCCACAAAGTGGTTGGTAAAAGGGCCTACGCATCGTTTTCCCATCTTGTAATATCACCTCAAACCCCTTCGCCTCAATCACTGATGTAGAAATTTTTTGACCCAACCCCGGTTATCAGTTTCTCCTTATTTCTCCCATAAAATTAAATGCCCATTCCCATAACCATACATTCAACACGCTGGAAAAATAAATATTTTCTGAAAACACAAATTTTGGAAATTTTAAACGCTGGAAATTGCAGAAATAAAAACACAGATATATTTTCAGCCACACATAGAAATTTGACACACTAATTTTTGGTTAATATGACCCTGGAAAAACCCCCTACAACTCTTGGGGAAAACCAATTCGAAAGCTCTTCTTTATTTCTGATAAATAGCTTTTACAGTGAGAGAGAAATACTCAGAAAATTTCAGCAACCAAACAAATACAACTTATCTCGTTTTCCGTGCTTAACCACTGCCTCAGAATTTCTGCAAACAGTAAAACAAGAACAACAATAAATGTTGTATGGACTTCCTTGAATTTCGTGCTCAAAAACACAGCAATAAATGATGATGTATGGCCTCCTTGATTTGCATGCAAACAACAATAAATGTTGTTGTAAGGCCTCCTCAAAATGCGTGCAGAGGGACAACAATAAATGTTGTACAAATTCTGCCTCGTTTTCTATGCACAAGGACAGCATCCAACTATACGGTCTGCCTCGAAAACTATGCCACAAAAAAACAGCAAAATTGCCCCTAGAAATACGTGCCCAAGCTGCTGTACGGTTTTGCCTTGAAACTCGTGCCCAAACTACCTTGAACTGTGTGCCAATCCTTGTTGTATGGATTTGTTGAATGTTGCCTTGGTATGCGTGCCAAGGTTCTGCTCTCCTTCACCTCACTGCTCAGAAATCTCCTTTGCTCTCTTCTTGTCCTTCTCTCAATCTGCTCATGAAAGACTGAATGATCTTTTTCCTCTTTTCCTCCTTTAACCTAGCCCTAAGTGATTTTTAGGGAATCCCTAAATCCAATGGCTAAGATATCTTTAGATCTAGGGCTGAGATAAAATGTGCATTTAAATCTCACTTTCTATTTTTTAATTCACCCCACTTTAATAAAGACCCTCTTAGTCATTTATTTCCAAAGTCACTTTTCACTTTCTAAACTCACAGACTTTATTAAAGTCACTTTAAAATTAGATTTGACTTTCTAACTTATAAAGTCACTTAGGAGAAAAAATGAAATCCATTTGGACACTTTTCCCTAGGCCAAAAATCAAAGCCTTAGGGAACCACCTGTCCTCCGGTAACCAAATTTCAACACTCCCTCTTACCGAGGAAGGTGTTCCTCACCACACCCATCTTGTCTCTGAAGTAGACATGCTTGCCCTGTGGTAAGGCTTTGGTAAATATATTTGCTACCTGCTCATCTGTGGGAATATACTCAAGCTTCACAACTCCCTTCTAAACATAGTCTCTGATGAAATGATATCTGATGCCCATATGCTTTGACCTATCATGAAATACTGGATTCTCCGTGAGTTTAATGCAACTCTAATTATCACAGTAAATCACTAAAGGTCTCAACGGCTGACCAAATAAACCAAACAACATCTTGCAAAGCCATATGGCCTCACAACTAGCTAAAATAGCTTCCATATACTCTGCTTCCGCTGAACTCTATGCTACAAACTGCTGCTTTTGGCTGAACCATGACACCACTGCCAAACCCAACCTAAAACAACACCCTGAAGTGCTCTTCCTATCAGAAACACAACCTGCCTAATCAAAATCAGTGTAACCTGCCAACCTCACTCCATTTCCTTGCCTATAATCCAGACCATACTCCACTATCCCTTGCAAGTACCGCAAAATGTGTTTTGCAGCAACCCAGTGAACTCTCCTAGGCTCACACATGAACTAGCTCATCCTGTTGACTGCAAAACATATATCTGGTCTAGTGTTGACCAAATACATCAAGGAACCAATCAGCTGTCTATACAATGTGGGATCCACCAACTTGGAATTTGAAGCATGAAGCTTCTTCCAGTTAGTGATCATAGGTGTCGACATGGGTTTACAATCCTCCATGTGAAACCTGCTAAGGATGTCCACAATATACTTCCCTTGCCCCAAGAAGAAATGCCCCTCCTCCTGCCACAGCTCCAAACCCAAAAAGTAATGCATCAAGCCAATGTCCTTCATCTCGAACTCTGACGCAAGGTCTCTATTGCGTCTCTCTCCACCCGTAATGACCAAGTCATCCACATACATCACCAGAATGAAAGGCTCCTCACCTATCACAATAAAGTATAGGTTCGGATCTACATCACTCTTTGTGAAACCCATCTCTTGCAAGTACGTATCAATCCTGGAGTACCAAGCTCTAGGAGCTTGCTTCAAGCCATAAAGGGCCTTCTTTAGTCTGCATACATGGGACTCCTTCCCATGCGCCTCAAAGCCCTTTGGCTGCTCAATGTATACCTCCTCTTGTATGAAGCCATTGAGAAATGAGGTCTTCACATCCATCTGGTGGATCTTCCAACCCATCTCTGCTGCTATCGATATAATGGAGCGAATGGAAGTATATCGAGCCACAGGAGGGAAGGTCTCCTCATAGTCTACTCCCTCTACTTGGGAGAACCCTCTAGCCACAAACCTTGCCTTGAATTTCTCAATGCTGCCATTTGCAACATGATTTACCTTGTAAAGCCATCTAGAAGTAACCACGGATTTGCCCTCAGGCCTCGGCACCACCCAGACATCATTCTTCATGATACAAGGATACTCCTCTTGCATGGCCTCTCTCCAAACCTGCTGGCTCGCTGCCTCCTCATAGCTAGAAGGCTCAGAGTCAACGATGTTGGCAACCATTGCCATATAGCTACAGAACCTCTCAGGTGGTTTGCTCTCTCTGACCGGTCTCTTCGGCCCAGCAACAGATGTGGCCTCTCTCAAGGTATCCTAAAGCCACTTGGGCTTCCTCTTCCCTGAGCACACTTCTCCCACCGAAGAGTGAAACTCCTCATCCTCATCAGGAGCCTGAACTCCTGAATGTATGTCTGTTGTCCTCCTGCCTGAACCTGAACGTGTAGATGTTGAAGTACTGTGTGAATTGTCCATCAGTGGACTACCTAGTGAACTGCTCTGCGAACTACTCTGCATGCTGCCCGAAGCACCACCCCTCTGACTTTGTGAGCCACTACTCACTGATGGACCTGACACCGTAATCGATGTACCTCCTGATCCCTGCCACTGGATCCATGTGCCTAACTCAACTGCTCTTGAGGGTCTAGCCGATCCAGACACTCTAACTCCCGTAATCTCCTGAAAGCCCTATCCTCCTCGAACTTCACATCCCGCATGACAACAACTCTCCTCCATGCAGGAATATAAATCTGAAAGGCTTTTGACGTATCACTATAGCCCACAAAGATAACCTTCTCTGCGGTGGGCTCTAACTTGGTCCTCTTCTCCTTAGGTACATAGGAGTATGCAATACACCCAAAGATATGGAAGTGACCAACATCAGGCTTCTTCCCAGAAAAAGCCTCCTCCGGAGTCACATGCCCCAAGGCACGATGTGGACTCTTATTCTACAAATACACAGCAGTATTGCAGGTCTCTACCCACAAAAACAATGGTAACCCTTGATCATGTAGCATGGCTTTGGCAGCCCCAACGATGGATCTGTTCTTCCTCTCCACAACCCAGTTCTACTGGGGGTTGCAAGGAACTGTGAACTCCCTCTTGATGCCTGCCTCTGCACAAGAATCAACAAACTCACCAAGGGTGTACTCCCCTCCATTGTCTGACCTCAGGGACTTGATCGTCCAACCTGTCTAAGTCTCCACAAGAGCTCTGAACTCCTGAAACCGCTTGAAGACCTCACTCTTGGTCTTCAAGAAATAAATCCAAGTCTTCCTGGAGTGATCATCAATGAATAAAACATAATACTCATATCAACTCAAGGAAACATGGGACATCTGACCGCTCACATCGGTATGAATCAAATCAAGTATCCCAGTCGATCTGTTGTCACTACTGGGAAAAGAGGATTTGGCAAACTTTCCCATAACACATCCTCTGCATGTATCAATGTGATCACAACTGAAATCTGGCACACCTGTAGTGATCTCCCACAATGTCCTCAAGGCCCCATGATACATGTGCCCCATCCTGCGGTGCCAAATCTCGCACAGCTTTGAACTGCTAGCTCTGCTGCCGGTAGTACTACTCAAGGCCAAAAGGGGTTGAAACGCAAACTTGTACACCTTTGCATGGCGTACACCAATCACTCTAGCTGAATCAGCTGGAGCGCCCCTGGGATATATAAGTACCTATCATCTCCTGAACAAGTCCTCCAATGCTGAGACAGATATAAAGTTCTTCCTCATCCCTGGCACATATAGAACATCCGACACTTTGAAGGGAGGTTTCGGTTCCCTATCAAATGTCAATGTCCCCACACCGACTGCTCTAACAATGCTGTCGTCTCCGAGTACTACCTCTATATCTTTGCCACTCTCTGAAAGCTCCGAGAAGTACTCGCGGACTCCTGTCATATGACATGAAGCCCCACTATCAACATACCAAATACCTGAAGATGCTCTGCTAGTGGAGGGAAATGCACACTCCTTCTCAACCTTTGTGGCAGGTGATCCTGCACTAGTGGACTCACAAGCAATGAACCCAAACTCCCGGTCAAAGCTATCTGAAAAGTCCTCTATCTCTGCTGACGCTGCCATGGTCTTGTTCTTCCACTTCTTCTTCTTCTCCGGACACACAACTGCATAGTGTCCCATCCTCTGACAATTCCAACACTTCACCTTAGAATAATCCTCCTTGTTCACCTGCTGCTTCCCTTTACCTTTGCCTTTGCCTCCACCACCACTTGTGGAAGTTTGCTTCTTTCCTTTGCCCTTCTTTCCCCTTGCTAACAATGCTACATCCTCATCCTCCTCAACTGGTTTGGCTTCCCCGAGCTAGTTCTTTCTGATTTTATTTTGTATGTAATCATCCCACAACCTCTCCCAAGAGGGAAGGGTCTCACGTGCAACAATCCCATCAGCAAAGCTCAGCCATGAACTGGGAAGGCCATTCACTGCAATCCGCACCAACTCAATAGGTGGAATGACCTCTCCAACCACTGTCAACTCATCTCTCACATTAGATATCTTTGTGAGGTATGCAGTAGCACTATCAGTCTTTGCCATCTTAATGGCCTTCAGCTTCTCCCTTAGGACCATTTTTCTGTTTTCATTGGTACTCTGATAGAGATTGGTCAAGGTTGTCCACATCTCATGAACAAGTCTCTTTCCTCTCACATGAGGAATGCAATGGTCTTTAACACCATCCAAAATCAGTCTCTTACCCTTGTTATTCTTCTTGTTAAAGTCTACCAACTGAACACCATCAGTAGGCACATTCACAGGGTGTTGTTGGGTATTCACCATTATACCCCAGACTTTTGCCTCCTCAAAAATGCTCTGCATTCTTTCCTTCCATATACTGTAGTTGTTATGCCCATCCAACCTATCCTCCACCCTCAAGCCCAAAGACATGCTTGCTGTCATAATAAACTGAAAATGACATTGTTGTGGTAAAGGTTCAGGTTTCTGTGTGTAAAATCAGTGTGCTGTAATTTCTCCTTGTTGTCCCAAACAGCACTTTTCAGCAAACTAGCTCTGATACCATGTAGAAATTTTGTGACCCAACCACGGTTATTAGTTTCTCCTTATTTCTCCCATAAAATTAAATGCCCATTCCCATAACCATACATTCAACAAGCTGGAAAAATAAATATTTTGTGAAAACACAAATTCTGAAAATTTCAAATGCTGGAAATTGCCAAAATAAAAACACAGAAATATTTTCAGCCACACAAAAATTTGACACGCTAATTTTTGGTCAATATGACCCTGGAAAAACCCCCTACAACTCTTGAGGAAAACCAGTTCGAAAGCTCTTCTTTATTTCTGATAAATAGCTTTTACAGTGAGAGAGAAATACTCAGAAAATTTCAACAGCCAAACAAATACACCTTATCTCGTTTTCCGTGCTTAACCACCGCCTCGGAAATGTGCAAACAGTAAAACAGGAACATCAATAAATGTTGTACGGACTTCCTTGAATTTTGTGCCCAGAAACAACAATAAATGTTGTACGGCCTCCTTGATTTGCGTGCAAACAGTAATCAATGTTGTTGTTCAGCCTCCTCGAAATGCGTGCAAAGAGACAGCAATAAATGTTGTACGAGTTCTGCCTCATTTTCTGTGCACAGGGACAGTAGCAAATTGTACAATTTGCCTCAAAAATTGTGCCACAAAAAACAGCAAAATTGCCCCTCGAAATATGTGCCAAAACTATTGTACGGTCTCCTAGAAATATTTGTCTAAGCTACTGTACGGTTTTTCCTTGAAACTCGTGCCCAAACTACCTTGAACTATGTGCCAATCCTTGCTGTATCGATTTGCTGAATGCTACCTCGATATGTGTGCCAAGGTTCTACTCTCCTTCACCTCACTGCTCAGAAATCTCCTTTGCCCTCTTCTTCTCCTTTTCTCAATCTGCTCATGAAACACTGAATGATCTTTTGCCTCTTTTCCTCCTTTAACCTAACCCTAAGTGACTTTTGGGGAATCCCTAAATCCAATGGTTGAGATAGCTTTAGATCTAGGGCTGAGATTAAATGTGCATTTAAATCTCACTTTCTATTTTTTAATTCACCCCACTTTAATAAAGACCCTCTTAGTCATTTATTTCCAAAGTCACTTTTCACTTTCTAAATTCACATTGACTTTATTAAAGTCACTTTAAAATTAGACTTGGTAACTTTATCACTTAAAGTCACTTTTAAATTAGATTTGACTTTATAACTTATAAAGTCACTTTAGGAGAAAAAATGAAATACATTTGGACACTTTTCCTTAGGCCAAAGATCAAAGCCTCAGGGAACCACCTGTCCTCCGGTAACCAAATTTCAACAACTGAAATAGAAAATACGGTATATCTAAGCTCCAGTACCCACAGTACATCTTGAGCTTGTAACAGGCCTCCTAACTCAATCCTGAATGGCACAACACTTAACCCTCTCACAGCTTTCTAACTCTTGTCGACAACCTCCATGTGCAACTTTGAGTCCCATTCAGTTAGAGTCTCAAAAACTTCACGCAAGCCTATCATATGCTTCAGCGCTCCGCTATCCACGTACCATGCATGTTCGTCAATAGTACCCTCAGAGAAATGAGAAACTAGAGCAAAGTCCTCCAACCGTCTTGAGAAGTCATCTAGCTCACCTAATATGTAGCAACCACAGCTGTCTCCTTCCTTTACTCATTATCTCCCTTCTTTCGCGGACAATTGCTCACATAATGACCATACTCGCCACATGTGTAACACTTCAGCCTGCTCAAGTCCTTCATTTTTTCCCTCCATCTTTCCTACAAGAGCCACGTTATCTTCAACAGACTTTTTCTTGTGAAGATCCTCGTCCTACAGCTCTTCTTAGATGAAATCATCCCATAATTTGTTCCAATCTAGCAGCTTATCTCGAGCGACAATCCCTACAATAAATGGCTTCAATTCCTCGAAAAAGCCCTTCAAAGCAATCCTAACCGACATTGCACGAAGGGGGGACGTTTTTTGGAAGCAGGGACACGGAAGGGTCATTTCCAAAAAATCTAGGAAGCGAAGTGTCTTGGAAGCTGTTAAGCCCCTATATTAATAGTGTAGCCCCTTATTATGTTAGTGTAGCCCCCCTTATTGTTATTATTGTACCCCTGTAACCCCCATATTGTTATTATTGTGCCCTTACATTATTATTGTTAGGTCGGCTAGGATTACATTGTGGCCCCACTAAGATTATATTGTGGCCCCATGGACTCCTATATATAGAAGGAGGGTTTGTTCATTTGTATCATCCAAGAATTGTGCATTTATGTAATGTATTGGAGGTTGCCCCCTCGAAGTGGCTTATTTCTAAGGCGTTTATATCTCTTTTCTTCTATTTTTGAAGCTGGTTACACAACATTTGGTATCAAAGCTTTGGGATTCTAGGGTTTCGCTGCTCCAAACAGGTCATCGTGGAATTTTCGCTATAACTTTTTTCTACGAAGCTTCAGAAGCTGAAATTTCTAGGGTGCGAAGCTGAAATCTTGAGGAAGGTTGTCTAAAAATTTCAGATCTTGGTTCGCAATATTTGAGGAGATATCATCTGTGGAAGTTAGGTATCTTTTCAGGCTCATAAACAGGTCATCGTGGCATTTGCGCTATAAAGTTTTTTGTACGAAGTTTCAGAGTCTGAAATTCATATGGTGCGAAGCTGAAATCCTGAGGAAATTTGTCAAAAAATTTCAGAGCTTGGTTCGCAATATTTTTGGAGATATGATCTGTGGAAGGTAGTGCTTTTGCAGGCTCCTCAATTTCATCTCAAAGCGGTGATCGTGGGAAAACTTCAATAACTCTCTCTCTGGGCATTGGATTGAAGTACCGTAAAAATTGGTCGCAAGTACACAGACTGAAGTTTCTTCGCTATCAATTTCAGAGACAAAGGACAAAACAGTGACACGTGGCAATTCGTACAAGTTCGCTCTACTGAACCAGTCCAGAATTAGGTCATTGTGGGAGATTGGACACAAATTTGTCTTGGAGAATTCAAATCAGGTCAGACCTGTGGCATTTGAAAGAAGCTTCAGAGATCTACTACAGGGCTTAATTTCAGATATCGAAGATTTTCAACTACAGAGATAATTCAATTTCAATATCGAGCTCCTAAAAGCTAGTAAAAGGTGTGTATTTGTTTCCGAATTGCATAAGTCTTGTTTGAAGAATCAAGTTGAATTGATTACAAGGGAATCTTGTAGAATAGATATCAATATTTGATTCTAAAATGGCCCCTAAAAATAATTCAACACCCATCAAGCCTTCAGAAGGCTCTACCATGACTCATGAAGATGAAGAATTGCAACATGATCTATCAAAATTACAAGAACAAGTGCAACAAATTTCACTCTCGCAAAGAGCAGCAAAAAATGAAATGGAAGTTTTGAAGAAAGGGGTGGAAGTGAAGATGGATGGTTTGAAGAAAGGCATGGAAGCTAAGATGGATGGCGTGGAAGTAAAGATGGAAGGTTTGAAGAAAGGCGTGGAAGCTAAAATGGATGGTGTTCAAGCTAAGATGGATGGCATGGAAGTGGGCATGGAAGCTAAGATGGATGACATAAAAGACAACATAGAAAACATGAAGAATGATCTAAAAGCATGCATGGAAGGTTTGATGACAAGCTTAAAACCAGAAATGATTCCTAATGGCGGAAATATAGGAGAAGAACCTCATGATGAGAACAAAATAAATGTTAATCATGATTTCATAAACTCGAATTTTGGTGGGAAGAACCACCATATTCAAAAAATGGATATGAGGAAGTTTGATGGAAAGGATCCTGTAACATGGATACTACAGATGGAGCAATATTTTGATCTCCATAACGTGCAAAACACACAAAAGGTACGCATTGCAACTTTACATTTAGAACAAAATACATTTGTATGGTATCGATGGCTTTGTTCCCGTAAAAAAATTGTCACTGGGTCAATTTTTACGGAGGAAATGATAGCACATTATGAGGATACAAAGAGCAACACCTTCTTTACCCAATTGATAAATCTCAAACAAAAGGGTTTAGTGGGGCAGCACATTGAGGACTTCCAAAAATTGAATATAAGGGTAACTGATCTTACAGAGGAACACAGGATTGATCTCTTCCTAGGCGCTTTAAAGGATAACATCCAACATGAAGTTCGCGTTTTGGAACCTGATTCATTGGAGAAGGCATTCAGGTTGGCAAGAAAAGTTGAATGTAAAATTATGGCGACAAGGAAGCCTACCACTCAATTCTATAAAGAAGGAAGTGTTGCTACGTCTAGATTTCCACAACCTACAAGGTTGACACCACAACAATTGGAAGAAAAAAGAGAAAAAGGGCTTTGCTACAGTTGTGATAGCAAATACACTAAAGGTCATAAGTGTGCTGAGAAGAAATTATTTTACATAGATTGTGAAGAGGAAGAAATGAATCCAACCATATCGTGTAATGCACTGGCAGGAATTACCACTCCTCAAACTCTCAAGATAAAAGGACAAATCAAGAAGAGAAAGGTAATAATGTTGATTGATTCAGGTAGCACCCATAATTTTATTCATTGTAAGGTAGCCAAGGAATTAAATTGTTTCCTATACCCAGCACCAAAATGTCAAGTGATGGTTGCAAATGGAGGAACTATAAATTTCTCTGGAAAATGCCATAATATCAAGCTAACCATGGGGGAATATGTATTGACTAGTCCAATTCTTTCCATTCCTATGGGAGGTGCCGATGTTGTACTAGGAGTACAATGGTTACAATCTTTGGGGACGGTAGCTTTTAATTTTCAAGAACTTTTCTTGAAATTTTTTTCAGAAGGAAAGGAAGTCGAATTACGGGGTATTGAAGGGAAGCCATGAAGGATAATAAGCTCTAATGTCATGACAAAGCTTCTAAAGAAAGAACAACGAGGCGTAATTACACAATTATGCTCACTAGAAGTTCCAACATCAAAATCATCTATTTCTGCAGATCTCCAACAAGTCTTGGACAATCATTCCAAGGTGTTTGAAACTCCCAAAGGACTCCCACCTATTCATGATCATGATCATGCTATTCATTTGATTCCAGGGAGTGTTCCTCCAAACATCAGGCCTTATAGATATCCTTACTTCCAAAAGAGCGAAATTGAACGTATGATTGCAGAAATGTTAGAGGCGGGTATAATTCAACCTAGTCAAAGTTCTTTCTCTGCTCCCGTAGTATTGGTACACAAGAAGGATGGATCATGGCGAATGTGTCTGGATTATAGGGAGCTCAATAAGCTCACCATTAAAGATAAATTTCCCATTCCGGTGATTGATGAATTATTGGATGAATTACATGGAGCAATTTATTTTACCAAGTTGGATCTTCGTTCAGGATATCATCAAATTAGAATGAAGACCGAAGATATTCCAAAAACAGCATTTCGAACTCATGAGGGTCATTATGAATTTTTGGTCATGCCTTTTGGCCTTACCAATGCACCTTCTACATTTCAAGGGCTGATGAATTCCATTTTCAAACCCTTCCTTAGAAAATTTGTGCTAGTATTTTTTGATGATATACTAATCTACAGCAGGTCTTGGAAGGATCATGTTGAACATGTTGACAGGGTGCTCAAACTATTGCAAAAGAAACAATTATATGCAAAAACATCCAAATGTTTCTTTGGAGTACAAGAGGTGGAATATCTGGGTCATATTGTATCTCACGAGGGTGTTAAGGTAGACCTTAACAAAATTAAAGCCATTAAGGAATGGAAAGTCCCCACAACCATAAAGCAGTTGCGAGGATTTCTCAAGTTAACAGGGTATTATCGCAAGTTTGTTAAGAATTATGGGAGAATAGCAGCACCTCTAACAACATTATTGAAGAAAGATGCATTTTCATGGACTCCTGAAGCAACTAAGGCCTTTGAACATCTTAAAGAGGCAATGTGCCTAGCACCGGTCTTAGCTACGCCAGACTTCACAAAACCTTTATTGTGGAATGTGATGCCTCAGGAAATGGAATTGGTGTTGTTTTAATGCAGGAAGGAAGACCCATTGCTTTTGAAAGTCATCCAATCAAAGGAAAGTATTTACAGAAACCTATTTATGAGAAGGAAATGTTAGCAATACCGCATGCACTAAAGAAATGGAGAACTTACCTAATGGGAAGACACTTCAAGGTAAAAACTGATCATGATAGTCTCAAACACTTTTTGGAACAAAGACTATCTTCAGAAGAGCAGCAAAAATGGGTCACAAAGATGTTGGGTTATGACTTTGAAATAATCTACAAAAAAGGAAAGCTTAATGTTGTTGCAGTTGCACTCTCAAGAAAGAATGAAGAGGTGGAAGCATTGCTTTGTGCCATTTCTATTATCCAACCAGATTGGATAACCGAAGCAAGAGATGAATGGAAGAAGGACAAAGATGTATGGACACTCATTCAAAGGTTGCAGCAAGATCCTAGTACATCTGATACATTTAGTTGGAAAAATGATTCCTTATGGTACAAAGATCGCTTATATCTTTGTAAGAATTCCCAACTAAAACAAAAGATTCTTCTCGAATTGCACACTTCTCCTTTAGGAGGACACTCAGGATTTTTAAAAACTTACCACAGGGTGAAGAAAGAATTTTTTTGGGATGGCCTTAAATCCGATATTCAAAAGTTTGTGGCGGAATGTTTGGTTTGCCAGCAGAATAAAGTGGAAACAATTAAGACCCCAGGACTTCTACAACCTTTATCCATTCCAAGTCGACGTTGGGAGGAGATTTCAATGGATTTTATCACAGGTTTACCTAAGTCCGAAGGAAAGAGTGTCATCATGGTGGTAGTTGATAGACTTACCAAGTATGCACACTTTTCTGCATTATCTCATCCATTTAAAGCAAGTACAGTTGCTACTACATTTATGGACAAAATTCAAAAGCTACATGGAAGCCCAAGGGTTATTGTGAGCGACAAAGATCCCATTTTTACTGGAAATTTTTGGACAAAGTTATTTTCTTGTTTGGGTACTCAATTAGCTCATATCTCATCTTATCATCCTCAATCTGATGGTCAAACTGAGATAGTAAATAAATGTTTGGAAGGATATCTTCGTTGTTTTGTATCTGATAAACAAACACAATGGGTCAAGTGGTTACCTCTCGCCGAATGGTGGTATAACACTTCCTTCCATACTGCAGCAAAAATGACCCCATTTATGGCACTTTATGGATATCATCCACCATCCATCACATCATCTTTAAGGGAAAATTCGAAGGTTCAAGCAGTGGAAGATCACATCGAGCATCAGCAAGAAGTTCTCCAACTTTTAAAGGATAACCTGAATTTGGCACAAAATCGAATGAAACAACAGGCAGATCAACATCGCAGCGAGAGAAGTTTTGATGTAGGAGATTGGGTATTTTTACGGCTACAACCATATAAACAAATGTCCTTCAAGCAAGCTAAGAAGGATAATAAATTATCGCCAAAGTACTATGGTCCTTACAAGGTGTTGCAAAAGATTGGTACTATGGCATACAAATTGGAGCTTCCTGCTTCTTCGCGAGTACATCAAGTTTTCCATGTTTCATGCTTAAAGAAGGTTATAGGTGAAAATCTTCCAGTTCAAACAGTATTGCCAGAACTTGATGGGGAAGGGAAAATCATATTGGAACCTGAAGCAGTCATGGAAAAAAGAACTCGACAACTACGGAATCGATCAATTTCAGAGCATCTCATCAAGTGGAAGAACTTACCCACTGAAGATTCTACATGGGAGGATGAGAATTTTATACAGAAGCACCCAGAGCTACTCAAGCGTTGAGGACAACACTTTTTTGAAGGAGAGGGGCATGTTAGGTCCCTATATTACTAGTATTGTCCCTTATTGTTGTTATTGTAACCCCCTTATTGTTATTATTGTACCCCCGTAACCCCCATATTGTTATTATTGTGCCCTTAAATTATTATTGTTAGGTCGGCTAGGATTACATTGTGGCCCCACTAGGATTACATTATGGCCCCATGGACTCCTATATATAGAAAGGAGGTTTTGTAAATCGTATCATCCAAGAATTGTTCATTTATGTAATGTATTGGAGGTTGCCCCCTCGAAGTGGCTTATTTCTAAGGCGTTTATATCTCTTTTCTTCTATTTTTGAAGCTGGTTACACAACAGAAGCGTCTACTATATATATATTTTTTTTTAATTTTATTTTTTTGCATTTATATTAAAAAAACATCCAAAATACCAAATTAATTGTAGAAGATATGGAAGCATGCATATTTGTACATAAATCAAGATAGATATGATATCCATTGTACATTAATGATTAATTATTTGAGCATCAACCATCTATAATCTAGATTCTTCTTTTCTTGTCTAGCCTTTGCCTCTACCTCGATTATCTAGGGACATTAGTCAAAATTGCCCAAAATTGATCAAACTACCTAATGCAAGCCTTAAAATATGGTAGAAAGAACTTAACATGCTTGATCGATGATTTTGAGTTGATTGAAATGTATTTTTTTGCTAATGACATGACAAAAGAGTACAACAATTAACACCACCAACACTAGGGTACATATAGGGCTTGGTGCTCTTGATTAAATGCTAATCACATACCCTCATACATGATATAATCTAATGAAATGCCACCATACCATTGATCCTGAATTCCTGAAAACTGTTAAGTCTGCTGAATTTTGAATAGGATGTGAATTCTATTTTCTACATATGAAGTCCGATCAGGCTGGAACCACTCTCAAACATCCTGAGTCATTTCATGGTAATGTTAAAAATTTAAGTAAAAAGATGAAAATGAAAAATAAAGGAGAATGTCACTTTTACTTTAAGAATTTAACATTACCAAGAGGGAGCACTAAGAAACATCCAAAGAGGTAAAAGAGAGCTTATATTTTTTTCATCCTATCCTTAACTCAACACTAACCCACCCTCTAACCCAAGTAATGTTAAAAATTTAAAAAAAAAAACCAAAAAAAGTCTGTTTTTTTTGCTTGGTTTTTTTTGCTGCACTAGTCGGATCCGTATGGCGTTGTACGGAAATGTCAGTGATCCGTACAGATCCGTACAGGAAGCGCGACGCTTCCGTACAGGGATCCGCCGTACGAAACGCGGATCCGTCTGTAAGGTTCCAAAAAACCAAGAAGCGTCAATTTTTTTCCGAACGCGTTTTGGGGGCGGATCCCGTACGGACCGCATTTCGAGAGTTGGAGCCGGGGGGGTACGTTTCCTTCAACATTGGTCCTAACTAGCTCTGACCCTAGAAAGTTATCTCCAATGGCAGCAAGCTCATGATGAACATGAGAAAGTCTCGTCAAATACAAAGCCACACATTCACCATCCAACATCTTGGTGATCTTCAACTTCTCTCTCAATACCAACAACCTCTTCTCATTCTTATTCTGGAAAAAGTCCTAAAGAGCCTTCCACATCTCTAGTGCAGTGTTCTTCCCAATTAGATGAGGTATCAAGTGATCTTTGACACCATCTAGGATGATGAGCTTAGCCTTTGCATCCAACTCCTCGTACACTTCCAACTTCGTAGATCTATTAGCTTTTGTATCTCTTTGTCGGAAAACTCCCATATCTTAGTCACCAACAAGACTAGCTTGATCCTTTCCTTCCAAGCACTATAGTTGAACAAGCCATCCAATCTATCTTCGTACCTCAGACTAGTGACCAACTTCACCATGTTGGTCCTTCAACAACAAGGTCACCAACTCCCTCTTGAGTTGTATGTTGTGCACACTTTGATTCAGTTGTCCCTTCAAAGTAGCTCTAAAACCATGTTGATTTTTCCTTGGAACTTCATAATCAGGTCTATGTCTAAAACACGATCACAAAAACACTAAAATGCCACAACACCAAGCACTTTGCACAACGGAAAATGTACAATAGTGAATCAAAGAAGTACACAAGGATTTAAACAACCCAAAACTTGCTTGTATTACAACTTTAATACAACAAACATAGGGCTCCCATACCAGGGATCATGGCCCTTACAATTATCCTCGATACAAGGAAACTAGGGCTTGATGTCAACAACACATGACAATCAATCTACCCAAGAACAAGAACAAACTTGACTTACTTGTTAAAGAAGTGCTTCCACTAGCCCTTTCAGTCCTCTTGTCTTGAACACCTAGTAGGTCCTTGCCACCTCTAGTTACAGAGAATATGTTGCTCCAATACCTCTTCCCTAACTTCTCTAAAGTTCTTCTACTACATATTTTCCTGTACATATCAACTCAATTTTCCTTCTATCAATGATATATGTTGCTCCATGAATCATTGAACATAGGGTACAAAACTATGCCTTCACACAATAACTCTACTACTCCAAGAGTCACTATACATGAGCTCAACTAGTCTTCCCTCCAATAGTCCCCTTGTTGCTCCAAGATCACTAAACTTAGGGCACAAAATCACATTGTCTAAACACCACATAGATGGACACTGCTTGGGAGTGCTTTTTACTTCTTTAGATGAGGATCTTATTTCGCTTAGAGTATTAGTGTTCTTCTTCATGAAACAACTATCAATGCATGAACATAAATAGACAAGAGACACAGAATGTAGGCTGTCAGCCAGGGCCAAAACCTCTCACTCGTTGAGAGGAAAACCCGCACTAATTCTTCTTATAGAGATTCCAATTGACGAATACCAAGACCAAGACCCTTGACATATTTGCCACTCCAAGACCAAGACACAAGTTCCCTTGACAGCCAATATTCTTCCTTCAGAGATTCTTCCATCAAGTCATCCATGTTTGTTCTTCCTCTCACTGTGTTAGCATACTAGGATCCATGTCACTATGTTTTGCACCGAGATCATTATGGCACTGAGATCCTCTTACTGTAGTATCCCTAAGTGTAAAAATTTACAGGGTAAGTTCTGTAGATCAAAAACCAAAGGTCACCGCTCACAAACATATCACAAATCAGTACACCAGTATAATCACGTGGTTAAAACCCTCAAAGAGGGAAACATTCCACGCCCTGAGCCAACGCAGCCACTTCAGGGAATTTATTAATATAAAAGAAAAGTTACATATGTTTCTCTCATAAATGGTTATCGGACAAATGACCCTCCATGCTCTTTAAATAGAGATCATGGACCAATCGGGTGTTAAGCCACGGATCAAGTGTCGTTAATACCGAGGTGAGAGATAACCGTCGGATCACTACAAATCGTGACCGTCGAATTATAAGTTACAAATGTACATGGTAAAGAAACACACTTTACCTAACTCTACACTAGACTAAGTTACTCTTAACTATTTCCTATGTGTCGGAATATCCTAACATCCCCCCTTAAGAACAACTTGGGATAGGATTGAAGGATTTACAAAGGTGACACAAAAGGAGCCTATTTCCTATGTGTTGAAATATCCTAACATCCCCCCTTAAGAACAAATTGGGATAGGATTGAAGAATTTACAAAAGTGACACAATAGGAGAAGGAAGGAGGAATTAGAGCCTATCCCCCCTTAATGATAACTTTCCTGAACTCCAAGCATCGATTGAAGTTTGGTAAACTTCGCTTATGTGAGAGCCTTCGTAAAGATATCAGCTACTTGATCATTGGTCGGACAATACTGCACTTCAAGAACACGATCATGAATGAGCTTTCTGATGAAGTGTATGTGGAGTTCAATGTGTTTCATACGCTGATGCTGAGCTGGATCTTTACATAGCTGAATGGCACTCTAATTATCACACCAAAGTGTAGTTGGATGCTGCTGATGAAGACCAAATTCAGACAGGATCTAGCGAAGCCACATGGCTTCCTTGCTGGCTTCAACTGCACCACGATACTCTGCTTCTGGTGAAGAAAGGGAGATGGCACTTTGTTTCTTACAAGACCAAGTAATAGGTCCTGAACCAAGAGTGAATACATATCCTGCAGTGGACTTCCAATCATCAGGGTCACCAGCCCAATCAGAATCAGTGAAACCAATCAACAAGGGAGATGCTCTTGCACTGTAATGAATCCCGCACTAAACTATACCTTGAATATATCGAAATATTCTTTTAGCTGCTTTCCAGTGACTTTCATGAGGTTGGTGCATAAACCAAGAGACAAGACCAACGGCAAAGGAAAGGTCAGGACGGGTATGGGTTAGATACAAAAGTTTACCAACAAGTTGACGGTATAAGGTAGCGTCAACTTCAAGGGTAGTACAGTTGACTGAAAGCTTGACTCCAGACTGAAAGGGAGAAGGGGCAGGCTTACAGTCTTCCATGTGAAAGTGGTGTAGAAGATCACAGGCATACTTGGACTGAGAGAGGGTAATGCCTTCCTTGGATTGCAAGACTTGAAGACCAAGGAAATAATGCAAGTGTCCTAAGTCTGTCGTTTCAAACTTCTTTTTGAGGCTAGACTTCACATGGTTTATATGGTTTGGATCACTACCAGTAAGGATAAGATCATCAACATAAAGAACAAGGATGGTGAAGGAATTACCCACTTTCTTGGTGTAGACAGTGTTGTCAGAATGACACCTATAAAAGCCATTATCTAAGAGAAATCTATCCATTTTGGCATACCAAGCCCGAGGAGCTTGTTTGAGACCATAGAGAGACTTCCTAAGGCGACAAACAAGGCTGGAGTCTTTTTGGATAAAGCCAGGGGGTTATTCCATGTAGATTTCTTCATGCAAATCTCCATGTAAGAAGGCGGATTTAACATCCATCTCATGGACTTCCCATTTAAAGGAGGCAGCGAGGGAAAGAACAAGGCGGATAGAATTCATTTTGGCAACAGGGGAGAAGGTTTCAGTATGGTCAATGCCTTCAACTTGTGAAAAACCTTTAGTGACAAGACGAGCTTTATGTCTATCCACTTTTCCATCTGGTCCAAACTTTGTTTTGTAAACCCATTTGCATCTGACAAGTTTTCTTCCTTTTGGAAGAGGAACAAGATCCCAAGTATTTTTTGCCAATAAGGAACGATACTCTTCATTCATAGCTTCATCCCAATCTGGATGACCGGAGGCTTCTTCAAAGGTTTCTGGATCAAGTTTTTCTGGAACTTGAGCCAATAAGGAAGAGGCTCTTTCGAACTGAGAACGTGTACGTCGTCGATCGGCAGGGTCACCTGCAAGAGAACCTGTTGCATCCCGAGTAGAGCGGACCCATCTTGGAAGCAGTGGAGTATAAGGAACAATTTCATGAGCCGGAGGAGGATTGTCATCCTCGCTGTCATCATCTGAACTAGAAGGAATGCTATTAAAAATAGAAGAGAGAGAGAGAGGTGGCACATATGCCGAAACAGGCTCGCAGGCCAAAGGTGGCACACCCGCCGAACTAGGCTCGCAGGCCGATATATTTTCATCAAACTTTACATCTCTTCTAATGATTATATTTTTGGATTTGGGTTGAAGAAGTCTATATCCTTTGACATCTTCAGAATATCCAACAAGAATACATTTTTCACTCTTAGGTTCTAAGGCTTTAAGTTTCGCATCTGGAATATGGGCCCAAGCATCACTTCCAAAAACACGAAAGTGACTTACATTTGGTTTGATTGAGCTCCAAGCTTCTTTTGGAGTTATATTCTTTAAAACCTTAGTAGGAGTGCGATTTACTATGTAATTTGCACAGTTAATGGCTTCTGCCCAAAAATTGAGACCAAGTTCTTTAGATTGAAGCATACAATTAGCCATTTCTTTTAAGGTGTGATTCTTCCTTTCAGCTACAGCATTTTGTTGTGGAGTATATGGAACAAAATGTTGCAATTGAATGCCATGCTCAGTGCAGAAGTTGATAAATTTGTTGTTAACATATTCTCCGCCATTGTCTGATCTTAACTTAAGAATTTGATGTCCAGATTGTTTCTCAACAAAGGCCTTAAAGGCCAAGAACATGTTAAAAACTTCACTCTTGAGTTTTAAGAAATATACCCAAGTGCGTCTGGAAAAATCATCAATAAAAGTTAAGAAGTACTTGCAACCAAAGAAAGAAACAACAGGAAGTGGACCACATAAATCACTGTGCACAAGCTACAAAGGTGCTAAAGCGTGCCAAGAGGCACGTTTGTCAAAACTATCCCGATGATGTTTTTCAAGTACACATCCGAAGCAAACACCATCCCGGCAAGATACCATAGGAAGGCCCGTCACCATACTTTCCTTACATAGAGTTTGAAGAGAGTGATAGTTTAAGTGACCAAATCGCTCATGCCAAAGTTTGCTCACATCATCATTATGAGCAACAAAAACAGAGGGAAGAGATGATGACCCAAAGTTGTCAAACTTATACAACCTTGTGGAATCATTAGCAATGCCAGTAGCTAAAATATGTTTAAGATCTTTGAGGTCTTTAATTACAACATCATGAGGTGAGAATTCTACTATTTTCCCTTCACCTGAATGAGTTATCTGATAAACAGATAGAAGGTTGCATGACAAGGTAGGAACACATAGTACATCATTAAACTGACCATTATCTAGATGAATGGTTCCAGATCCTACAACACTAAGAGATTTATCATCACCAACATAAATATGTTTGGTGTTACAATCATTTAAAGAAGAAAACATGGATTTATTTTTAGCCATGTGGTAAGAAGCTCCAGAATCAATGAGCCACTCATGAGAAGGAGAAGAAGAAGATACATTTAATGCATAACCAGATCTTGATGCTTGACAACCACAAGCAAAAAGTGCCATGCCTGAAGATGAAGGTGAAGAGTGCTCCAAATTGATGTTGTGCTTCTTCATTGTTGCTTCTAAGGCTTCCATCTTCTTAAAACATTTGGACTCTATATGGCCATCCGGGTTGCAAAAGTTGCAATGTCTCTCTGTCTTCTTCCCTTTGTTTTGATTTGCCTTTTTGTTTTGGTGATATGATTTTTCAGTTTGCGGCTGAAATTGCTTAGGGCCCTTGTTTGGTTTAGGACCATATTTTTTACGATACTGCTTCTTGGGATTCTTTTGATATGGTTGTTGTTGGGCTGCTAAGGCTTTCCTAGAAGCATTTCCAGCAGTGATAAGACCAAGGTGTAAAAGTTTTTCTTGTTCCCTTATCAAAGAATCACAAAAGGCATCAAAAGTTGGATTCTTGTAGGTGGTTCATGAAGAAATGATGGCTTCTCTGGTGGAATGGAAGGCGGAAACAAATACAGAGTATGCAGGACCAAGCTTAGCAAGAATGCAATATATGAGGCTACCATCGTCCTTTTTGATCTTACAACCTTCTAAAAGAATTCGAAGGGTCTTAAATTTGGACAAAAAATCTTCAATGGAGGAGAAATTATTGGAGTCCAAAGTAAGCAACTCATTTTCAAACTAGTGGACGCCAAAAACAGTTTTTAGCTTTTCTAGGGCCTCATTGAGGGTGTCAATGTCAAGGATATGAAATCGAAGATCTTGAGCAATGGACATTCCTATCAACTCTCGTGATTGATCTTGTTTATTTTCCCATTTAGCAGCTTTATCATCATCAGAAGGTTTAGTTTCTTGTCCTGTGGCTATTCTATAAAGCCCTTTACTTCTAAGTATATCTACCATGTGAGGTAGCCATTGGAAATAATTGGTGTTGTTAAGAATAATTGGGCATGCACTTTCCATTTTTTTTTTAAAAAAACTGAAGCGGAGAAAAGTTGAAACTAACTGCTCCAATGGAAAGATCTCGAAAAATTAGGTCGTTTCAAAAAAAAGGGCTCAAAAAACGGCTTCCGGATGAAGAAGTTATGCCGATTGAAAACACTGAGTTGTAGATGCCGAATAGTTACGGGAACGGGATGAAGTGCGGCTTTTTTTTTTTTTTTAAATTCCGCCCCTTTGAACAAAAACTTTTTACAAAAGAAGCTTGAGAAGGAGACTTGAACCCAAGACCTCTATTCTCATAAACTAACCCATCACCAAGTGAGATAGTAAAAAGATCATGTTATTTTAGAAAGGAGGAAGGGGGGATTATTATTATTATTATTATTATTATTATTATTATTATTATTATTATTATTATTATTATTATTATTATTATTATTATTATTATTATTATTATTATTATTATTATTATTATTAGGTGTGCGTGCCTTTTCCTGCACAAAAAACACAAAAAACGAGCAAAAAACGAAATGCAAAGCCTTACGGCAGAATGTTAGATTCTCGGTTAGCCTTACCGGCAACTATCACTTTTTTCACTATTTCTGATTTCCCGAGATCGCACAAAGACGCAGGGAAAGAGCATACATAGCAAAAAAATCCCTTTTTCTTGTTTCTGATTTACCGAGATCGCACGGAGCGCACAGCAAAGAGCATACACAGAGAAGAAGGTATAGATCCGGCAAATAAATAAAACCTTAGTACAGAAAAAAAAAACCGAAATAAGCAGAACTATTAACAAATATAACTGCAAAATAGATGCTTTATACCTCCATATCTAAACTGACATAACTTGGGCAGCCGGAAACCTTTTCGCATAAAACGAAAGGCATTCCTCACTATAACAGACGCTCCGGACACAACCAAGCAGTTCTCCAAGCCCAAAAATGCTCAGCAATAGTAGATCTACAAAACGGCATTCGCATGCAGTCAAACCAGCTTCAGATTTTGATCAACAATGGACGCAGCCCTCAAAATAGCTCTAATACCATGTAGGAATTTACAGGGTAAGTTCCGTAGATCAAGAACCAAAGGTCACCTCTCACAAATAGATCACATATAAAAGAAAAGAGGGAAACAGTCCACGCCCTGAGCCAACGTGGCCACTTCAGGGAATTTATTAATATAAAAGAAAAGTTACATATGTTTCTCTCATAAACGGTTACCGGACAAATGGCCCTCCATGCTCTTTAAATAGAGATCATGGACCAATTGGGTGTTAAGCCACGGATCAAGTGCCATTAATACCGAGGTGAGAGATAACCGTCGAATCACTACAAAACGTGACCATTGGATTATAAGTTACAAATGTACATGGTAAAGAAACACACTTTACCTAACTCTACACTAGACTAAGTTATTCTTAACTATTTCCTATGTGTCGGAATATCCTAACACTGAGAACTAATCACTATCATGACACCAAGTTGCATTGTGACCCTCTCTTTGTGGTAGCACCGAGATTATCTCCTATCCGAGTTTATTCTTGTGGTGATATTGAAGTAGAGATAGCATCGAAACTGTGTCTTTACTTGACACCAAAATAGAGAGACCTCCTTTTTGTGAATATATCGAACCTTGCCATCTGAAATAGCATTGAACCATATTGTGACATGTGACTGAAATTGTGTCTAAAATCTCTACTGCAATCCACACTGCGATCTCTGCAACATGTGACCGAAACTATGTCTAACATCTCTGCTGCAATCCTCACTATGATCTCTGCAATTAGACCGAAATCTTTGTACCTTTTATCCAAGCTTATTTCCTGAAATGACATACAACCTTGTCTCTGCAAATTCCCATCCAATTTCTAGAGGTGATCGAACTTCTTTTCTGTGGAATAGGTCGAGCTTCCTATTTATAGTAGTTTGTCCATGTATATTAGCCGACATGACCATATGAAGAGTTGTGTCTCCAATTTAGGTGAGCTGACATGAGTTCTACATTTCATCTTGAAGCCGACTTGAATAAGGATAATGTGTGCTTGTCTTGGAGGGCTACTTGACAATCCTATTGACTTAAATACATTTGTAACATCCCCAAGAAGGGTTCTTCATACATGAAATTGGCTCTCCTGCAATCATCTACACAAATACACGTCCAAACATCAGCTAAACACTTCCTTAAATGACTTTTGCCCAGGTCTAACGAAGACTCGACCTTGTGCACAATTTGACTAAGGATCCTCGGCCTAATTACAGACCTCTACGGCCATCTCAGTCCTATATCTCTGCGGAACCTCCCTTTCATTCATTTTATCTCCTATGCAACACCTTGATAAGGCTTGGCCCTTACTCCAGCTTCTCAACAGACCTTTTTCAGCAAACACAAGGGTCTCAACCCTCCTTGAGTGCACAGAATTCAACACGGATTTATCACAGAGACAGATCACGTTCCACTGCCCATAACCATACTCAAGCAACTTGACCAACACTCCTAAATGTAGCCTATACCAGAACATAAGAAACCAAGAAAATCCATCCTCCTCTCTCCAGCTCAACTCCTTGAGGCATGTCATCACTTTGGCTTGTCTTCACATAATATTGATTGCACTCGTGATGTGTCAAAAGAGCTCAACCTTATCTCTATTTATAGTGTTCTTGGTGGAGTCCATTAGCCACCAAGGGTCACCACTTTTGCCTAAGCTAACCTAAGCCAGACATGCTTAAACACCAATAGCATAAGAGATAAAATTCTTTTCATTTACTTTGACCCATTCAATAGTAGCCCTAGGTGACCCTTAGCCCATCAAGGGTGCTCCTCATGCATCCAATAGAATAAACAATCATTTCAATTTGATCTTTCACCCACAACTTTGGGTACAAATCCCACTGCATGGGTACATTGCCCACTACAAGGATGATGAGCTTAGCCTTCGCATCCAACTCCTCATACACTTCCAACTCCTTAGGTATATTGGATTTTGTATCTCCTTGTTGGCAAACTCCCATATCTTGTTCACCAACAAAACTAGCTTGATCGTTTCCTTCCAAGGACTATAGTTGGACAAGCCATCCAATCTATCTTCATACCTCAGGTTGTACCTCAAACTAGTGACCAACTTCCCCATGCAATTTTTGTGATTCAACAAGATTTTTTCTGATTCAAAGTGCTAGACATAACAATGTTAGTAATGTAAAGCAAATTTAAAAAGGAATGAATATACCTTTATTATGAAGAGAACAAAGCTTATGGTCTAAGACATACCTTTGAGTCATTTCTTAACAAACCTTGTAGGACATCAATTTTTGAAGAGTTTCTTTTGCAACAAAGCTTCTACCATGCTTTATCTTGTGAGGTTTTCTCCATAACCCTTGAGTATTCAGCAAGCTTTCCTAAAGAAGGAAAATATAAAAGAAAGGTTGTTAGCATATAATACAAACATATTTTGATAAGAGGAAACCAAACATAAAAGGATAATACAAGGAGTAAGATACTTATCTTTGGTAAAATGGTGAGGGTTCCCTCTAAATCCAATCTTGAGGGAAACCTACAACTTTATCAAAACAATTCAAAAATGTTCTACCAAAGCATGTTAGACCTACAAATACCAGAAATCAAAATGTAAAGGAAAACAATTCAAAACTTAGAATAGAAGGATATGTAAGGGATAGAATAGAAGGATATGTAAGGATATGACTTCGAATTCTTCCATCTTGTTCTTTGGTGAACCTTCATCAGCAATATTTGCTTGATCTCTATCTCTCCTTTTATTCCTTGGATTCTCAGGACAATTGTTTCTATAATGACCCATTTTGTGACAATTGTAACACTCAATCTTGGATAGGTCTATTTCTTCCTTGGCCCTTTGAACTTCTTGAAGATTCCTTTATTCTTGTGATGAGCAGAATAGGAATTTGAGATGTTCTCCTCTTCATTCTCCTTGTTGCTTACTAATTATATTTTGGCTTCTTCTTGACTACATGCGTTCCATAATTGTTCGAACATTGGAGTATCCTTCCAACTATTGATTCCTGATGCGAAGGGACTACAAGGTGTTGGTAATCCTAAAAGGGCAGTGATCACGAGCTACTTTTCAGGTACTATTTTATCTATTGCCTGGAGTTCATCTCTGATTCTAGCTATCTTACAAAGAAAGATGCCAAAGTATCATCTTTTGTCATCTTCATAATTCTTAGTTCATTCTTGACGCTTGCAATTTGACCAATGTTCTTGATTGTGAATAATTTGGATAGGGCCTCGTACATTTCTTGAGCAGAATCTATGTTGGATATATATGGAATGAGGTTGTCCTTTATTCCATCCACTATTAGGCTCATGGCCAATATATCCTTTTATTTAAATTTTTCTCTCTTCTTCACTTGATTCATTTGTAGGCTTCTTTACTTTTCCTTTGACTAGATCCAAAACTTTATTCTTCTCGAGGATGAGATCTATCCTTTTTTTCCATGCTCTGTAGTTGGAGGCTCCTTCTAGTTTGTTTTCTCCCTTCAATGAGTTGGACATGGTTCTTGTAGATAGTAGGCTTATCCCCTTATATGACCATTTTTTCTTGATGACCCTCATTCAACTTCTTAAGACTCCTTATAATAGATCTTCAGGGTGCCTTTTTCTTCCTTTTTCACCTTAGCTTTGATACCATGTTGGAAAATCATAAAGGCAGAAAGATTTTCATTATGTTGATAATTACTTGTGATATTCTTATGTTCTTATTAACTTTCTTATTTTCTTCTTTTATCTTTGTTTCATCAAGAAATTATCAAAACAAAACATGAAGATTAGGGACACCAAATATAGGCAGACAACCAAGGCAAAACCCCTAAATAGGGGAAAACCCAGTCAAGAACTCTTCCTTCAGTGGATTCATATGACAGTGAGACAACCAAGACCCTAGACAAACAGACCTTCCTCCTCCACCAAGTCATCCTTTTGATATGATGCAGCAACTTTCAATCTTCTCCTTTTGTTTGGCAGCTTCAACCCAGCAACATCCCAGAAACTTCGATCCCAGTCACTGGAACTACTGCAAAAATTTCAACCCCCAACTTCAGAACTTCGATCCTGCAATAGAAACAGAATTTTGGTCCTAGCTTCAACTCAATATCTTCGCACGTGAGATAAAGGTAGCCCAAAAACTCGATTTTCTTCTTTCAGCTTCTCTTCTTCTTCTCCGGCAACTTTGCACTCTTTTATGCAACTAGTTTACAGCAATTTACTGCAAATCAAACTTGATGAGAGTGTGTGACAAATGAGGTTGAGTTGCTCCAATATATAGGCTTTTGATGAGGTCGAATTACCCTGTTTGACGCCGACTTGGTGGAGGGGGGCTAATTGACCCAATTTACATTAAAATAATTTTCTTTCTTGACAAATAATTCCCCAGAAGGGTGCTTTACAATATGACATGGACATGGACATGGACACTTGACATAAACCCTAGAGGTCTACAACAGATATCTTGACCTAAAAACAATTGACCCAAGCATGAAACCCATGCTTTAATAAGTCTATTTATTTAATAATAAAAATTGTTTTTCTTTCATTTGATAAATGCATTTCATTATGACTCAAGTACAATTATGAAGACCGAACCTAGTTACATTCTTCAACAGAGAATACAACAACAACACAAGATTGAGAGAGGCTTCACAATGAGCGTGTGTTGGGTCCGAGAAAGTGCAGTCAGGTTGGTGATCAGTTTTGTATTTTCTCAGATGTGTCATTATCCCTAGTACAGGAGCCCAAGTTGTTGGAAAGATTGTCATTGATGGCAAAGGAGCACAAAGGAGTTTCGTGATTAATTTATTAATGACGAACTATTGTTGATTGGGCTAAAATTCAATTATGTGCATGTGATTCAGATCGAGTAAGTTTGCTTCCGCTAAATATTTTTTGTTAAAAACTTAGTTGTGTATTCATTCAGTTAATAATTGCTAGGAACCAAATACCGAGTTTTCAGTTCAAGAAATTGTAGCATGGTATTAGAGCTACAACTCTGAATCGATCTCAGAATTACAAGTGTCAAATTTGTATCGGATCATCAAAGCCAAGTTGGTTGGGATCATACAAATGGAAAATTTCTTTTTAAATAGGCAAGATTTTCTTCGAGCCAAGGAATTTTTTTTACGGGTGAAATTTTTTTAGTCAAAAATAAAAGGGACGATTCAAAATAAATTAAGGGTAAATAAGGGGGCCCATTGAAAAATAAAAAATTGAAAGTTTGACAAAAAAAAGGGGAGTGGCGGCCCATGGTGGTTGGTCAACAGCCCGACCCAGCCACCCGCCAAGGCAGCTTGTAGGCCAGTTGACGGCCTAGTGAAACAAGAATAGTCGAGCTAGAGGTCTAGAGGCAGGGAACCAAACACAAACCAGATCGGACAGATGTGAAGGACAGTAGACCAATCACCAAGAAGTGGGTCAACGCATACCAGCAACATCACCGCGCAAAGGACCGTACACGACCAAGTCGAACAAGCGCACGCCGGCAAAGTGAATTGGCAGTAGTAGAGGTACAGGCCTAATAAAGGGGCAACAACTAGTGGCCACAGCGGTAGTAAGAGAGATAGGCCACAATTGGACGTAATTCAGTGAGCCGACAGCCACCTACAAAGAGTGCATAAGGGATAGGCATAAGGAAAAATAGGTCAGGATTGGTCTAAGCGTGTCATTGTAAGAGAAGTAAAGCCCAGAGCAGTTGTGGCCAGCATAGCCACCCCAAGGGATCGTCCAACAGTGCTCACGCGATGGCACATCCGCCAGCAATCACACTGCAGAACAGTGGCAATGCACGGACATGAGCAACGTGATCCATTCAGTGCAAATCGAGAACAGCCAAATAGATCTTGTCGAGTTGAGTGGAGGACCCGCAGCCATGAAGAGGTAATCGTCAAAAGACTAGGTCGTAGCAAATCAAGTCGTGGACAAGCGGGAGAGCCGCTCGCAGAGGATTGTGTGAGGCCAACACCTTGGTAGTGAAGAGTTGGTCAAATCATCCTTGAGTGGCTTTCCTCCGAAAAGAGATGCCTTTGTTGACGAGACAATCGCATGGGAAAATCTGCCTAGTTGGAATAGATTGTGGGATGATATCATACAAGAAGAGACAAGTAGACGTTCTGTAATATCCCCAAAGGGAAATAACCAGTAATAAACAGAAATGCACTAATACAGATATAAACTGAACCAGATCACTGAATCATGACACATGTAACACCAAAATCTGAGCCATTTTATTAATCAGAAAGTTCATAGAGAGGAGTACAATAAATCGGAGTAAGTGCACCTATCCTTGCCCTAGGCAAGTGGAGACCCTCTCAACAGAAGAATGGCTGCAACAAGGACAGCGTCCTGGCTGCTCTGCAAGCTGAAGATGAACTGCGCTGGGGCTGAAGACTGCAAACCCTCTCAAATGGAAAAACGCTGTCTCTGCCAGTGACAGCGCAGAAACAGATGCAGCACCAGGCCCTCAACTCTCCAGACAGATGAAGCTGCTACAGGATCCTGGAAAACGCTGTTAAGCACTCCTCACAATGATCTGCTCCTCAGATCTGCGTCCCACCTGATGAATCTGAAGCCTCCTATCACAACTGCGTCCTCCCTTTGCTGACCAAGGCCCTCCAAAACCCAATTCGTCGCTAATCCCTTAGATCTATGCTAGATTCGAACTATCTCTCGCATCTACGTTTTCTAGGGCTAGATCCGGGTGTTTCTTCAGACCGGACTCAGATCTCACAATATCTCCTCGTATCCGTCACCTCAAGCCGATCTATCAGAACCCTCAGACCGCAATATACAAGGCTAGATCTGCAACATACAGGACTAGATCTGTAAGATCTATCTTTCACCAAGCTAGATCTGACAAGAAACCTTCAGATCTGCAATATCCAAGGCTAGATCTGCAACATACAGGACTAGATCTGTAAGATCTATCCTTCACCAAGCTAGATCTGACAAGAAACCTTCAGATCTGCAATCCTCACCTCCAAGAATGGACAGCGTCCTCACTCTGGGCTTGATCAGCGTCCTTCTGCCTTCTCACCACGCTTCGCTAAACTGAATCATGGCCCTCTTGGATAAATAGTCTCATCTTCTCCCCTAAGGATGTCATTCTCTCTTCAGATAAAATGCCCCACTCTTCAAAGATTCAAATAGTCTCTCTCTCTTGCTCTCGCGCACCACAAGAGGGCTTTCCCTCCTCCTCGATGTGCTCTGTAAATGCCGCTCGTTTTGCTGCACGAAAAACCTTACTAGGGCGGGGCACTCGAAGTCCCCCGAAGCTAAGGGTGAAACCGGAAAAAACCTTACCAGTGAGGCACTCGAAGTCCCCCGAGGCTAAGGGTGAGATCTCGACCGAGACACTCGTGCACTCAGCGAGTCGTTTGCACCGACTAAACAACGCGCGTGTCAAGGCAGACAAAGTCCGCTATCAATAAGAATATCAAAATCATGGATGATCAAATGAGGTGAGAGCCTCTCCTTTTATAGCACCAATCTCCCTCCAAACTCACTCACCCCGGATCTAGGCAGCTTACCTTGGGTTAACTTTATGTCTCCTCCATCACCCACGTGGACCCCCAAGGCCCCCTCTCTAAGTTACAACGTCAAGCTACTAGGAAAAAAGAACACTTTATTATAAAGTGAGGTGGCTAAAGTGAGGTGACCCCTCTTATTTCTCACTTTATTTATTATTCCTATCTAAAGCAAAGAAAATAACACAAAAATGCAATATTCCAATTAGCAAAGCTAATTGGGAATATACGATCTCCCAGAGCAAAACGTTGCTTGTCCTCAAGCAAGCGAAGTGAGGATGTCGCAAGATCTTCTCATCCTCCCAAGTGGCATCCTCATCCCGCGGCATTCTTCCATCTCACCAGGAACTCTCTCGATCTTCCGCTACGCAACCGTCTCTCCCTCGGTGTCAATAATGGCCTCGGCTGTAATGCGCAAGTGCCCCTCATCATCCTGCCGGAGGTAGCTCCCCGATGGGCCCGTCACATGCGGCCCAGCTGCCTTCTTCGTGCATGATACATGGAAAATGTTATGAATCCGACTCGCCTTGGGGCAACTCCAACTCATATGCAACCTCGTCCGATCCTCCGAATCACCCCCGTATGGTCCATAAAAACGAGGCTTAAGCTTCTCTCGCCCCCTTCTCGTTTGAGTGAAGACCGGCGGTATGGTCGTAACCGCAAGTAGACCAAATCCCTCACCTCAAAGTGTCGCTCCACTCGCCCCCCGTCCGCATATAACTTCGCCGATTTTGCGCGGTGGCTATGTTGTCCTTGAGAGTCCGAAGGATGTCTTGGCTCTCTTGGATCCATAGTTTGGCTCGTGGAGCCCTCGCTAACCCCCAAACATCACATCCACAAAAGACAAGGAATGATATCCATACAACGCATAAAACGGTGTCATGCCTAGATAGACATATGATGGGTTGTGTTGTAGCAAGCATCGCCTCGGATGTAGCCATTTTCGGCCACGCCGTCGCTCGCCCATGACGTAGTTACGCAAGTAGCCCTCCCGACCCACTTGTTAACTATCTCTGTCCGCCCGTCCGTCCGGGGATGATAGCCGGTGCTCGTGTCAACTCCGTCCCCTACTAGTCGAAAGAGCTCTCGCCAAAATCCACCCATAAAGCGCCGTCCCTCGTCACTAACAATGGTCTTGGGTAGACCATGCAATCCGAAACCTCCTGAAAAAACAACTCGCCACCTGTCGCTCGTGTAGTGTGCCGAAATGGCAAAGAAGTGAGCATACTTCGTTAGCCTGTCAACTACTACGAAGATGCGGTCCTTGCCCCCGCACCGTGGGCAAACCCGTGATGAAGTCCATCGAGACACTCTCCCACTTCCCCCTCGGGAATGGGAAGCGGGTCATAACAACCTCGGGGATGGTTCATCTCCCTTTGTTCCGTCAGGGCAAACCTCGCACTCCCCGACATGCTTCGGAGTACGTCCTCCTTGAGGCCCCTTCCATGCAAATCTCCCAGCATGGCCCCGTACATCTTGGGTGAACCCCCGATGGCCCGCCAATGGTGAATCATGAGAGGCATGGAGTATCTTCTCCTTGAGCCGAGAACTCCCGCTCAAGAAGATCCGATCCTTGTAATAGATGACCTCATCTCGCCACCCTCAGTACTCGCTATCCGCTACCCGTCCATCCAAAGACCTCGCATGCAAATCTATCCTTGGAATACTCAACCGTGAGTCGAGCCTTCCAATCGCGTCCAAACTCATGAGGGATAATGTAGCCGGGTCTACGAGAAAGGGCATCTCCGCTACCACATTGTTCTTCTCCCTTTGACATACTCTATGTCAAAGTCATAAGCCCGGATCTTGTCGATCCACTCCTCGCCGCCTCTCCCGCAACTCGTTTCTCGCTCCAAAAAGTACTTTCGAAAGCTATTATGATCTCGTCCCCGACTCTAAATCGCCGCCTACCAAGTACCGCCGGAATTTGGCCAAGGCATGCATAATGGCCAACATCTCCTTATCATAGATAGGATAAAGTCTCTCATGTGGAAGGAGTTTCCGGCTCTCGAATGCAAATCTGTGACCCTCCCGCATCAAACCTGCTCCAATCCCTTCTCCCGAGGCATCGCACTCTAGGATAAAGGGGCCGAGTGAAATCGAGCAACGCCAACACCCAGGACAACTACTCATCACCTCTTTGAGCTTATCAAAAGCTGCCCTGCCGTGCAGTGTCCGTCCAACCGAATGCCCCCTTCCTCGTCGACCCGTGAGGGGTGCAGCAAGTCGTGAGAAGCCCTTGACGAACTTCTCCCGTAATAAGTGCGTATACCAATGAACCCTCTAAGTTCGTCACATTCCGCGGCTCGGCCGGCCCTCGATAGCCCGATCTTCTCGTCATGGACTCTCACTCCGTCCACTCCCTATGATGTGTCCCAAATACAACATCTCTCGTCAAACCAAACTCACACTTGGAGAGCTTTGGCAAAGAACCCTCGCTCCTCCGTGATGCGCAAAACTCGTCTCTATGTGCTCTGGAGGTGCTCCTCCCAAGTCTCCCGCTCGTATATGAGAATATCATCAAAGAAGACCAAAGCACGAACTTCCTCGCATGCTCCCCGAAGATATGGTTCATGCAAGATCGGAAAGTGGCAGTGCATTGGTTAGTCCAAATGGCATGACCAAAAACTCAAAGTGCCCATAATGACACCCCGAAAGCAGCTTTTGGGAACGTCCTCGTTCCCTCATGCGTATCCGATGGTACACCGACCTCAAATCAATCTTCGAGAAGAAACGTGCTCCTCTCAACTCGTCCATCAACTCATCGATCCCGGGAATGGGGTACCGTTCTTCAATGTCTTCTTGTTCGGCGCGTCCTCGTAATCAATGCACATGCGTAATGTGCCGTCCTTCTTCTTCACCAACACTACCGAAGAAGCGAAAGGATCGGTATCTGGGGCCGAATGTGCCCAAGGGCTAACCGCTCTCCGAATGGCCCGCTCTATCTCATCCATGTAGGCCTTAGGATGCCTATAAGGGGTGGTGATCACCGCTCGTATCCCCTGCTCCAACTCTATCGTGTGCTCAAACCCCCGATCTCGGTGGCCGTCCTAGGGGAATATCTCCAAACACTACCGCATATCTCGTCAAGAAGAGTCCGTAGATCGTGTGCACCGCCCGCCCGTATCTACCATCTCCCGAGCCCAGCGACTCAACCGCCCACTCTATGTCTCCCCTGAGCGAATGTCGCATCCATGCCGTGTGCCGAGACATCGTCTGCGGGGCGGATATGTGTTCCGACCTCGGATCTTCTCATGCCTCCCCGTCTTGGGATCATCCCACTCCATTTCCAAGGCCTTCCAATCCGTGGTGACCTTTCCCGCAGTGATAAGCCACCGCACTCCCAATATCACATTGGTGTCCGGAATGTCCACCACAAAGAAGTGATCGATCAACGTATAGGTGCCCATCGTCACCGATAACTCGTGTACATATCGAGCACGATGCCATGGTCCGATCTCCCGGAACCAAAACCGAAAACCCATCAAAGCTCTCTCCGTGGGTATGCCTCTCCGTGCTACCATCTCGGGGCATCGATGAAATTGTGGGTGGCCCCACCGTCAACTAGAACTCGAAACACGCCGACCCCGCATCGTCCCACGTACGCGCAATGTCGTATACTTGGGGACTCCTCGCAATGTCGCTAGAGCTCCCGCGAGGGGCAAATGATGCCTCTCCCGCATCCGGTGGTGGAGGTGGTAAGGCACTCGCGCCGCATAACACTCCCTCGCCTCCTCATCCTCCAACTCATCCTCTTCTCCGCCGCCCCTCGGAGAAGACCTCTATGAAATGCGCCTTTCCCTCGCGGTGCATTTGTGTCCCGGTGCCCACGGCTCTCGGCGAGTGAAGCACAAATCGCTTCCGTCTCGGCCTCTCCTAGCCTCGTCATCATGCTCGTCCTCGTCCGGGATTCGCCTTGGGAGGCGGAATCCTCATGTCCCTTACCCTTAGTCGGAAAGCTCGTCTCCGGGGGATAAGGTGGCCGAGTCCCGGGCAACACATCCCGTAGGTCACGGCCCCGCCGATAGCATCCCGAAGTGTGGCCGGTTTGTTTGACCGGACTAGACCACGAAGTGGTTCCGACGACCCGTCCAAAAACATCGTGACCAACCGAGCCGCGATATGTCGGGTACCATCACCGAAACCCTCAAAAGTCGGAGATGTATGCCTCCTCGCACTACTCGTCCGTTTGAGCTTGGTCGCCGAGGAAAGGCCGATCCGGGTCCTTCGATCAAAACGTTTCACCACCCTCCCGGTGAACTCGGCATATGTAGTCATCGTGGAATGCCCGAAAGGTGGTTAACCCATGAAACCACCCGCCTCGGGCCTCACCCTCTAGATGTAATGCGACCATCTTAATGGCCTCCTTCTCCCAAGATCTCAGTTGAGCCGAAAATAGAGGTCTAGTTTTTCCACCCAAGACCCGGTCGTGGTCTTTGGAGACCCATCAAACATCGGCAAATGAAATTTGTCGAGCTCGTGACTCATCGTCTACGCGTGGGAACCCCGTCCCTTATTTCGATCATGAGGCTTACCGCCGCCTCGCAGATCGCGATATTGATTGAAAGGGAGAGCCTCCATGAATTCCGGCCCCAAACTACGCCAATCCGCAAACCAAAGCGCATGAAGATCGGGACCCTCATCTCTTGATGCCGTTTGCTCCACTTCCTTCTACCGGAAAGTAGGCATGGTAGGTCGCGTGTCCATGGAATCGGTCTTCGCGTCTGTCACAACGGCATAGCATCCGGTATGTAACTCCGGGATGTTCCCCGATCCTTCCCTACCCGAAAGACCCTAGGGGGTTCTTTCGTGTTACCCCCCGCAACCTTCCCCGGGTGACCTCCTCGCATGAATGCATCCATCTTTGCATCCATCTTCTCACTCAACTTCTCACCAATCTTGCCAACATAGCTTCCATTGGATTCCTCCGTTCGTCTTCCGAATCGTAATCACCTCCCCCAAGGAGAGTGGGGTGACCCCTAGGTGCCATAGAGTGCTAGCACCACGAGTCGAGCGCATCGTAGCTCCGATACCACTCGTAATATCCCCAAAGGGAAATAACCCGAGACTAAAATGTAAATGCACTAATACGATATATAAACCGAACCGCATCACTCGAATCATGACACATGTAACACCAAAATCGAGCCATTTTATTAATCGAAAGTACATAGAGAGGAGTACAATAAATCGAGTAAGTGCACCTATCCTCGCCCTAGGCAGTGGAGACCCTCTCAACGTAAAAGTGGCCGCAACAAGGACACCGTCTGGGCCGCTTTCCGCAAGCCGAAGATGAACCGCGCTTGGGTCGAAGTCCGTAAACCCTCTCAATGGAAAACGCCGTCTCTCGCCACGGCACAGCATGAAACAGATAAAGCACCAAGCCCTCAACTCTCCGCATGTATGAAGCCGCTACGAGATCCCGGAAAACGCTCGTTAAGCACTCTCACAATGATCTCGCTCTCGCATCCGCGTCCCACCCGATGGATCTCGAAGCCTCCTATCACAATCGCGTCCCTCCCTTTCCCCGATCCGCGTCCTCCAAAACCCAATCGTCGCTAATCCCTCGCATCTATGCTAGATCCGGAACTATCTCCTCGTATCCCACGTGCCTCTAGGGCTAGATCTCGGTGTTTCTTTCGGATCCCGGACTAGATCTCGTCAATATCTCCTCGAATCTCTGTCACTCCCTCAAGCCGGATCTACCGCAAAACCCTCGGATCCGCAACATACAAGGCTAGATCCGCAACATACGAGACTCAGATCCGTAAGATCTATCCTTCACCAAGCTAGATCCGGCAAGAAACCTTCGCATCCGCAATATACAAGGCTAGATCCGCAACATACAGGGACTAGATCCGTAAGATCTATCCTTTACCAAGCTAGATCCGACAAGAAACCTTCGGATCCGCAACCCTCACCTCCAAGAATGGACAACGTCCTCACTCTGGGGGCTTGATCGGCGTCCTTCCGCCCTCAAACGACGTTTTCTCTGCCGGCTCGGAACTCGCGTCCTCTTGGACGCGCGTCCCTACCTCTCTCGCAAGGGACAGGCGTCCTCTCTTCGTATAAAACAGCGTCCTTCTCTTCAAAGATTCGCCGTCCTCCCTTCTCTTGCTCGCGTTGCACCACAAGAGGGCTTTCCTCCTCCTCGATGTGCTTCGTAAAACTGTCGCCGTTTGCTACTCGAAAAAACCTTACTAGGGCGGGCACTCGAAGTCCCCCGAAGCTAAGGGTGAAACCGTAAAAAACCTTACCGAGGCGAGCACTCGAAGTCCCCCGAGGCTAAGGGTGAGATCTCCGACCGGGAGACACTCGTGCACTAAGCGAAAGGTCGTTGCGACCGACTAAACAACCGGGCGTGTCTGAAGCGCACAAAGTCTAGCTATCAATAAGAATATCAAAATCATGGATGATCAAATGAGGTGAGAGCCTCTCCTTTTATAGCACCAATCTCCCTCCAAACTCACTCACCCCCGGATCTCGCGCAGCTTACCTCGGGTTAACTTTATGTCTCCCTCCATCACCCACGTGGACCCCCAAGGCCCCCTCTCTAAGTTACAACGTCAAGCTACTAGGAAAAAGAACACTTTATTATAAAGTGAGGTGGCTAAAGTGAGGTGACCCCTCTTATTTCTCACTTTATTTATTATTCCTATCTAAAGCGAAAAAATAACACAAAAAATGCAATATTCCAATTAGCAAAGCTAATTGGGAATATTACACGTTCCCAACTCGCAAACCAACATGATGGAAAGGATAATGAGGATAATTTTTTCTCTTATTGTAAAGAACAAAGGTAAAGTAAAGGGAAGCTAGGGATCTCGCTTCACAGGAAAGGACATGAGAAAAGTGAAGTGTTTTGTGTGTCACATGACTAGTCACTATGCAATCCAATGCCCATACAAGAAGAAGAAGAACAAGTAGGATCAGCAGTACTAGGAAATGCCTAGCATGGTAATATACACCGACTCTAGACCCGCAAAACCACTCAAGGCCTAGTTATTAAGACAAGGCTTTGGAGGTTATAAGTGAAAAAACCCAATTAATTATTTTTTGCTAAAAAGCGAAAATAATTAATCAAGTGAAAAAAACACTCTAGAGCGACTTCCTTCGTAACCAGTGTCCCAAGGATCTAAGTTCATCATGCTAGTGTCATTTTATATAATTACCCCATGGGGGTACGAAATTTGCATAGAAGAATATAGAAGAGGAAGACAGGAGAGAAGGGACAAGGTTTCCCCATTGGACGTTTGAATTGAAATTTTGGTAAGTGCCTTGTGCATTAGGCTATGGGATCTTCATTTATGTTAGGTGCAACTTAGCGAGGAACAGAGATTAACACTTGTATTAAAGAAATAGCGATATATGATGACAACTACAAAAAAAGGTACTTGATTGTGTATTTATCAATGTTGCGAACATCACGATCGGGATTAAATCGGCGAGGGGAAAAAATCGGTAAAAAATCGTGAAAAAAATCGCCACATACAAAAATATTCATTTTTTTTCAATTTTTTTTAATATCTAAAGCATCCACAACATAAAAATAAATGCATTGACACATAAATATGAAAAAGAAAACTAATATATAAGATGTGTAATATCATCTCTAGTGCTACATCACACATAACGTTGAATCATGTCCTCGAATAGTAAGTCCCGAGTTTCAACTCGACTCAAAATATCAACAAAAAATATAATAATGTATCCCATATCATGAGTCTAATGTCATATACAAAGGAATGCACCAAATAACCTATACTACCGATTCCCTTTGCCCCCTCTTCCAAGAAAATGTAACAGTTTTCCCTCTAGATGAAGAAGTCGACGCCCGGCAATGGACTCTGTTGTGCTCTAGAACCTCGAAGCACCCGGGAGCTAAAGAACTCGAAGCACCAGAGCTAAAGGAGCGCGTACCACGTCCCTTCATCGGTAGCAAGGGTAGGTGGTGTCACCTCCTCCTCCTCTGCTCCCTCCCTCGCCGTCGCTCCTCCTCCTTCTACTCCCCCTCCACTACCTCCTACTCTATCCAATCGTAGGGTTGACTCCATGATAGGCCTCTCAACCTCAACCCTCCATACGATAGTGGTGTCAATTGCATCTAAAGAGATGGCCTCGATATCAAGTGTCCTCTCAAGTTATCTCACCCACAATCTAAGATTGTAGTAGACGTAAACCATGTCATTAAGGCAGCCGGGACTCCAACTTGTACAAGGGTTATAAATTAATAAATTATATAATATATATTATAAATAATAATTTAATAATTATAAAAAAAATTATTTAATGAATTCAAAAAAATCGGTTGGAATATTTTAAGTTTTTAACTGTTGAGCTTTTTGTGTGTATTTTTTCAAATACACTCCAATTACGCTCGCATCTTGAAGAGCTACATGTTTAGTCGAGTATTCTAATGGCAAGCTTTTTGGATTTTTGGTATTCCGCCACCGTAGCTCCTCCACCATGCATCTACAAGTTACAACAAATAAGATAAACTTATAAAGTTACAAACGTAAGAAAAATTTTAAAATAATGAAAATTCGAAAATTGAAAGTTGAAGCAAAGTATGGAGTTATGATTCATGAACTTGAAGAGACAATGGATTTTGAAATAAACAAAATCTTACTCGGCATTTTAGTAGTCCTATCCTCGGACAACCATGTCAAAGCTCAAAGTGCCACCCGCCATTCTATATACCTCCATTTCTTTGGATATCTCTACACGTTTTGATGGAGCTAGCACCATCTTCCGAACACAAGTGAAAAAAGCCATCCATGATCTCGACATCAAATAAGAAACCACATGATTAAGGAAATTCGAGGTTCAGGGAAGATTCTGCAACATGAATGGGACGATGTAGTGGGTTGTTCCATCACCCATCAATCACTTCCCATACAAGAAGTTGTTTCTGAAACCCCTCATCACCCTTATCATCATAGTAGTTGTGAATGGCTTCTTTGGCCCTATCCATGGCCTCATACAAGTAGCCCATTGTGGGCTTCTCTCCATCAACTAATCTAAGAACCTTTACCAAAGGTTCGACAATGTTGCACACCTCTTGCACTCCCGCCCGTGCTTTCCCCGATATGAAACCAACTCCGCGATGACCTCTCCCTCTCGGTTTGCGGTTGTATGTCTAAGCATGCCACTCCTTTGAAAGAAACATTCTCTTCAAATACCACATAGAATTCAAGAGGGATTGAAGAAATATGAAACCGGTGGCAAACCATGTAATAGCAAGGCGCACCAACTCCTCCTTGTTGGTGAATGTTCTCATCAAATGAAGCACGTATGCATGATTATATATAAATTTGGTAATGCTCTTTGATGATTCAACAATATCTTTGACAAAAGGAATCTTTCTTATGTCCTCCAACATCAAATCAATGCAGAGTAAAGACAAGGTGTCCAAAATATGCTCTGGATACCTCTCCATAAGCATCTTGCGAGCAGGGCAACATAATTTGCGCATTGTCTCGTTATGATTTGGACAACATTTTGTAGACCCACCTCCAGAATGAACACATCCAATAAATCACATAATAATCGTGCATCTTTGAAATGTGCAGTATGCATCAACGTATTTCATAAACATTGTCCCCTTGGGACAACCGACCAAAGAAGTTAATAAGGGTTCTACCCTTTTGATCAGTCCAACCATCTATCATCACAGTGCATCCTGTGACTTTCCATGATGCCCTTAACTCCTCCAATCTCTTGGTGTAGTCAACTTTTTCATTTTGAAGAATGCGCCCTCTAAAGTCATCATATGAAGGGGCTTTGTATCCTGGGCCAACAACAGTGATAGCATCAATCGCAACCTGATAAAATGGATTGTTCCTGGCAACACCGAAAGGAATATCACTCCAAAGAAAAAGTTTGCCCAACAACTTGTCAGCTTCTTCCTTCTCCCTTGTTTTAATAAGTGAGGAGATAGATGGTTGTGCACCAGGAGTGGTTGTAGAAATAAAATATGATGAGGCAGCTACAGAGTTAGGTGTAGAAGATGTTGATGGTAAAAAACCACTACCATTCTCACGATCACCTCTAAACCCTGCTATTTGACTCCTCAGAGCTGCCTTTCTAAGTTTATTTGTTTCTATTCCTTCTAAAGATTTGAGGGCTCTTCGGATTATTTCTGAATTGGTATTTGTGCAAGGCCCTACTTCATGTCCAGGAACTTGTGCAAGGTGGTATTTCAATCTGTATACCCCTCCCGAGTCATGTGTCGCCCACATAACTTGCAACTCAAGTTTGATCAGTCAAACCCCTGATCAGGTTCACCAAATTCCCACAAAGGGTCCAATTTCCTTGGCATGTTTGTAAATTTGTTGAACTCTTGAGTTTTACTATAAGATGAAGTTTAAACTTTCAAATTTGATCCTAGGGCACAAGAAAAATTGCAAGTTAAAAAATAAAATTAAAAAATTACAATTTTACATACAACATTTTGATTTTTTCAGAGAAAAAAAAACCCTTAACTCAATGCAACAATAATGGGAAAAAATACACATTGAAACCCAAGCAAAAATAATGGAAAGAAACTAAGAGCACAAAAATAAATTTAACAACCAGATTTTTGCATTTTTTACCAAAATAAACCCTCTCCACTCGATAAAACAAAAACAAAAAACAAAAAACACAACCAAATGCAATCAAAAATGATGGAAAATACATGGGTGATAGAAACCCATGGAAGAACAAGAAAAAAACAAAAAAATGGTCAAATTTGATGCCCATTCCTGGAAAAAACGTTTTGCTGAAGAAACTTGGTCCAAACTTGAATTTTGTTGGCTTGGGTTGCTAAATTCCTTCACTTTTCTCCTCTCTTGCCCGTGTAAATGAATTCTCCTCCTCCTTAGGTCTCTTTCTTAACCTTTGTCTGCAAAGATGACAAAAAAAAATCAAATTTTCATGTTATTGGGTTGTTGTTTGACAGGCCCATGATTTTTTCGGGTTGAATCCCGATTTTTTCAAAATAAAAAAATCGCTGAAAAAATCAGCAATTATATCGTTTCAGCGAAAAAATCGCGATTTTATCACGATGTTCGCAACACTGGTATTTATACACAAGCAAGCTATGGGCACCCTCCCTAAGAGCGGTTATAGGCCCACATGAGACTTTATAGGTCAGCCTTAGCCATACGCTAGAATTGCAGCATACTACACCAATTAATTTCAACCATGACTGAATATGAACACCATCCCCAACATCTATATGTACTTGTAAATTTCAGATTTTCCAAACTTTTAAAGCAAACTCATGAGACATTGTTTACTTCAAGATATTCCAATATTCTCAAAGTTAAGATGTTAGTTTGGTTTGTTTTACATCGATTGAGGCATTGAGATTAATTATGATGTCATTTGATTTTCCATTATGATTTGTAATTCATTATCATGTGCATGTAATTTAACTTGCAAGAATGATGCACTACAAAAAGTGGTTTGCTTTTGACTCTTCAGTGAGTAGATTCACTAAATAATATTTTCCATGCTCAATGCAAGAGGAAAGGAGACATTGTGCATGTCACAAATCCCTCTGCTCCCCCATTCCTCATTTTCCCCACATTTTGTTTGTCATAAGATAGTTTTGTGTGTTAAATTTCCATGAAACTCTGCAACTACTTAGATGAATAACCGAAAACTAAAAACTAGTTTACTTTCACCAAGATATAGAGTTTCTTAACAATTCATAAGCAGCTGACTAAAAACATCAGAGGTTGATCCGGATTTATGCAGAAATGCAACAAAATACACATATAACCATAAATATAAAGATGCAGCGGAAATAACACTTCATTTCATTAATATCAAAGCACTGAAATTTGCTTACAAACAGAATGGAAATAAACTAGCTAGGGCATTGGTAGCTTATCTTTGAGAAGAGATGTGGCGGCTACAGGCCTCTGAACTGAGTTACAATGAGGCTCGAGGGCCTATTTATTATTTAGAAACAATGGAAAACCCTAAACATCCAAAACCCTAACCCTAGGAGATGAAGCGCCAAAACATGGGCCCCGTTTGAGTAAATTGGTGTTCAACTTCTCGGGGACGTAACTTTGCCTCTGATCTCTGTTTGTGCGAACCATGCCTCGTTAGAAACTCTCTGTCGGGGACTTCTGACTTTTGATGTGAGCAACATCCCGGATCATGAATATATTTACTCAAATTCTACAAAGCCATCGTTTAAGGCCTCAAAACGGCTCTCGGATGTTCACGACCCGAAAAACTACTAAAAATAGTAAGTTGTGCCAAAACTGAAAAACTGAAAGAGACAATGGTGGGGCCCCAAGTGGAATAGGCAGGTGGCCACCAATATCCACCTGGATCATTCCTCCCCCCTTAGGAAGCAATGGTCCACATTGCATTGAGTTCTCGACCCCAAAATGCCCAACGACTCGACTGTAGTGCGCTTCCCATATCATCTTGGCACGCTCGCTTGAAGGAACACAAAGGTGTCCCAGGTGACATAACAGTGCATCTTGGAGGTGAAAATTTGGAACTTGCGTAACCCCCAAGAGTGCCTTGTATGTGTGGCTGAATTCTGGATCGCTCTTGTAGAGAAGTGGCCAATCAGAAGTCTCATGCCCACAAGAGTTGAGAACGGTGGTTATGGTCACGATAAGTGGTCGGCTGAGGCAGTCTGCAACATTATTGGTGCTACCCTTCTTGTACTTGATGTTCAAATGAAATTGTTGCAGATATGTGGGCCACTTCTGATGGCAATCGTTCTGCAACTTCCCTTGTGTCTGTATGAACTGCAAGGGTTGGTGGTCTGTGTGGATGATTGTTTCCTTCCCCAAAATGTAATGCTTCCATTGTCGACAAGCCTGCACAATGGAATACATTTCTTTGTCATAAGTGGGATATTTGCGAACTATGTCGGACAATGTCTCATTGTGATATGCCACTGGATGCCCTTGTTGAGTAAGAACTGCTCCAATAGCATAGTCAGAGGCATCTGTCTCGATCTCAAATGGTTGTTGTAAGTCTAGTAATGTGAGCACTGGGGCAGAACAAAGGCGATGTTTCAATTCTATGAACGCCTTCTGTTGAGATTCCGACCAAAAGAATTTTGTTTTCGCTCCTCCCTTGGTGACTTGACTCAAGGGCCAACTGATATGAGAGAATCCCAACACGAACCTGCGGTAGAAATTGGTAAGACCCGGAAAGCTGCGAAGCTCTGTTAGAGTGGTTGGGGCTGGCCAATTCCAAATGACTTGGATCTTGGTTGGATCCACATGCACCCCCCTTTTATCAATAATGTATCCTAGATATTGAACCTGGGTCATGCCAAAAGTGCACTTCTCCAAATTGGCACACAACTTGTGTTGCCGTAGTGTTTGGAGGACTTCTCGGATGTGGTGGAGGTGCTCTTCCCAAGTCTGACTGAAGATCAGAATGTCATTTAAGTACACTACAAATGAGTTGGTGAATGGACGCAAGATGTCATCCATCAACCTCATGAAGGTTTCGGGAGCATTCGTCAACTCGAAAGGCATGACGAGCCATTCGAAAAGGCCCTCCTTGGCTTTGAAGGCAGTCTTCCACACATCAGAGAGTTCAATTGATACCTGGTGATACCCAGACTTCAAGTCAATCTTGCTGAAATATTTATCCCCTTTGAGTTGGTCCAGAAGTTCATCAACCTGTGGGATTGAGTCCCTATTGCGGACAGTGATCTTGTTCAGCGCTCGATAGTCAATACAGAGTCTCCAAGTCCCATCCTTCTTTTGTACCAATACAATCAGGCTCCCACAAGGCGATGAACTTGGCCGGATGTGACCTTTCTGCAGCAGCTCCTGAATCTGCCTCTTGATTTCATCGTTCTCCAGAATAGAGCGCCTATAGATCAGTCCATTGGGTAGCGGCACACCTGGGGTTAGGTCAATGGGGCGCTTGACCTGACAGTGCAGAGGCACCCGTGTGGGTGAGGTGAAGATGTCCCCGTATTCCTCCACAACCTTGTCCATTTGTTGTTGTCGTGCAGAGGAGCCATGTCTGGAGGTCGTGGCCACAGTCTTCTTCTTGCCCTGGGGGCGGAACATCAGGAAAACAAATTTCCTAGTTTGGGAAATGAGCTTACTACATTGTTTTGCAGTAACCAAAGAGATAATGGGAGGCAGTGGTACCTTTGGTATCCTGTACAACTTATTTCCCAAAGTAACAATAACAGCGCGAGGTCGGGATTCATACACAGCATGTCGCTTCCACAAGTATGGTCGGCCTAATAATACATCAAAAACATCAATAGGAGCAATGTCACACAATACCTCATCCGTGAAGGGCTCGATGCTATAGGGAAGGCGGCACTGCTGGCTGACGCGGAGATCTCGTCCTTGGTGAAGCCACCCGATGGTCTATGGTTGTGGGTACGCTGTGGTCGGCAAGCCCAACTGCTTCACGACATCTGTTGAAATGAGGTTCTTTTGGCTCCCACTATTGACAATGAACTGTAGCGAAGAACCCTTTACCCACATCTAGGAGTGGAAGAGACGCTCTGCCTCCTCTGGATCTTCCTTCTATATCTTTGCAGTGGCAACAGTGGCATTGAGCTCCACATCAATAATCTGCTTCCCTTTGTCATTCCTCTTGTCAAGTTCTGATTCAGAGTCGGAGCATGCATCTAATTCAGAAGCCCTCATCTCGGCCACTAGCGACTGCTTGGCCCGAAACTCACTTGTGTGGTGAGTGGAGCTCTTATGGAACTCACACCACTTTCCCGTGTACTTCTTTGGCTTCGCGGTGTTGTTCTTTGCTTGTGGCTTTGGCAGGCTGTCTTGGGCCACCATGCCTTGGTTTTGTCCTTTGTTCTGCGGTTTGGGGGCACCTTTCCCTTGCTTTTGATTCGCAGATCCAAAGTTTCGCTTCTTTTGTTTGAATTTCTGCTCAATCTTGGCAGCATACCGGTATGTCATACCAAGCGAGGAGATGTCAATGAACTCCATTTCCTCCTGAATGTATCTGTGCAGACAACTGAGATACTTTAGCACCAAATGTTTCTTCGAATCTTTGATACCCAACTTTGTGCACAGGGTATGGAACAGATTCGTCAGCTCATGCACATCTTGATCCCTTCATTGCCGTAGCATGGTCCATTGTATGTACTTGTCCTCATAGCTCCCCACGGGATAGTATTGTTCCTTGATGGCGTCTTGAAAAGAATTCCAAGTGGGTACCACTGAGAATAGAGAGGTTTTTTTCTCGTCCTTTTGCTCATAGTAGGTTTCCCACCAATCCTTGACATGGGGGGTAGCTTTGAGGAGTGCAAAAATAATCTTCTCCCAGTCAGAAAAGTCATGAACCGAGAAATATCCTTCTAATAGATTCAACCATCTATCTACGACATTTGCATCTATTTGACCCTCAAATATGGGATTGTCAAAGTTTACTTGTACCTTAAAGGGAGTCGCGCCTCCAGCGTGGCTGCTGGATGCAGATGCGCCGCCAGTGGGCAGTCGTTGAAGGATCTGGGCAAAGTTATCCATCATCGCATCCCTTTGTTTTTCGAGGGCCTTCTCAAGCAATATTTTGATAGGATCTCCTGCTCCCTCATCTTTCTTTTCGTCCCACATGGGCAGCCGTCAGGGTTTGCAAGGCTAATCTTGCAAAGGTTCAACCAAATTGAGCCCTAACTCCTTATACCCCGACCTTGTTGGGGACACCGCTCTGATACCACTGACCCAAATTTATGCAGGAATGCAACAAAATACACATGTAACCATAAATATAAAGATACAGTGGAAATAACACTTCATTTCATTAATATCAAATAACTGAAATTTGCTTACAGACAGAATGGAAATAAACAAGGCTAGGGCGCTGGTAGCTTATCTCTGAGAAGAGATGTGACGGCTACAGGCCTCTGAACTAAGTTACAATGAGGCTCGAGGGCCTATTTATTATTTAGAAACAATGGAAAACCCTAAACATCCAAAACCCTAACCCTAGGAGATGAAGCGCCAAAACTATGGGCCCCGTTTGGATAAATTGGTGTTTCAACTTCTCGAGGACGTAACTTTGGCATATGATCTTCGTTTGACGCGAACCATACCTCGTTAGAAAGATCTATCCGAGGACTACAACTTTTGATGTGAGCAACATCAGTCCATGGTCCCATGTTGCTCCCAGTTTTCCCAAAAAAACATCGTTTAGGGCCTCAAAACAGCTCCGGATGTTCAAGACCTGAAAAACTGCTAAAAATAGTAAGTTGTGCCGAAACTAAAAAACTGAAAGAGACAATGGTGAGGCCCCAAGTGGAAAAGGCGGGTGGCCACCAATATCCACCTGGATCAAAGGTATAAAAACATATCACACAAATTGACACACTTGTTTTCTCAAGAAACCCAATAGAGAAAAACTACTTCCTTGATGTGTTATTTTATTGAACGTTCTTGAGCAATTGGATCTATTACAAAGCAATTTGTCTCTCTGAGAAATAATTCTACTTCTTCTCACAAATCTCAGCTGATACAATTGATCTTGACTTTCCTTGATCAATGCTTGATGTCAGCCCTCTAGCACGCAATTGTTCCTTTGTTGCCTCCTTGACTTGCTTTGCAAAACTTGCTCTATTCTCCTTTCTCTTTGCGCACTAGAAGCCTACCAAATCCTTGCACACTAGATCCCTATTTCCTAGTGCACATCAACCCATGTTCGCCAGCGGAGGTCAGCTCCTATTTTATAGGGAAAATCCTTGTATCTTTGCGCACTTCCTGCCTCCTATTTCTCAAGACCCAGCTCCTCTTCTCTGCGCACAACCAACTCCTAAATCCTAGCGCACTTGTTCTACCTATTTCTTAGGACACAATCCTTGCACTCTCCACAATCAAGGCTCTCTCACAAACTTGTGAGTTGTCTTGTCACACAAACCTTTATGCACAAAACTATGAATTTCCATGTGCCTTTGTCCTCCTCTTTAAAGGCCCAATTCGAACATGCAAGGAAGACCAGTTCTGTTAAAATTGGACAACTAGGTCCAAACTCCATGTTGTGATGCTCAGATGAAGATACCAATATTTTTATTGGGTTCCTCTTTCAAAGAGGTGTAAGATCGATATAAAATTGATCTTAATCTGATGAGCGGAACATTTATTTTCAATTTATTTTTAATAATTTCAAATATGTGTCGGTCAGCCTTAAGGTTTTACACCCCCAGCAGATGTGTCACACACAGCATTGACTTTGGTCAATGCATGGTCCAAAAGGATTGAAATTTGGTGGAGAATTCGATTTTGGAAGGCCTGTTATGAATATTTTATTAATTATTAGTTAGATATAGTTATATTAGGTTTTATTAACTGAAAGGGCATGATCAAAGATCATGCCTCTTCACCAAGGGACACTGTGAGGCTATATTTAAAGCCTCGGTGATTCCCCAATGTAAATCATCTTTCATCTCTTATCTATCATCAATAATAATATATATTTATCAAGTTTACCAAAGTTTTTACACTCCATTGGTAGAATTATATATATATAATAATTATATAATTAAATTATATATATATATATAATTTTTAATTAAAAATTATATAATATATATAATTTAATTATATAATTATTATATATATATAATTATTAAATGAGAATTATACATATAAATGAATTATGTAATTATAATATATATATATAATTATAGTTCAATTAATAATTATATATATATATTATAATTACATAATTTTTATATAATATATAGTTCAATTAATAATTATATATATATATTATAATTACATAATTCATTTATATGTATAATTCTCATTTAATAATTATATATATATAATAATTATATAATTAAATTATATATATTATATAATTTTTAATTAAAAATTATATATATATATATATATATATAATATTTAATTATATAATTATTATATATATATATATATAATTTTTAATTAAATATTATATATATATATATATATATATAATTTTTAATTAAAAATTATATATATATATATAATAATTATATAATTAAATATTATATATATATATATATATATATATATAATTTTTAATTAAAAATTATATAATATATATAATTTAATTATATAATTATTATATATATATAATTATTAATTGAACTATATATTATATAAACATATATAATATATAGTTCAATTATATAATATATAAATATATATATATATTATAATTACATAATTCATTTATATATATAATTCTCATTTAATAATTATATATATATACTAATTATATAATTAAATTATATATATTATATAATTTTTAATTAAAAATTATATAATATATATAATTTAATTATATAATTATTATATATATATAATTATTAAATGAGAATTATACATATAAATGAATTATGTAATTATAATATATATATATATAATTATTAATTGAACTATATATTATATAAAAATTATGTAATTATAATATATATATATATATATATATATATATATATTGAACTATATATTATATATGTTATATAATTAAAAAAAAAAAATCGTGGTTTTTTTTTTAAAATGTGTCGGTTCCTTTTAAACGACACACTGCTTCTTATAACTTTTACAAATCGATTTTTTTTTATTTTTTTACAAACCGACAGTTTTTTTTAAACAATCGTAATGTATCCACCAATGTATACTTACAGAGCCGTTGTCCGACTGATATTTAAACCGTCTAGATTTACGCCCTGTATTAATGCCGCCGTCCAAAATTATGCAGTCGTCCACGTTTAATTTTGTTTCTATTGGTTTATTGCTGTGGCACAGCACCGACAGCTTCGACGTGGACAGCACCGTGAATTAGACGCTGGGTATTGCGGCACCGTTGATTGAATAACCCTTCGTTATGCTATGAATCCACGCTATCCGCTTTGTCAGCAGCACGGACGTGGACGTCACAGCGGTACAGCGATCGCAATTAACGGGTGAGGTGCAGATATGGCCAGCGGAGATAGGCGGATAGGTTGTAAATTAAATTAACCAGTGGAAACTGCAATGGGTATGAAGTTGGCAGCGGGAGTCTTTGGAGGAATGGCGTCTCACCGGCAGAAGGCGGTTGTGTCGGCAGTTGTGGACGGGTATATTTTTTTTTTAGATAAACGCACTTTCACAGCGATCCGGCAGCCGTGGAGACCAGCGATGCTCGAAGCCGTCCGTCTGTTTATAATTTCAAAATATGACTTCGGTTATCAAATGTTTCTTTGTAATCCGAGGTATGGTGTATACTGTGTCTGTAGTGAAGAGTATCAGATTTTAATCCTTTTCAATAGAACGATATCTATATCACGCTTATAGCAAAGTGTATAAGACTTGCGACTTGCTATTATTTCATTGTCCTTGGCTGCGGTTACGCTGCTATCTAACAGCAATTTCTCAGATAAACGAATTCAATAAGGATGTGGACGGCACACACACCAATATAAAACAACTCCGACGTCCGGAAAATATGGAACGGTGTTGTCTAACGATGTTAGAATTTTGTTTGGATGATGAATGGAGTGTAATTCTCTACAGATTTCTTGAGATATGTTAAAACAGTTCTGTGTGCCAAAAACCGCACTGTTATAGGTGACTGTCCCTCCTTATTAGACCGAGTTCTAGTTCAAATGTGATTGTCTTGAAATCTGCAATTATTGGACTTGTGATCTGAGCTATAAGTTTTCAATGTTTATCACAGGTCCAAGAGTGACAGGTCCTCTGCAAATGATCTGAGATCTTTAACAGGAGTAATCCGAGCCTCAATAAGTGTGCTGGCCGTGGGTAATTCTGGACTATGTAGTTCTTGGACTATTTGCAGAGAGGAGGGTGTTTTGCCGTGACGGGGAAGGCGGGTTTAAGTGGATATTGCAATCTGCAATTCTGCAATTCTGTAATTCCTAGGTGATCACACAGATCCCGAAGAGCGATGGCCTCTGATACCAATGGAGTGTAAAAACTCTGGTAAACTTGATAAATATATATTATTATTGATGATAGATAAGAGATGAAAGATGATTTACATTGGGGAATCACCGAGGCTTTAAATATAGCCTCACGGTGTCCCTTGGTGAAGAGGCATGATCTTTGATCATGCCCTTTCAGTTAATAAAACCTAATATAACTATATCTAACTAATAATTAATAAAATATTCATAACAATTAAAAATTATATAATATATATAATAATTATATAGTTTAAAAAAAATAATAATAATTATTAATTAATTAAATATTAATTAATTAATTAATTTTAAAAAAAAAGGGGAAAAGAGAAACTGGTAGAAAAATATTTCCCACCTCATACATGTTCAGTATGTCTTTATCAATGATGACGGTTGATCAGATAAAAAGACAAATATGGCTAAAACAAATGGAGGCTAAGGACAATGAGAATAAAATATTGCAGAAATTTAATGCCATCATGGACAAGTTAAATCTAATGCAAAAACCAATAGTTCCTAACATGGAACAAAATCAACAAAACAATTCTGCAGATTCAGGGAACTCAGAAGAGCATCAGGAAAAAACTGATTCCCTACATCACCATGAAGATACAGATGTTTATAAACAACAAAATGTTCCATCCCCAGAATTGAATGAAACATGTGAAGCGACAAACAAATCCGAAGCCGCTGATATAGCGCCAGTCGTTGTTGAGGCCTTCAGTGATGAAGCACATATGGTTGTTAAGAAGGAAGCGTTTGATGATGAGAAGAAGTTGCATCAAACGATAATTGTGGGTAACTTACCTCTAAATCTAAAAAGGAACAAAGAAGAATCACCAGCAGTACCAGGAATAGGATCTGACCCTGTCAATATTAGATCTTGTCACTATCCACATCATCAAAAGATTGAACTCGAGAAGATGCGCCACGATCTTTTTAAAATGTGGGAAGCAAGAGCTCATCGCTTGAGAAAACCAGACATTCGTCAACATTGTCCATCATTACGTATGCTTTGAGGACAAAGCATCTTAAGAGAGGGGCAATGTTATGAATATCTTATTAATTATTAGTTAGATATAGTTATATTAGGTTTTATTCACTGAAAGGGCATGATCAAAGATCATGCCTCTTCACCAAGGGACACCGTGAGGCTATATTTAAAGCCTCGGTGATTCCCCAATGTAAATCATCTTTCATCTCTTATCTATCATCAATAATAATATATATTTATCAAGTTTACCAGAGTTTTTACACTCCAAGGCCGTACACATTGGCACAAAAATCGAGGTCAAAAGGTTGACCGAAGACAGCGCTGTGTTGACTTTATTACTGCTGCCCAGCGTTGACTTTTCTGGGGTTGACTTTGAGTTGACTAGGTGATTGATTTGAGGGTTGTTGTGACACAAGCTGGGTTGGCCGACCAAGAAGACTTTGTTGGTTGAAGCATCCTGTTGACCGCCGTAACGCACCAACATATTCTTCTGTTTCTGGTTTGTCTTCTATAGATCCACTGGTATGTTCTATCACATTTTACTTCACTGTTTATGTGATTGCTGTAATAAAAAGTAAAGTTGCATCAAGCATAGAACATCTACATAAATTTACATGGTTTCAGAGCTGAGGTGAAGACAAGCCCTATTTGTAGCAATCACCGGAGAGGATAATGGGTTCCACAAGCTATAGCTTCAAGGAGGATGACAAATTGACTGGGAAGGATGACTTCCATGCTTGGAAAATGATATTGGATCTCAAATTGGAAGACCAAGATGTCATGGACTATGTGCAGGGTAAAATCCAAGAACCTCCATCCAATGCTACTGCTACTGCCAAAACAAAGTACAAGAAGGGGGAGATCAAAGCAAAGTTGATGATCAGGGAATCCATTCATAAAAGCCTGGTGGCCTACATCTCTGAGTTGGGCACTGTTGACACCTAATCCTATGGATGGGTGTGCATATGTATTTTTGTATATTATTTAATATTAGGAAATAAGGAAGGCCAAGAGTCATTGGGAGATGAATCCCAATAGCCTCACCTCCCATCTATAAAAGCATGTACATTCTTCAGCTAATACACATTCTGATTTGAGGAGTTACCTCCTGGTTTGACAGGCACATCCAAAGAGATGTATGAGAAATTGATCCTCATGTTCAAGGCCAACAATACGAATAAAGTACTATTCTTCAAGAATCAATTGAAGAATCTGAAGAAAGGCAAGGATGAGTCTGTCCAATCATACTTTCTGAAGCTGACAGAAACCAGGAACAATCTGCTAGCTATTGGGGAGAAAATCGCTGATTGAGAAATGGTACTCACTGCACTTGGAGGGCTCTCATTTGAATGGCATGTGTTCAACACTACCATTCTAAATAATAATGTAATACCTGACTTTGACAAAGTACTGTCAAGATGCGTTTAAGAAGAATCAAGAATGAAGGAGTATGGAAATGGAGCAAATGCTGCATACGCTGCTCATTCTAGAAAGAAGAACTCTGGTGGTTCGAAGAATAAGGGAAAAGCAGGGGCCCAAGCAAAGAAGGGCAAGTGTTTCACTTGTCATAGGCCTAGTCACTATGCTAGAGAATGTCCTTTCAAGAAGGATTCTCCCGATGGTGATGACAACAACAACAACAACCGGAGGAATGGAAATCAAAGGAACAACAGGTTCAAGGGAAAAAGGAAGGCTTCCTTCAGCGGAAATGATCAACCTTTCAAAAGGTCAAGAAACTCTAGGTATGAGGAATCACATGTTGTTGATAAAAGAAATGAATACATTCTTGTATCTGCCCTCTCTGTTACATCCCCACTCGACACTATGGATGTCTGGTTGATAGATAGTGGTGCCTCAAGGCATATCACTGGGTTCAAGGAAGCACTTTCTGATATGATTGAGAAGGATACTAATCTGGAAATTATCCTTGGAGATAATGCCACATATCTCGTGAAAGGGACAGGGATTGTGACCCTCCACTTGTCTCAAGGTCAAGTCCTTCACTTGCAGGATGTACTCTATGTACCAAATTTGAAGAAGAACCTTGTGTCTATATCGGCCATGGAAGACAAAGGTTTCAATGTAGCATTCACTGATGGAAAGGTGCTCATGTGGAAGAAGAGCTTCAAGGAAGCTATCTCGATTGGGTTTAGAGTTGATACACTCTACCAGGTTGGAGGAAGTCTGTTGGGAGCAATGACATGTGATACTATTCGACAGACTGAACTATGGCACCGAAGGTTTGGACACCTTCACTACAAAGCCCTTCCCGAAGCAAGGAAGGTGGTGACAGGGATGCCCGAGTTTCCAAATAATCATGAAGGTGTATGTAAGGGTTGTGCCGAAGGAAAGCATACAAGGGGACCTTTCCCCTCTAGTGTCACAAAGACATCTAATGTCTTGGAATTGATCCATTCTGATCTATCTGGAATGTTGCCTGTGACATCCTTGGGAGGATGTTCATATTATATGACATTCATAGATGATTTCTCTTGCAAAACCTGGATATACTTCTTAAAGAAGAAGGATAAGGATGTTGGAACACCTAATCCTACATGGGTAGGTGTGGAATGCGAAAAGTCACAATGGAGTCCAAGTGACCTTGGAATGTGAAACCAAGAGTCACACCATTGCACTATAAATGTACATCATGTATAATGGAAAAATAAGAAAGCCTCACGCTTATCCTTCATTGTGTGTTGAGTTTCTTGTGTGTGTGTTTATTTTTCCTCTGTAATATCCCAAAAATGGAATTTTCAGCAGATCATGCTTGAAAAACGCATTCTTCAGGTGTCATGGCTGTAGATACCATAGAATATGTCTGAGAATTCTTAGCAACCAAAATAAATAACAGCAGCAACCTTTAATCAGCTTTTAAGGGCAAAAAGGTGGGGAAAAGTGAGGATTTTGGCCCTAAAATGAGTGGATCAGAAAATATGCGTAAAATGACGGCTCAAGGTTCTGGCATATGTTATAATAGGTTAAGAGGGACTTCCATGTCGAATTTCAGCTCAAACAAAGGCGTTTTACTAAGTTAAACAGTTCCTCCTTCCCGACTAGTCAATAAAAACCCTGATTTCCCAAGACTTTGAGTATGCAGAATTTTGCTGAAGCAAGGGCAGCGTTTTTCCTGAAGGAATAAGATGTAAAGCACTATGAATAATCAGATAATAGGTCTAAGAATATGGCATGGGCATTAAGCAATATTAAACAGCCTCTTTGCATAGAAAACCCCTCAAGATTGAGGTGCCGCAAGACAAGAGAATGATTCAGAAACCCTTCAGCATTTTCTCCAGAAGCTGTGAGACAAGAATATGAATATACAGCCAATAAAAATCTATAGCAGCAATAAAGTGTACAAGCCTTGAGGAAACAACCTCTCAAGAGAAGAACTGCAAGCCTCACTAATACATGTACAATGGCAATGAAAGAACACTGCTATTTCTGCATAAAACCAGGCTATGAAAAACACAGTCTAAGATATAATTCTGCTCCAACACATAGATATGACAATATATAGCTCAAATACAATAGGAGAGCAAAGCTCTAACCCTTATAAGCAATAAGATCTCAATCCTCCAAGGGATTGGCTGAAATACACAATACGACCAAAATGTCGGAGTTGCTGGGCAGCTACTGCAACTCCAAACTGAAACCAAATAAAGAAGGCTGAATATGATGATAAACTGAAGTAGACCTCCTCCAATAGATCTCCAAAGTGGAAGGCTGATCCTTACACTTGAGATCTTCCCCACAAATCAACCGGCAAACCCTCACAGCAACTGCACCATAAAAATAACGCAGATGCGAAAAGGGTCTGCGCAGTAGGGGCAGAATAACTGTTGGCCTGATGCCAAGATCTGCAAATCAGCTCCAAAATTTCCCAATCTGATCCTCCAAAGGAAAGAGAGACTCTCCCTCTGAAAAGCAAGAGAAGGAGGTGGCGTCGTAAAGTCACCACGGCAACACCCTACAACACAGAATTACGCTGCTGCAGCAATAATGTTGTCCTGGAGGATGATACTAAGAAAATAACCTTGCCCGAGCAGGCACTCGAAGTCCCCCGGGGCTAAGGGCGAGATCTCCGACCGGAGACACTCAGTGCACTAAACAGTGCAGCAGACGGGCTAAACAGCCAGCGTGCCAAAGAGAAGACAAATGTCTCACTCAATAATCAATAATCCAAGAATCCAAGCATGAATGAAATGAAGAGGCTCCTTCATCTTTTATAGTGTTGGTTTCCCTCCAAAACCCAACGTAGTCTCTCTCTCTCCTCCACATCCTCATCCTTATCCACATTCTCATCCTTATCTCCACAGAAGCTTGGAGAAACTTCTAGAGTGTACATAGGCCCCCTCCTCCACATGGTGTTGGGTCCCCCCTTGACTCCCACTTAAGTCACAACGTTGTGCTACTAGGTGGATGTCTTATTTCTTTTAAGTGAGTTTAGACCCCTTTTACTCACTTTTCATTTATTTACAAACTATAGGTGGCAAAATAAACAAAATAGAATATTCCAATTTGCTGTCGCAAATTAGGAATATTACATCCTCATACACCATATGTGTGTTTAACATGGTATCAAAGCTGAGAAGTTCATAACCAGCTCAACCTTGAGTGAGCCATTTGTGTTTATGGCCTGTGCATATCTGCAAAAAATTCTTGGCATTTTTGCAGCATTTAGAGACTTTCTGCAGCGGTCATTTTGCCGCATTCAAAATCCTTGGCAGCATTCAGAAATTTGTTTTGAAGAAGAGCAGCATTGGTTTTGAAGAAAAGCAGCACTGCGCATCTGAAGGTTTTCATTCTAATTTCTTCCTACAATTTCTACCTATTAAATTCTGCATTTTGAAGAGCTGCTGAAACACTGTTCAAAGTGGGGTTTTGAAGAAAATTTTTGGGTTTTCAAGTAAAATTTCTGAGTTTCTACCTAGAATTTTCTGGAAAATTCTACATTTTTAAAGTCCATTTTTTGCTCATGGGCTACTGGAAAAATTTCTGAGTTTTGTCTACTGAAAATTTCCGAATTCTACAGTGACAAATTCTATGCTGCTGAAATATTTTATGGACTAAAATTCTGCTATACATTTGAAAAATTTTGCATTTCTCTTGCCGTCCTCTACTTTATTCTGCTCTTTGCTGTATTTTAAAAAATAAAAAATAAAAAATAAATATTAAAAAAATAAAAATAAATAAATAAATAAATTATGGTTCCTATCTTACGACCCCCCTCCCCTACCTCACAGCCTAATCCATTGTCGGCCCCCTTACCTACCTGCGCTAAACCCTCACACTCGCCCTCACCCGCTCACATCCACCTCCAGCGCTCCTCCCACAGCTCCACCTCTTCCCTACGCCGCTACCCGAGCCCTCCGCTACAGCACTCCCTCTCGGCCCTCTCATACTCTGCACCTATCTGCACTCCCCTCGACTACACACTCTCCCTACTCCTACACCCGCTACCCATTCCCACCCGCCTACCGCTACCCACCCCTCTTCCCCACGCATAGCCGTCCTACGCTCTCCTCACACCCCGCCCTCTCCTCACGGCCCTCCCCTACCCTGTCTATCTCACCCCCTCACCACGACCCTCCGCCACCCTCTGCGTTGAACGCTCCACACAAACCACCCTATCCCCTTATCACTCCACTCCCCCTTAGCCTCACGGCCTCTCGGCCTTCCAATTACTCAAATACCATTCCCTCTTTTAAATTCATTTCTTATATTTTCAAATTATTTTAATTAAAGCGCCCCCCCTCCCTTTTAATTAATCCCTCCTTTCCATTTTTGAAATTTCAGTTTTTTTATTTTTAAATTCCTCCCTTTTTAATATAAAAATAAAAAGGCAATTATTGGGTGATTTTAGAACAGGGGGATTCACGCGATGGCATCTAGGGTTTATCTCGTTTCCAACTTCCATGCCGCCGACCTGTTTTCACTCTGCGCGGATCGATCAAGCAGCTTTGGACTGCTGGTTTCTTCCATCAATGCTGAATCGCCTGCATTCCATGCCGCTCTAGACAGCAGTGTGGACAGAACTCGGCCCCCTGCTATGGTATTTCGTTTCAGCCGCCCCCTTCAGATAAAAGAGGCAAGGCCTAAGGACGGAACGGCTGAGAATAATACATCATCTCTTCAGGCTGCGGCTCTTGGGGAGGAAGATTATGCTCTGAAAAGCGGCTCTATCCCTTTCAATCAGCTTCAGCCTTCCCCGAACCACCGACTTTCTGTCCTTCAATTTCAGAATTCCTGGAGATACTTGGATCTGCCTGGAGCGCGCCCATGGGAGCTTTCTTGGGCGGAAAAGGCGGATCACCAGAGTACCTGCTACCTCTCGTCTCAGATTTACAGAGGAAAGCAGCAGTCTGATCACTCTGCCTCGTTTCAGATCCAGATCTTACTCCTTTCTGGCAAAACTCTGCTACAATGGGTGAGCTCTTCGGATCTAGTGCAGGACCTCAAGCAAATCCTGCAATACAAGCTGGGGATCCCCTATGCATCTCAGCGACTTCTCCACGAAGGTAAACAACTTGAAGATCTTTACCCCCTTTCTTTTTACGGCATTAAGAGAAATGCTTCCATCATTTTTACCCTTCGTTTGCGAGGGGGAGCTGTTGGACAGTCATCTACAGGTGCGGCTTTTTCATACAAAGATGCTGTCCACGCTCAGATACCAAAGAAAACAGATCCCCCAGCTCAGGCACCAAAACCCTTTTTGGTGGACAAACTGGAGGAAACCCCCACCGTTGAAATAAAGCATCCAACGCTGGATGAGCAAATACAAAAGTTTGCAGAGCATGCCATTATTTGCAGGTTTAATGGGCTATGGCCACGCACAGCAGACCTCTACCAATGGATTCACTCCAACTGGACAAACAATTGCAAGGTTCTACTCTGCTCAAAGGGTTTCTTCATTGTAGTGTTTGCTTTCAGTGAGGACTACCAAAAAGCATTAACTGATGGCCCAAGGTGTTGGGGTTCAGCAGGGTTATTCCTCACCCCCTGGTTCCCAGATTTCGACCCCTCTATAGCAGTCATCACCAAGCTCCCCATCTGGGTCAGAATTCCGAATCTCCCAGCGCATCTATGGCACTTTGCTGTATTCCAAGGGATCGGCAATACTCTAGGCCGCTTTCTGACTACAGACCCCTCTAGAGGGGAAAAGGGCATTTACACCTTCGCCAGAATCTGTGCAGAAATAGACATGAGCAAAGGTCTACCGGATCAGATTAACCTCAAAATTGGAGACTTCCATTGGACTCAGACCCTGGATTACGCGAACACAGCCTTCCGATGCCGGAACTACCATAACACAGGGCACCTTCAGAGCTCTTGTCCCTCGATGCCTGCCCAAAAGAAGAAAGCCAATATTAAGCCGAAATCCAAAAGCTGGAAACCTCATGATCCTCCCCCCATGGATGATTTTGATTTCATCTCAGATGAAGAGGAAGGGGATGCGGAAGGAATGGATGCAAAGCCGGCACAAGATCCGCCTTCGGCTTGTACTGAGGATTCCAATGCCCCACCAAACTCACAGAAAAGACCTCATGAGTCCTCTCCATCGGATTCAGACAAGGAGACCTCTCCGTCAGCCCCGCTCAGTTTGCAAATCATGCCAGCCCAGCAGAATCAGCTTGGCTGGGTCAAAGTTGGTAAAAAGAAAGGAAAAAAATGCCGGATAGTCGATTCTACCCACGCTGGGTAGACTTCCCTATTCAGCGCTTGTTTCTCTGTTTTTGTTACTTCTTGCCTAGCACTGCTCTCTTTTTGTTCTCACTCAGGGGCCGAGGTGGATAGTTCATCCTTTCCGGCTGCCCATTCTCTTGCTTCTCTTGGATGTAATTTCATATTGTACCATACGTTCTCTTAATAGAATTAGTTTTACGGAGAAAAAAAATATATATAAAAATAAAAAAATCAATCCCATCCCACTTAAATTTTCTATTTAATTCCCTTCCCTATTCTGCCTTTTTCCCATTTCTTTTAAATTCCCTCTCCCTTTTAATTTCTCTCCCACAATTGTAATTAACCCCCTTCCATTCCCATTTTAATTTTTTTATTATTAAAAAGCCCCCTTCCCCTTTTAATTATTTCCCATTTCAATTAATTCATTTTTAATTAATTTTTAATTAATTTAAAAAAAAAAAAAAACAGCGGAGAAAGAGGAAGAGAGGAAGAGCAGAGAGAGAAAATGAATAGCAGCAAAAAGGAAATGGCATGTGAGAAAATGGACTGAATACATAGAGAAAAAGTAAACAACAGAAATGGCATATGAAGCAGTTGGATTTTTACATTGAATTGTTTGTGGCATAGAAGGTTGATTTTCTGAAGAAATTGACATGTGTAGCAAAACAGCTCTTTTGAAGAAGAAAAATCCGCTGCCTTAAAAGCCTCTTACACAAGTGTTTTCAGCTACACATTTACAAAATATTTTGCCGAAATATTGTATTGAACTGAGATTGTATTGCTTCTTCATTCATAGTTGCAAGCAATGTTTGAGTTGAAAAAAATTTGTTGATTGTTTCCATCATTTGAGGAGCAGATTTTGTACTTTGAGAATTCCTTGGAGTCATTTGTATTTCTTGAAAGCAAGTTGCATCACATTGTAAACGGGTGCATTTTCGGTTGAAGCCGACACCCTTTATTTTTGAGCCTAAGTTGTTGAAAATAGCTAAAATCAATGAGGCATTAGAGTTGTTGAAAAACCTCATTCATTCCAATGTTGATGATATGATAAAAATGAGCAAGAATGTTCTTTGTAACATTCAAACTTGTTTACAAGATGCACAAGAAAAGATTGAGTTTTTGCAGTTGGAAACTCAGCTTCAGCAAGATGAACTTCAGCAAAAGAGTCACCATTCTGAACCTGTTTCTGTTCAGAATATTGAGAAGGACTCCCATCAGTAGCAAGTCAATAAAGTTGCAGTTGATTCACATTCAGTTCCTTGTAGAAGAGCGCATGTACATGCAGATGCAACAGTTCAGCCTGCACTTCTCAAGCCCATCATCAGACCTTGGGAAGAGCTTGTCCACAACAAGCATAGAACTGGTCTTGGATATGACAAGGATGTGTCCTTTCATATTCCGCATCACTAAGCAAATCATATTTCGTGAGTGTTGGATAGTGTACATGCCCACCCGCAGCTCGGCCTCCAGCAGATTCCTGCTCCACAACAACAATCACAGATTGAGAAATGCCAACACTGTGATCGAGTTGGTCATATGAAAGATCATTGTTTTGATCTTCATCCATGCAAGCACTGTGGTCGGCACACCCATTCTTCAGACAGATGCTTCAGAAACAAGCCTCCTGCAAGAACCAAGATTCATCTTGGATGGATCGCTTCTTGGCAATGGGCATCAGCAGCCAAGAAGATGTTTAAGTCACATGTCAGAACATGTTCACGAATATTGAGCAAACTTGCAGTTGAGTTTTCGCCATCATCTCACCTTGTCCCTGATAGGGGGGAAAATGGTGGTCATGTACAAGGTTCGACGACAAATCAAGCGAGCCTGAGCCACAATCTCTCATTCCATGTTCAGAGTTGTAGCCAGAGACACAGCAGTTCAAGCGAGCCTGAGCCACAATTCGTCATTCCAGATTCAGAGATGTAGCCAGAGACACAAATGCCCATGAGCATGCCTTTAGTTGATGGACAACCTTAAACCATCATCTTGTGTTGTTGGTAATCCTAAAACCATTACAGGTAGTAGACATCCCTTCTTTTAGGTTGAAGGTCTCCCTTTTTTATGAGGGACAATTCCTCTAGCAAAAGCTTTCAGCTTCTTGCCAGTTTTGGAAGAGTTCCGAGAACTGCAACAAGTATTGTGTTCCAGTGTTGGTGGTCATCCTTAAACCACATCTTTTTTTCAACATTTCAGAAAGTTGATTCAACCCAAGTGCTGCCATGCATACTTTGCAGATTTGTATTACAACTCTCTTCTTGGACTCACACATACCCCTTCGGATTAAGAGGGGATGTTGGAACACCTAATCCTACATGGGTAGGTGTGGAATGCGAAAAGTCACAATGGAGTCCAAGTGACCTTGGAATGTGAAACCAAGAGTCACACCATTATACTATAAATGTACATCATGTATAATGGAAAAATAAGAAAGCCTCACGCTTATCCTTCATTGTGTGTTGAGTCTCTTGTGTGTGTGTGTTTATCTTTCTCATACACCATGTGTGTGTTTTGCATGGTGTTTAACAGAGGCTTTCATGTGGTTCCATACATTCAAAGCCTTGGTGGAAAATATGACAGGGAAGAAGATCAAGATTTTAAGAACTGGTAATGGCACTGAATATGAGACAAATGAGTTCAAGGACTTTTGCAGAGAAGCTGGCATTAAGAGGGAGACCACAACTATCTATACTCCCGAGCAAAATGGTGTTGTTGAACGAAAGAACCGGACCATTGTGGACGCTGCCCGTGCCATACTATGTGACCAAGGTCTGCCGAAGTTTCTATGGGGAGAAGCTGCGAACACTGCCGTGTACACACAAAACCGATGCCCACATTCTGCTCTAGAATCCAAAACTCCCGAAGAGGTTTTCTCTGGTAAGAAACCTGATGTCTCGCATTTTAGAGTTTTTGGATGTACTGTCTACTTTCATGTGCCGAAAGAAAAGAGGAGCAAGTTGGACGCTTCTGGGAAGAAAGGAATGTTTGTGGGCTATAGTGAAACTTCAAAGGCCTATAGAGTCTATGTGCCTAGTTAAAGGGAAGTGGAGATATGCCACGATGTCACCTTTGACGAAGATACTTCCCTGAGGAAGGTAGTCAATCTTCCGAGATCTGAGGAAGATAATGAAGCAAGGCCTGGAAATCAAGAGGAACCGAAGGACGAAACAATCCCTGATGTTGAAGGGCCGATGGACCCGATTGATCCACCTCCTTCACTGGGAAAGAGACCATCATGGCTCAGGGACACTCTCGAGGATGCTGAGGGACATGTTGCCCCAAGGGGGACATTCCGTGAAAGCAAGAAGCCGAATAGATACCAAGGATATCTAGCAGCCATGAGTACTATTGGACAATCCGACCCTGGATCCTTTGAGGAAGCCGTAAAGCATCAAGTCTAGAAGGATGTTATGCACGAAGAGTATGAGTCCATTATGAAAAATGATGTATGGGATGTGGTTCCAAGACTGAAGGACAAAGCAGTTGTCACCTCGAAATGGCTCTACAAGATCAAGAACGGATCTGAATGGATCCGAAGGAAGTGCTGAAAAATTCAAGGCAAGATTCTTTGCCCGTGGCTTCTCTTAAAAGGAAGGCATAGATTATGATGACATATTTGCACCTGTGGCCCGATATACCACCATTCGATCCATTATAGACCTTGCTGCTACGCAAGGATGGAGTCTTCATCAGATGGATGTGAAGACCGCATTTCTGCATGGTGCGATAAAGGAAGAGGTATATGTGGAGCAACCTCTGGGGTTCGAAGTCAAGGATCGAAACACCCATGTCTACAGGTTGAAGAAGGGCCTCTATGGGCTGAAGCAAGCACCCAGAGCTTGGTACGAGAGGATAGATAGCTACTTGATGAAGCTGGGCTTCACTCGAAGTAATGCTGATCCGAACCGTTACTTCAAGGTTGTCAAGGGAAAACCTCTCATCCTAGTGTTGTATGTGGATGACCTCTTCCTGACAGGTGCGGACCCTCTCATTCATCAATGCAAGAGGGAGCTCACTGCTGAGTTCGAGATGAAGGACCTAGGACTGATGCACTATTTCCTAGGCCTCGAGGTCTGGCAGAGACCTGGCAAGATTTTCCTTTCTCAAGGAAAATACATTGTGAAGCTTCTGGAAAGATTTAGTATGGTGGATTGTAAGTCCGGGTCAACACCAATGGAGCTCAACTTTAAGAAGTTGCGTGGCAGCGTTGCTGGGCCCGTGCTAGCAAATCCTACTGAGTATCTTCAACTCGTAGGGGCCCTAATGTTCTTAGTGAACACTCGTCCGAACGTATGTTGTGCAGTGAACACTTTGAGTCAACACATGGTTGATCATAACATTCACTGGGTTGGTGCCAAGAAACTCTTGAGATATCTCTGGGGCACAATAGACCATGGGCTGAGATACACTGCCGGGAGCATGACACTCCTTGGATATACTGATGCCGATTGGGCTAGCAGTGTGGTGGATCGCAAGGGCACATCTAGATGCTGCTTCGCACGTAGATCTGCTTCGGGCAGGAAACGAAAGTTGGTAGCCTTGAGCACCACTTAGGCCGAATACATTGCAGCATGTATGGCCTGTTGTGAAGTCACTTGGTTGCGAAAGCTCTTCAGTGAGTTATTCAAGCATGTGCTAGATGCCACCATTATTCTTTGTGATAACCTGAGGGGGATTCGTTTGTCATAGAATCCCGTGTTCCACGAACGATCCAAGCATGTTGATGGTTGGTACCACTTTATCCAGGATATGGTACAGCGAGGCACCGTAAGGCTTGATCATATAGGAACTGATGAGCAAGTCGCAGATATTCTCACAATGCCCTTAGGGAAGGTCATGTTCCTAACCTTCCGTGAGAATCTTAGAATCATGGAACAACCCTATTCTGAGGGTCCTGTTGGACGATGAGCTCTGGGAGCTATAGGGGGGCCTTGGGGATAGTTCCTCGGAGCTATAAGCACACACGGGACTAGGCTTACCGAACCTTGTGGTGCTTCTGCCCCACCTTTATGATATTTGAGTAGGTTCACCTCTCATGATTTGTGCCCCGTATGCATCCTACCCATTGAGTTTAGGGCTCATGGGAACTACCTCTCATTTGGTCAATGAGGTGGGAAAAGCTAGAGACTAGTAGCAAAGACTGATGGACGCATCAAAGATTGTCGTACTCTCTATCTAGGATGGCACGTGTCCAACCACTTGATCTGGGATCAAATCTAGTGAGGTTTCAGACCTCCTACTGATTTCGGGTCAAATGAACCAACTTCGGGTTGGTATGTGACTCTTTGAGTCCATGTGAGGTTTCGAACCTCCAACTGACTTTGGGTCAATGAGACTAACTTCGAGTTAGTATAGATGACTCTCTTGAGTCCAAGTGAGGTTTCAGACCTCCTACTGACTTCGGGTCAGATAAACCAACTTCGCGTTGGTATGAGACTCTTTGTGAATCTTATAGAGGTTTCGGACCTCTGGGCTAAATCTGTCAGTCGGGGGATGATGTCTTTGTGACTGACCCACTTCTGTTCTGAAATAAAGAGGCCAGCAAAGCAAGTTACGGCGGGATGACGCACAATGTTTGATTGCACAGGTGGATGGAGTTCTCCCTAGTTGAGAGGGAGTGTTAAAATTGGACAACTAGGTCCAAACTCCATGTTGTGATGCTCAGATGAAGATACCAATATTTTTATTGGATTCTTCTTTCAGAGAGGTGTAAGATCGATATAAAATTGATCTTAATCTGATGAGCGGAACATTTATTTTGAATTTATTTTTAATAATTTCAAATATGTGCCGGTCGGCCTTAAGGTTTTACACCCCCAGCAGATGTGTCACACACAGCGTTGACTTTGGTCAATGCATGATCCAAAAGGGCTGAAATTTGGTGTAGAATTCGATTTTGGAAGGTCATACACATTAGCACAAAAACCGAGATCAAAGGGTTGACCAAAGACCGAGCCGTGTTGACTTTATTGCTACTGCCCTGCGTTGACTTTTATGGGGTTGACTTTGAGTTGACTGGGTGATTGATTTGAGGGCTGTTGTGACACAAGCTGGGTTGGCCAACCAAGAAGACTTTGCTGGTTGAATCATCCTGTTGACCGCCGTAACGCACCAACACATTCTTTTGTTTCTGGTTTGTCTTCTATAGATCCACTGGTATGTTCTATCAGCATTTTACTTGACTATTTATGTGATTGCTGTAATAAAAAGTAAAGTTGCATCAAGCATAGAACATCTACATAAATTTACAAGTTCAAATTTAGAACTCAAGTTCTAATTGACGAGTTGACTAAGAGTGACACGCTTTCTCTCTCCCATCAACACTGGAGTTTTTAACTCGTCCTTCCTTCAATCAAGATTGAAGACTAACTTGCTCTAACTAAACTTGTAACTACTAACTACCACCTCGTTCTGTAGTCAAACTGATGAAGACTCCACTTAATTGAAGCTTCAACTCTATGCATGGTAACTTGATGATTATTCCAGTAAACTGGAAATAACTCATCCTAATTGAAGTCTAACTCATGAGGGAAATTCAAGGTCTTCACCGGCTAAGGCACAAGCTAGAAGACATTGCTCGCTACATTTTCAACAGCTATAGAAGAAGATTTCTTATAGAAATGGGAGGACAAAAGAGGGATGAATATTCAACAACAAATTAAAGAAGAAAATATTTGTCGAAGGGTGAACAAGAGGAAAACAGCAACCACATATTCGGTAGATGCATGGAAGGGGAGATAAAGGTTCTTAAGACAACAGTCAAATTGCTCTAACATTGGAGTAGGTTGGCAATGAATGTGTCACCAGAACAGTTTGAGACTAATATAGTTCGGGGGGATACCCTATTGAACCCACCTAAAAAGGCTAATGAAGAAGAGGACTTAGTAGGGCAAAAGTCAGGTAAAAGGATAAATGAAACAACAAATCAAAAGAAGCAACTAGAAACGAGTCTCCAAATAACAACCTAAAGTCAAGATGATTGTGTTGAGAGTGTGAAGTGAACAAAGTTCGTACTTCTCGTTAAATACTCCAGAAGACTTGGAATATGAAAATATCCATTGAGAATACAAATATTATATATTAAAATGTATGAGTAAGAATGAATGAATGATTGATGTTACAAATGAGGCCCGCTTATACAGCTAGGCAGGTGCCTCTTCAACCTAATTACTAATTAACTAATCATTATTTATTGGTTACATTATGTATATTATTTTATTCATAACATTGCCTTCCTCTTCAAAAAGCTTTGTCCTCAAAGCTTATTGATAAAAAAGGCTTGATATCTTTTTCTGTTATGAATGTCTTCTCTTCTCGAGGTAGTCATCTTTGTTGATACAAGTTGATATGATCCTTAAGTGACAAACAAAATTGTCGCACTGAGAAGGGATCAGACCATCCTGGATCAATCTTCTGGGGGAATCTTGCGGTGACTGGCAACTTGTGATGAATTGTGATCACATGAGTGGATTGCACCGACATTAGTATTCTTCGAAACATCAGTTTGTTCATTTTGTTCTGAATACGTAGCTTGATCGAGTTGTCTACTCCCGTGGTTCGTATGTCGATAAGGAATTCTAACGATTTGATTTTCCCTTATCTTGTTTATGTCGTCTCCTTGATTTATTTGAAATACCTGATTTCCTTTATCTATGGACGTTGAAAGGTTAATTTCTGGATCTTCACTTGAATCTTTTGTTGCTGAAATTGCAACTTCTAAGTACATATTTACTTCATCTAGTTTGTCCTTTTCTTGAGTTGGGATATTGACTAGATCGGTGTTTGGATTTTTTTCTTCAACATGGACTAAAGACTTCAATACTTCTTCTTGAGTAAGTTTTTCTAACTTGACATTAAGTAGCTTCTTGTCATTTTTGAGCTTCTCACCATCTTTTAAACTGTTGATTTGTTCTAATAAATTTTTATTAAGGTTTTTTAGACGTAAATTTTCCTCTTCTTGTTCAGATAAGTGCTTCTTGAGTTCCTTCTTTATGACCTTAGTCTTCTTGACTTGTCCAATTAATTTATCAACATGGTCCTTGAGGCAAGAAATTTCTTCGTACTTTTCCATTACTTGTTTGTAATGCATATCTGCAAGATCTTCATATTCTTGTTGTAACACTTTCTTGTTTTGCTGAAGTTCGGCTATTATGTCTTTCTTTGATCTTTCAACTGCAATTTCTCGGTACAAGGGATTACATCGTTTTGTAGGGATGAGGGATGATGAGGGGTGTTTATCTTGTAATTTGGATTCTCTCTTTTTTATTTCGTTATTAAAATCTGCATGTTGTTTCCCGACTGTTGCCATTAATTCTTTCATCTGTCTTGCTAATGTTTGTTTTTCGGTGTCACTTAGACATTCAACTAAGGTAAAAGCTTTGTAACATTTTATGCAGACGACGTTTTGATTTCTAAATGACTTGTGACAATTAGGATATCCTTGTAAGCAAAAAGGACATATTGCAAAGAAACCACAGTGCTTTGTGGAAATCATCTCTTTACCTTGACTTTTCCACTATGTATACGTTTTTCTCCTTCAAGATCAAATCCCTTTTGTCTTTATTGACATATTAAATAATACTTTTTTTCAATAAATTTCTTTAACGATTATAGTCAATCTTCCTTACTACTCTTTTTTTATTATGAACCTTCTCTTCTTCTTTTTTTCTTCCCTTCTTTTATCTTTTTTTATATATAATTTTTTTGGTTTCATTTTTATTTCTTTCTCCTTGTTTTTTTAGCATATATGCTCACCATTTTTTTATGTAAAAGTCTCCTCAACAAACTTTGGATATAAATGTTAAACACCATGTTGAAGCACACACATGGTGTTTAACATGGTATCGAGCGGTCGATTATTGGCTTTTGCTCACATTGAGTGAGCCAATTTGTGTTTATGACTTGTGCATATGTTTGCATTTTTGCGGCATTTAGAAGTTTACGGCGGTGTTTTTTCTTTGCCATTCAAAGTTTGAAGAAAAAGTGTTGGCTTTGAGAAATAGCGGCATTACGGTGATTTTGCGGCATTAGGAAGTTTATTTTGGAGGAGCAACATTCGGAAGAGTGGGCGATGAAGCATTGGTTTTGAAAAAAAAGCGATCACATACCCATATGAAGTTTTCATTCTAAATTTTCTACGCAATTTTGCTCATTAAAATGTTTGCATCATTTTGAAAGAGCTGTACAAAATTGTTTAAAGTTGATTTACGAAGGGTTTACGGTTTTAATGAAAGAATTCTGAGGTTTTCATTCGAAGATTCCCACGCAAAATTTCTAGGTTTTACTGCTAAAATTTTCTGGAGAATTCTGCATTTTTAAAGTCCATTTTCCTGGAAAAATTTCGAAGTTTTATTGGCAATCTCTGCAAATTTTTCTGCGGTGTATTACTACTTGAAATCCTGCATTTCTGAAGAAATTTCCTACTGCTGCTTTAAAGTCTGGAGTCTCAGTTTTGATCCTCTGCTGCTGGAAGAAAAAAAAAATACTCTGCTCTCTATTCTCTGTTGTTTTACATATTTAAAAAATAAAAATAAAAATAAATATTTTTTTGGCCTTTCGGCCCCTCTATGGACTTCCCAACCTGCAATTTTTACAACAAACGCATCTGCACCCATCCTTATCGCTCCACACTACTCCCTTACAACTCCACTACACCACCTCCTCGCTGCTATCTCGCGCCCTCTGCTCACAAACTTCCTCCGTAGCCAACCCACCCCCCTACCCATGCGCCCCTTACCTCCCTCTGCATACACTCACATCCCTCCCTGTCGAGCTACTCTTGCACCCTTTTCAACATCCCTTCCCACTAATTAAAAAAAACCTTCGAAAAGCTCATAACTCTGCCCTATGCCACTGCTCCCACATTGAAACAGCACACTCCCTTACCCACCTAACCTACGCTCTCATACGAATCTACAGTCATACACCCTCATCCCTCTCTCACTGCAAACGCACATCTGCTGGTTACCTCCCAGCGCCATACCTTCTCCACTCTCTGTGCTCTCCACGCGTTGTCCAACGCTCCCACTCCACTCATTCTTAACACTCTCCTCTGGCCGGCCCTCCCTCACTTTTCCACAGCCTCTCCAAACGCACTCTACCCAACTCAATACCCTGCCCTCTCAAAACACTCATTTAAAATTCGAATTTTTAATATTCCCTCCCTCCCCATTTTAATAACCCTCCCTCACTCCCTCAATACATACGCTCCTCTTCTTTTTTTAATTTATTTAATTCAATTAATCCCCTCCTTCCACGACTTTTTAAAATTCAACTTTTAAATTTCATAAAATCTCCACTCTTTTTAAATTCCCCTTCCCATTAAAATTTCCCAACCCTTTTAAATTCTTCCCAACTATCCCTTTTTTCCTTTTAATTTTTTATTATTAAAAATTCCCTTTTCCCATATCTTATTAATCCTCTTTTTAATATTCCCTCCCCACCCTCATATAAATTTCCCTCTTCATTTTTTTAATTACCCCCATCCCTTTTAATTAATCCCATTCCCTTTTATTTTTAATTATTCCCATTTTTTTTTAATTAATTTTTAATTTAAAAAAAAAAAAAACAGTAGAGAGAGAGAGGAAAGAGAGAAAATTTGAACAGCAGAAATGAAGAGAAAATGACATGTGAAGCAAATGGACAGAAAACATAGAAGAAAAAAGAGAAGTATTGCATTTAATGATTTGTGGCATGATTTGAAGGCTGATTTTTTGAAGAATTGACATTTGAAGATAGTTTTCCATCATTGAAAACAACTCTGTGAAGGAAAATTCAGCTGCCTTAAAGTGTTTTTGCATGTGTTTTTAGCTACACATTTACAAATATTTTGCAGAGATATGTATTGAGCTAACATTGTATTTTGAGTGGAATTTGCATCTTCTTCATAGTTGCAATCAGTGAATTTGAGTTTTTGGATTGTTGATTGCCCTCCATCATTTGAGGAGCACACTTTGTACTTTGAGAATTTCTTGAGTCATTTGTATTTGTTGTTGAATCACATTGTAAACGGGTGCATTTTCGGTTGAAGCCGACACCCTTTCATTTTTGAGCCTAAGTTGTTGAAAATGGCCAAAATCAATGAGGCATTAATGTTGTTGAATGACCTCATTCATTCAAATGTTGATGATGTGATAAAAATGAGCAAGGATGCTCTTTGTAACATTCAAAGTTGTTTGCTATATGCACATGAGAAGATTGAGTTTTTGCAGTTGGAATCTCAGCTCCAACAAGATGAACTTCACCAAAAGAGTCACCATTCTGAACCTGTTTCTGTTCAGAAGATTGAGAAATACTCCCATCAGCAGCAAGTCAATCAAGTTGCAGTTGATCCTCATTCAGTTCCTTGTACTAGAGCAGATGTACATGCAAATGCAGCAGCTCAGCCTGCACTTCTCAAGCCCATCATCAGACCTTGGGAAGAGCTTGTCCACAACAAGCACCGAACTGGTCTTGGATATGACAAGGATGTGTCCTTTCATATTCCAGACTACACCAAGCCCATCATATTTCAGAGTGACGGATTCCTATATGACAGTTCACCTGCAGCTGTTCCAGATCCTGTTCCACTTCCACAACAGATTGAGAAATGCCAACATTGTGATCGAGTTGGCCATATGAAAGATCACTGTTTTGATCTTCATCCATGCAAGCACTGTGGTCGGCACACCCATTCTTCAGACAGATGCTTCAGACACAAGCCTCCTGCAAGAACAAAGATTCATCTTGGATGGATCGCTTCTTGGCAATGGGCATCAGCAGCAAAGAAGATGTTTACGACACATGTTAGAACTTGTTCACGGATATTGAGCAAACTTGCAGTTGAGTTTTCGCCATCATCTCACCTTGTCCCTGACAGGGGGAAAATGGTGGTCATGTACAAGCTTCGACGACAGATCAAGCGAGCCTGAGCCACAATCTCTCATTCCATGTTCAGAGTTGTAGCCAGCAGTTCAAGCGAGCCTGAGCCATAATTCGTCATTCCGGATTCAGAGATGTAGCCAGAGACACGGATGCCCATGAGCATACCTTCGGTTGGTGGATAACCTAAAACCATCATCTTTGGTTGGTGGATAACCTAAAACCATCATTTTCGGTTAGTGGATAACCTAAAACCATCATCTTTGGTTGGTGGACAACCTAAAACCACCACAGGTAGTAGACCTCCCTTCTTTTAGGTCGAAGGTCTCCCTTTTTTATGAGGGACAATTCCTCTAGTAGAAGCTTTTAGCTTCTTGCTAGTTTTGGAAGAGTTCCGGGAACTGCAACAAGTTTTGCGTTCCAGTGTTTGTGGTCATCCTAAAACCACCTCTTTTTTCCAACATTTCGGAGAGTTGATTCAGCCCAAGTGCTGCCATGTATACTTTGCAGATTTGTATTACAACTCTTTTCTTGGACTCACACATACCCCTTCGGATTAAGGGGGATGTTGGAACACCTAATCCTACATGGGTAGGTGTGGAATGCGAAAAGTCACAATGGAGTCCAAGTGACCTTGGAATATGAAACCAAGAGTCACACCATTGTACTATAAATGTACATCTTTGTATAATGGAAAATAAGAAAGCCTCACGCTTATCTTTCATTGTGTGTTGTTTCTCTTGTGTGTGCATTCTTCTTCCTCATACACCATGTGTGTGCTTCAACATAGTGTTTAACAGATAATTAAATATTTTCCTTTTAAATTTTTTTCAAAAGAATGTCGTACAACTCTTCTGATTTACCCTTAGAATTGTATTTATTTAAGTTATCCCTTTTTCTACTTTAAAAGAAATATCTTATTGAAATATTCTTTATATATATATTCCTTTTCTTGATAAATAACTCTCTCTTAATAACTATTTTGAATACCTTTCCTTAGATAATTTCACCCCCTCTTTTTTTTTAAATATATTTTATGTTCCCTTTAATTAATATATTTATTTGATTAAGTCAGAACTACAGTTAAACAGCAACAGGGTTCGAAATTGAAGATACGATGGTTTATATAAACACGATATCTTGATGATCTTTCGTTTGCTTTAGTGATGAGGGTTGACGCAAATTAGAGTTGACAGAGCGATTTGAATGCAGCGGCTAAAGGGTTTATCAAGTACGATGGCAAGGTGGAGAGGAGTAGTTTGGCAATTGAGTCGGTGGTTTTTAGAAGAAATGAAAGTGAAATGAAGGCTATGCTAGTGACAGAAGAGCGTGGAGTATGTGATGGAAGGAAATGGCGGTAGAGACTCACGGATACAGCTAGTCGAGTGACCAGTAATTGCTAGCTAGTACAGTTTCAAGTCTATCAGATGTGTGACTACAACTACAACTGTTTGGATAGTGTTGCAGGTCGGACATGGTTGTTGTTGCGGGAGCGGTGGCTGGTGAATGCCATGGTCGATGGCGAGAATCAAAAAAGGTGGAGACGGGAAGGAATTGTGGCAACGGCGTTTGTGGTGTTCGACGGCAGTGGTGGCCCGGTCGTTGTTTGTAGATGTTTGTGCATCGGGGCTGCTGCAATAGGTAAGTTTTGTATTGTTTATATTTTTATTTTATTTTTATTTTTTTATAACTTTTCAATAATTTTTTTTTTCTTTTTTTCCTATAATTTTAACTTTATGTTTTAGTTTTTTTTTTTTTGTTTTCATATAGTCTTTTTTTTAGTATTATTTTTTCTTTTTTATGTTGACCCTTTTTTTCTTTTTTTGAAATGCAGATAGATATTTTAGATGGTGACAACAACTGTCTAATGTCGTGGTCTCAGCCGTCGACATTTTTTTTTCCTTTTTTTTTATTTTAATTTTTTTTTTTTTTTTTATAATTTTTTTTTCTTTTAAAAAAAATGGCCAAGGGCCTTTGATGAACCCAACAATGGAGAAACTCCAAAGTGTAGCAAAACGCTTCGACAACAATAATGTTTGACGAATTTGACGGTCAAGGACCTAGATCGGAGAGTGTGGCTCTGTGCAACAGTGAGCGGCCAAAAGATCGAACTACTCTGATATCAAATAAAGTGAACAAAGTTCGTACTTCTTGTTAAATAATAAATACTACAGAAGACTTGGAATATGAAAATATCTATTGAGGATACAAATATTATATATTGAAATGTATGAGTAAGAATGAATGAATGATTGATGTTACAAATGAGGCCGGCTTATATAGCTAGGCAAGTGCCTCTTCACGGAAGCTCATGTCCCAGTTAGACATGCCTCTTCAACCTAATTACAAATTAACTAATCATTATTTATTGGTTACATTATTTAATATTTATATTATTTTATTCATAACAGAGTGAAATGGCAGAAGTCCAATAGATTTGCACCAGTTATGGATGAAGCTCAAGAGACATGATACAGGAGTAAAGACTAGAGCTGCTCCGATCAGATGTATGCAAGCCCTACTGTCTTTGCCTCAAGGCAAGAAACTGCTCCAATCCAGGATGTTGATGTCACCAATCTCACTTCCTTGGTGTCTTTACCAAATACAAATTTGGATTCATATTCAATACAATTTTTAAAAAAAAAAGTTGCATTGAAAAATTACAATTCGAAAAAAACAAATACAGGAATATACATCTAGCTCTTATGAAAAACATTCAATTATTCAAAATATAGTAAATAAAGAAATCAAAAATTCTGCCATTATACTGATTGAACCCAACATAAAAGTAAGAAATCAGCATAGTTATTTATTTTCTTCCCTCTTTTTTCTGACCTGCCTGCCCTGATCTAGACAAACCACCCCTACCATTTCAATTTTTTATATGCTTCTTTGGCTCTCCGGCTAATTTATATGGTATGATATTGTTCATAGCTACTGAGGGCTATAGGTTCCTGATCGAATTTAATTTACATAAGAGACATTCTTGATTGCAGACCAAATTGTGCATCAAATTCCAATAATTTTGATTCAGATTCAGCCACTGGTACCTTGATTGACTGGAATCCAAATTAGTGCATAAATTCGTCCAAGTCTAATTTCTGGAAGACTTTTCGTACGGGAAGGCCTGATTTGACTGAATTCTGCTACTGTGTTGCTCAGATGACAATGTCGTACTAAAATATTAAATGACTGTTACATAGATAAAGCTGAGTAACTCATTCTAATAATTTAATGGTCACTGCAATGGGAATAGACAGACTGCTTTCAAGGAAATATATTTATGACGCTTTAGGTCTTAAAAACGTATTTTAGTAGGTTATACTGCACTCTTTCATGTGACATTATGGAACCTTTTTGTGTTGCAATGGAATGTCACTCTTATTAAGAAAAAACTTATAAAATCCAACTTCAGAATCGGCCATGAGTTCAATATTCATAGGGCAACTGACATCAAAAAATATGAAGGAAATCTCTCCTTCGAGTTTTTCAATTACGGGACGTTTTTTAGCAAAGCATTCATTTAAATTTTGGATCTAGACAGCTCCTTCAATGTTGCAATCCAAAAATCTGCTTCAAAGTTCAACATATATGCTGAGAGCAACTATCACTGGAGCAGAAATGTACTTGCTGTACTCAAAGATATATTCAATGAAGCCAAATGATGATGCAAAAGATACTAAAAGAAATAAGTTTCGATATCATGCAATGCATTAAACTCTGATAAATAAAAATGTACAACCCTCTGAGGTTAACACTTTAATGAATACCCCCAGAATACATGGATCCAACAATATACCCAATAAACATGAAATTAATTTTATCTTTCTTACATTGTTCTCCCGACTAGTTACCTCTTGTGCTGACTTTTGTTCCAATGTGTTTGGCAAAGAACGTCGTGTTGATGTTTCAATAGGACCAGGGCAGATTATTGTCACCTTAATCCCTTTCTGACCTAACTGCACAAAAATAGCTTGATCAATATGCACCACAGAAATAAGAGTTATCAAATAGTAAATACCACTCTAAGATAAACAGAAGCTATCGTGGAGACACTGTTATATATGCAGAAGCCAACGATTAAGAAAGGGAGAGAGATTTTAGACAAATAATTATGAAGATAGATGGTTCAGAAGCTTCATCTGCGGATACAAAACAATAAATATGGATTTTTAGGCATGAAAAATACACAATCAGTAAATGAAATACTTGGCATCGATAAATTTAAAACATAATAACAGATAAATCTATATTACTGTCAAAGATTTCCTAGTTCAGCTTTAATGCTCAAAAAAGCATGGAGGCAAATGATGGCCTTAAGCATCCCACACCTCTAACGTAGGAAACAACTGCTGCATTATAATGTACCTAGCGTGGGTAATATAGAGTACTTAAGGAGGCACCCAAGCGAATAATAAAGATAATGTGAACATAATAATGGGGTAAACCCACTTTGCAACTAAAAGGAAATAATATAATAATAAGGGGTATTTGGCATAATATCCCTAGGAATACTCGTCAGTGTCATTGTATTGGAGGTGTGTTGAATTGTGTTGTCTTGTAGCAAGCATGGCTTGAGCAATGGTTCCTTCCATAAAGAGTATTTGACGGTGTTACCCTACCTTAAGGGTTCTCCTCTCTATATTTTTGGCATATTTCATGGTGAATGCCTTTGGTATCTTTGGTGTTTTGGGTTTATATGGCAAATTTTCATGGTGGATTATCTGATATAACTTTGAATTTTTACAAGTAGTATCAGAGCTATCTGTAGCAAAAATGCTAGCACACAAGATTTAATTGTGTGTAGTCTATATAAGTAATAGTAATTGTATTATTGAAATAAAACTGAATGGTGATTACAAACCTCCGTGGCGGTGTGCCTATATAGGCATTCACTGGCCACGAAGGTGAATGGTCACATTGTTTGACCTTCGCCCCTTCATAATTAATGAAGTCATTAATTAATTAATTGATTAATTATTATTATTATTATGTCAATATTATTTATTTAATTAATATTTTTATGAATTTCTTATTCATAAATTTGCCACCCCCTTTAGAAATGCTTTGTCCTCAAAGCATATCTAGAAGGGTTTTCTCTAATTGAACGCGCTGTTGTGGAATGGCATCTATTTACTTTGACTTTCTTTGTGTCTAGTGAGTTGGTAAAATTCTCATATGAATTTGTACCTTCCTTGAAGCTGGGAGCGTTAACACCAAACAATTTATAGGGTTGTCGCTGCCAACTAAGCTCCATGAACTGTTCTAGCTTCCTAATTGTATTAACCATTCTGCACCTAACACTATATCCATTTATTTGAGTGGTAGGGCAAATAAACCTGTCTGCGGCTCTGGTTCTTGTATCTGGATTGAAACCTTTTGACATTCTCCTATCTCTTCGAACTTCTGCCCAGTAGCGATGGTCATGGTCAGGTCCTTAATTGGGTATACACAAAGATCAAGTTGATTAGCAAGATCAATGTTTATACAATTGTGAGTACCGCCGGAATCTACAAGTATATTGACATTTCTGCCTCTTATGATCCCTCTAAGCTTCAGGGTTTTAGGGCGTAATCTGCTCGTTATGTTTGCTGGTGGTGTTGTAAGCTTAGTGTTCTTCCTTTTTGGATATTGGTTTCTCTGCTTTTGAAGGTGTGGTGAAACATATTTTGCAATCACTTGTTGTTTTTGATCTTTTGAAAAATTGAATTTTTAATCCTGATTTTGCCGATCACATGAGATTGCAGCTAATGATGCTTCTTGTGATGTTTCTTCAGAATCTGAATCTGAATTGTGCATTATAGTGATTTCTTCATCAAGTTCTTGTACTTCAACTTGCCTTCCATCTACTATCTTATAGTAACATAAGGACATGTCTTCACATTTAGGTGCTAAAGTCCAATTTTCTCCACATTTGCAACAATTATTTTTCTTCTTTATCCATTTTTCTAACCCATTACTTGAAGTCTCTAACACTTTCTCAACTTCATAAGTATATAATTTCTTGTCAAGACATATGTGTCCTGATGTCCATTTGTCACCACAATATCTACATTTGTTTGTCTCTTTTTACCTGAGTATTGTGTTGAGAAATCTAGGGGCAGCAGTAGTAGGTGATTTCTCTTACTTGATAACTGCATGTGACTTTTTACTTCTCTTAATTAGCTTCTTCTTTAGCTTGATTTTTATTTTGTTATTTTCATCAAACAACTATCAAAACATAAACAAAAATGAGACAAGGGACACAAGATATAGGTGATCATCTAGTGCCAAAACCTCTCCACTCTTAAGAGGAAAACCCAACAAATTCTTCTTCTTATAGAATCTTAAATTGATGAATTCCAAGTGTTGATTTTTGTAGCATCAAAAAGTGCTCTAAGCCCCAAATTTTGTGGAGAGGCTTAGAAACTGGTATTCCAAAGAACCCAGAAACCGTTTGAGAAAATTTCACTCGGTTAATCTTTTATTAAAATAATTATTTATTTTAATGGGGACCCTAAGTCTAAACTTAGGGAAATTAAATAATTAAAGGGTATTAATAAAACAAGAGTGAAAATGATCTAAAAAACGAAGATCAAGTCATGTTATAATCTTAGCCGTTGATTAGAGATCTAATCTCAGTCATTGATGTCTCAACGAAAGACTTGAGGGTCATTTGGAAGGACACATCGAATTGATCGAGAGTTCGAAAATTTCTAGGGCTGGGTTTGCTGAGAAATTTGAGCTAGAGATCTGAGCAGTGAGGGGCAAAGATAGCATCTGGAGAGGAAGAGATTTTCTCAGCCAATGGAGCATCAATCAGAGAGTGGCAGAGGTGATCTAACCAAGCCAGTGCTGAAGGAAGGGCAGCTAACGCAGTATTGCATAGGGCTCACGCAGAAGCAGCGCAAAGGTAGAGGATGGTTTCCGGAATTTTGCTTGTAGATCAGTTTCGAAGGTCGGGATCCAGAAAGTGACACTGGGACGTTGTTCCTCAGGGTCCACCAAGGCAAAACGACATGGTTGGGGTTGAACGTTGAGCCTGGAAGGGGCTGATGCAGAGGCTGGAAGGTCCAACGCTGGGACTGCGCAGAGGCAGCACAGTGCCTCCCAGGGCAGTTTTCTCTTCATCCGAATCAGCCGAGAACTCAGTGATTGAGTGAGGCAAATCCTCACAAATTCTTCTGCCAGTATTTCTCTTTGTAACATAGGGTTATTCAGAGATGTATTCAGACATTGCTACTGCTTAATAATAAAACCCTCTGATCTGTTGCACCGGTTTTCCCGCATTGGGTTTTTCCGAGGACTTTCTTGTTCAAAAATAACAGTGTCATATGTTTGATTGATTTCCTTGTTCAGTTTCCTTGTTTCAGAATCATGAGTATTATAGTGTAGGCTGCTTCAGTGATTGCTTCAGTATTTCATGTGTGACCCAAAAATAATTGTGTAAAGTAAATTACACAATAGAAGAAGTAATTCAGTTGGTTGCAATAGGATTCCTTAGATTGTTCAGATCTAGGATTTTCACATGTTATCAGAGCATTGTTGTGAAACAGGAAGAGCATATCTGAATTCTGAAGTGAAGGTCATTTTTGTTGTTGTGCAGCAGAATGAATCCATTAAAGGATTGTGCAGTTCTAGTCAGGAGGGCTAAGATTTTCGTCGCAATCTCTCTCTGAGTGAGTCGACAGAGAGAAAGGGCTTCCAGATCGAGATTTTGTTGTGGTAGAGGGAGCAGCGCAGAGCCTCCACGCAGAAGACAGAGGGACACAGTTTTTTGAAGTTGTTGTTGGGCAAAAAAGCGTCAGGAGTCAAGAGCACATATTGAGGGAATTCTTCCTCAGTGATTTCCTAGCCGAGGAAATCAGTATTTCTCAGTTGCTGAGCAGTAGAGTAGCAAAAAAACTTACAACTCCAACTCCATCAGGGAGTGCATAATCTTGCCAAGGGCTGCGTAGTAGGCCTTCGTGATCAGGATAGGTTGGAGGGCTCTTGCAACTATATGATCTGGAAGGAACGGGCTAAGTTCCTTCTGGATGAACATGATCTGAAGGTGTTTGTGGAGAATGTGGTAATTGTTCCTACGGATGTGGATTAGCTTAAGAAGTACAAGGCAAATATGGCCAAGGCAAAGAGGTTGCTCCTTGATGGTGTCAAGGATCACATTGTCTCACATGTGGCTAGCAAGGATACTGCCAGAGAAATGTGGGTAGCTTTGCATGACCTATATGTGGGATCTTCTGAGCAGTGGAAGTTGTACTTAGAATAGAAGCTCCGTGTGATTCAGATGCGGAAAGGGGAGCGCGTGGCTTCATACCTCATGCAGTTTCAGGAGATTCGAGATCAATTGTCGGTAGTAGGTGCTACATCTATAGCTGCAACCATGGTATGGATGGCCCTTAATGATGAACCCTTAGCTAAACTGAAATGGGGGGGTGAATTAGTTTAGTACATTCATGGACATTAAAATTCTTTTCTTTACACCCATTAACTACTTCATTTTATAAGCAGCATAATACATAATGAATCGGCAAACTGAATGTGTGGACAACTAGTAATTAAGCAGATTAAAACATCAAATCACCACATAAACATCAAGCACATAGACAACAGATATAAGTGGAAACTCATAAGGGAGAAAACCACATCTTATTATTGTTGTGATGCAAAGGTAAGCTCCAACTCCCTCTCACAACTGATTTTCTGTAGGCTCCAACCTACAGGAGGCTACTACCTCAAATTTTGCAAGCTATAACTTGCAAGGAAGCTCCAACTCCCAAATATTTTCTACAAGCTACAACCTACAGGAGGCTCCTACCTCACCCAGCTCCAACTGGAATTTTATCAAGCTACAACATGAATGGATACTACAATCCCTTACTCAACATGAAAATCATATATTGATTTACCTGGATATCAGCTCTGTTATCCTCCTTCTTCACTGCTGCCTTTTTTGCCTTCATTTTTGCTTCATATCAGCTCCTGATGCACAGCATCTCTACCAACTCTCTCTGATTCTTTTGCTCTCTAACCTCCCTTTGCACATGGATATTACATGTTTTATACAGATAACTACATGATTGTTTGCATTCTACAGGGAATTCGAAGTGAACAGGCCTGACCCTATGCCTTCCACCCATTCGATTCCTTACACTTCAGTTCAAGTTATTACATCAAAAATAATCATTACAGCACCCATTGGAGTTTTTCCTATGCCTACGGAGACATGCATTTGCATCACAAACAATAAAAATAATTAATACATTTACAGTTACAACAATATTTCACTCAGCCCTTTCAGCTCTTTGCTTGTTGTGTATTTGTGTTTTATGGTGCTGTTATATTCTAACGGTTCTGCATAACTGCCTTTTTGCCCGACTCAACCCAGCTGTTGCGTTTCCAACAGTGCCACCATATCTCCTTTTGCCCAACTCTGCCTATCTGCCTTCATTCTCTTGCTCGCAGTGTTCAGCATTCTGCTTTTCTCAACACCCGACTCTGCCCGGAGGTCTTTCTGAGCCTGACTCGAGCCATGGTGCATGTCTTCTTATTACCGCAACGTTCATCTTTTGCCTTTGCCCTTTGTTCTGTGTCGGGTCACTTACCCAATTCACCTTTAGCCGCGTTCAGACCTTTTTCCACTTAAACAGGTGTAAGGCTGGACTTGAAATATATTCTATTTCCTTTGAATAATCCATTGCGTCCACTTTCCATCGCATTTCGACATTCAGGCATTCTCCATTATAAGGCTACTTTTCTCTTCGATGGGATTTAACAATGGAAACCCTCATACTTCCGGACTTGAAATATATTAATATTTACCTTTGAGAGGTATCGCGTCCAAGCCCATTTTGCATTTCGCATTTCGGTGTTTCTTTTGTTATTTGGTTCTATATTGCTCTTCCTTTCTCCGATGCGATTTCTCAAAGGAAAAACTCTTACCGCCAGATTTGAAATATGTTAAATGGTAGTTCTGAGTTGTATCGCGTTTGGTTCCTTTATCGCATTTCGCATTTCGGCGATTCAACATGATTCATGGGTGTTATCCCTTCTGAGCATGCGATGTGCGATATGCGATTGGGTCCCACAGTCGGACTTTAAATCCTTTAGATTTTAGATTTGAAGCATATTGCATCCAGCCCCTTGTCGCTCTTCGCATTTTGGCATTTCAACGTGATACATAAGCACTATCCCTTCTGAGATGTGTGACTTGCGATATGCGATAAAGGGTCCGGGTCCCACCGGGGGTGCCATGTCACTGCCATGTCATCATGTCACGTCACCTTGCCACATCATCAAACTTTGGTTGTGATCTGTGGGGTCAAGGCCACATCAGCTTACAATGTCACTGCCACGTCATCTAGCCACGTCACCATATCGCACTTCGCAGTTTCTGTGATTTCTATGTTTCTGCGGTTTTTGCGATCATCCTTCCACTTGCGATCACGATATGTGATTAAGCCGCCGAACACTGTTTTGCACGCATTTCTTCTGGAAATTACCCGACTCAACCCACTGAACTCGACGTGCACTGTTCTGAACGTGAAAATACACGACTCGACCCGCTCGTTCACTCCTTCACGCCTTTTCTTCTTTGGTTGCGCACGTTCATTTCTTCTTTGTTGCACGTAGAACACCCGACTTGTTCACGATCTTCTGAATGCAGAACAACTGTTTTGCATGCGTTTTACAACCACCCGACTTGGCCCGCTCGTTCATTGCTTTTCTTTGTTGCACGCATTTTGTATGCATACACCCGACTTGACCTTTGCGGCACACTTTTCCTTTGCTTACTATTTTGAACGTGAATAGCCCGACTTGACCCTCCACTGCACAGTTTTCTTCTTTGATGCATGACGTTGTCTTTTGCCTCTTTTGCTGCTCCTTGCTTCTTTGCTTTTCCTTTGCCTTAAATAATAATTATAAAGTTGTTCCATGCCTCTTTGTTGCTCCTCTCTGCTCCTTTGCCTTAGAAAATGATTCTAATGCTACTCCTTTGCCTTGCTCCTTGCCTCCTTTTTGCATAATGCTACTCCTTTGCCTCTTTTCTGCTCCTCCACTGTAATTTTGCCTTCTTTTCCTTATTTCTCCTTTATACTCCAGCTGATCCTGATCTGCTCCTTTGTCCTTAATGATAATGCTAGTGTTGCTCCTTTGCCATCAATGACAATATTTTCAACACTTAACAGTGTCACAAAGGAGAGGCAAGTGTTTGTCCAGAGCATACTGGGCCAAGCAACATTACCTAGTTGGGAGCAATTGTGATCATCTTTCAGGAGGAAGAGCTGAGGAGAGACCTCTTCAAGTGAAAACTTCATGGCACCAATGGAAGCGGATTGAAATCCGTGGAGGTAGAGGAGAATGCAGCCCTTGCATCTAAGGGGCAGCAGGCGCAACAGAAACTGAAGCATAATGTTTCGAAGCTCAAGTGCTTCAGATGTGGCGAGATGGGCCACTATGCATCTCAGTGTCCTTTGAAGAAGAAGGACAAAGATGAGAAAAAAGACCCAAAGGTTGCAGTCGCAAAAATCGAGGACGATGAGTTTTCCATGAGGGCTCGCGCATCTCCAGGAGGGAGATCTCGTGGAGATGGGGCGATGTGGCGGTGTCGTTCTTCTTGGACATCAGTTGGGCCCTTGAGGAGCCCACCTCATGGATCATTACCTTCCTACGAAGCCCATGATCAGTAGTAACAGGATAGAGGAGTCTATGTGAGAGCCGAGGAGTGATGGAGACAACAATGTAGTAGATAGCAGTGCTTATTTCTGGAGCAGCACAGAGCAAAGGCAGTAGCAGCAGCGTAGTGCACAGTGGTGCAACGCAATGCAGAGCAGTGTTGCACAATGCAAAGAAGCAACAGCGCAGTGCATCAAAGGGAAAGCGCAGTAGTTATCAAAAGTAAGAGTCTTCAACACCGAGGTGCATCCACTAAACACTTGTTCAGCCTTGGGTGATTTCAGCGGTTTCTCTCACCAGCTGAGTTGCAATGTTAGCAGCATAGCAGATGCAGCACTTGAAAGGGAGTTGTAGTACAGATACAGCAGTGGCAGTGTCATGGGAAGTGGTACAGTGGCAGCAGTAGCGCAGTGGTTGATGCATTGAGAATTTAAAGGGTTGGTGATTAATTCAAATTCTCTTCTTGATAATTACTTGTGAGCTTACTTGAGTTACTTTTAGCTTATTTAGTCTTTCATCAAGTCAATTATCAAAATACACGAGAAACAAAATTAGGCTCCTAGAGCCAGGGCAAAACCTCTCCCTCTTGGAGAGGAAAACCCATAAGGAATTCTTCTTATGGATCTTCAAATGACAAGTACCATGACCAAGACTCAGACCCTTGACCTATGAATGCCTCCAAGATCTTGTCATTGCTTCTTTGGCTGCCTTTAATGTTGATCCTTCTTTTCTGTGCTAACTTGCACTGAGTTTATCTTCAAACACTACTTCTCACTGATTCAGATACTAGATACTAGATCATTCGAGATCTTATTCTTCACTTGGTATATTCTTGAATCTTCTTTACTTGAGGAGTAGTACTTTCATTGTAGGAAGGTAAATCACAGATTTACCTTCCTTACTTTACACTTCATAATTCATTATAACCCTTAAGCATCGATCTCAGTCATGTTGACTTCACATTATATCACATAATGTACTGCTTCCATACTTTGGACTAGTTACAGTTTTACCACAATTTACCTAGACTTGACTATAGCTTTCTTCTTATCAATCCGCATCCTTTTTCTATTCTTGAGCCCACACTTGTATCCATATTTACTTTTGTACTATACGCGCACAAGAATCTACATCTGTCACTATAGCATGACCGCAATTCTTCCTGATTTCAAGTCCACTTACTAATGCTGTGATACATTAGAGAAATCCGCATTTTCTGTGTTAGAATGATTCCCAAGACAGATCCACATTTCTTCCCTTTAACTCGCATATATACAGAGCTTCATTTATGTTATTGTTATCTCAGAACCATCCGCAACTTGTTTCTATTGACTTTTGTAGCATCTAGAAGTGTTCCAAGTCTGAAACTTTGCAGGGAGGCTTGGACAGCAACATTCCAAAGAACCCAGAAACAGTTTGCGGAAATTCCACTCAGTTAAAGAATTATTAAAATAATTAATTATTTTAATGGAGACCCTTAGTCCAAACTTAGGAAAATGAAATAATTAAAGGGCATTAATAATTCAGAGTGTGAATCTTCTACAAACTGGATCAAGTCAAGATTTAGTCTTAGCCATTGATTAATCTTTTAATCTGGGCCATTGGTTCTCCAACAGGAAGATTATAAAAGAAGGCTTGAGCGTCACTTGGAAGATAAGTTGGGCACACACTTAGTACCCGAAGGAGATCCATTCTGATGTAAAATTCAATCTCAGCGGGAGAGTTGCAGGGCGAGAAGTTGCAGAAGCAGGAGGAGGTCAGGGGTGATCGAGATCAGGGTCGGAGAGAAACTGTGGGTCACTGAAGGTAGTTTGAAGCTACAGCGCAGAGACCACACGCAGTCTCCACGCAGATTCACACAGTCCAGCTCTGGGACTGCGTAGAGAATCACGCAGACTGACGTAGGGGCTTGCAGGGGCTGTTCTGGGTGTCAAAAAATTGTCCGAGAGAGTTGGGCATTTAGTCTCAGGTGGTTCAGAATTTATCTGCTAAATATTTCCCTGTAAAGATATCATTTTCTGAAGAATTAATAAAACCCTCATCTGTTGCACCGGTTTTCCCACATTAGGTTTTTTCGGGGACATTTGTCCAAAAATAGCTGTGTACATGTGATTGATTCTTGTGCTTATGTTCTTTACTATTTATTTCTCTACATATATAATTGTGAATGTTGCAGTAGTATTTATTTCGATGTTTGCTGGAAGATTTCTAAATAATAACTTATTGAAATAATAAGTAGGAGAAATAAATCTATCACTGCAACTGGTTGAGAATTTTCACATGGTATCAAAGCCAGAGATGAATAACAAAGAGGGGGCATCTATCAGTGAACAAAGATCTACGCAGCTCTCCAGGGCAACAACGCAGAAGGGTTCACGCAGTCCTCCAGGAGGGGGGGGGAAGCACGGTAGAACGGATGGATCACGATGTATCTGTATTAGCATCCAAATTAGAGGAAGATTTTGCTTGTGTATCAAGCACTACGTCCTTAAATGTCTGGTATATTGACAGTGGGGCATCTGCCCACATGACGGGAGTACGGGGCTGTTTTTCCGACTACCAAGAATAGCAGATGAATTTCAAAATAACCACGGGTAATAAAGCAAAGTGCACTCCCATTTGGAAAGGTACCGTAGTTTTTCAGACCGAGGCAGGGAACAGAATCCGGGCCACTAATGTACTGCATGTGTTGGGTTTGGGGATGAATCTACTCTCAGTGTCACAGCTTCAAACCGAGGATATGACGTCTACTTTATTGGCAATAGAGTTTATGTCAAGCACCCCAGTTGGAAGAAGAAGGCACAAATCGGGGTAAGAAGCAACAAGATGTACAAATTGCAGCTTGATTCCCCAATGGCACTTGTTGGCAACGCAGATGAAACGGATCTGAATGAGCTATGGCACAGGAGAATGGGGCATTTGCATCATGGGGCGTTGAGAACTCTCCAGAAGACTGTCACAGGTGTTCCAGAATTGAGCACCAAGGCAGCATATCAGGGGTGCGTATTGGGGAAATATGCCAAGGCAGCATATCAGAGAAGCAACAATAGGGACAAGGGTGTGTTAGATCTAATACACTCAGATATCTGCTGGCCAATGTCCACGACAGCTCTTAGTGGTGTCGAATATTTCGTCACCTTCATTAATGACCATTCCAGGAAAACCTGGATCTACTTCTTGAAGACTAAGGATGAAGTCTTCAGTCAATTTAAAGAGTTCAAAGCTCTGGTCGAGAATCTGAGAGGGAAGCGGATCAAGGTATTGCAATCAGATAATGGAGGTGAATACATAGAAAAAGAATTCACCGGATTCTGTGCACGGGAAGGCATCAAAAGAGAATGGACAGCTCCATACCATCTGGAATAGAATGGAGTGGCAGAAAGGAAGAATCGGACTATTGTTGAAGCAACGAGAGCTATGTTGTATGACACGGACATGCCCAAATTCCTACGGGCTGAAGCATGTAATATAGTTGTCTACATTCAAAATAGAACTCCTCACACTACACTGGGAAAGATCATGCCAGAAAGTGTCTTCACTGGCAACAAACCCGAAGTGAGTCACTTTAGGATCTTCGATAGTACAGCTTACTGTCATGTACCCAATGAGAAGAGGAAGAAGTTGGAGATGATTGCTCAAAAGGGGTATTTAGTAGGATACAGTGAGAATTCAAAGGCTTATTGCATCTACGTTCCTGAGAGCAAGAAAGTAGTGGTGTGTAGAGATATGAAATTTATGGAGGAGAAAACCTTCAGAAGATCACGAGAAATGCCTTCTGCTACACAGTTAGAGGAAGAGCCTTTGGTCCAGCCCCAGCAACCAACAGCAGAAAATTCAGTTGCCTCTCCAAGGCATAATGATCCAAAGGATGGGTCTCCTAAGGATTTGCAAGAAGGAGAGCCGATAAATCCACCCACCACCAGTGGAAGAACGAGCAGGGAACTTCGACAGATTCTAAAGGATGCATAGGATTTTGTCGAAAATCCCAGGAATGAGAAGAGACAGCGTACGCAACCTGAGAAGTATCAAGCCTTGGTTGCTCGAGTCGGAGAACCCTCCAGTTTCCGGGAAGTTGCTCAGCACCAGGTATGGGTTGATGCAATGGTGGAAGAGTACAGTTCCATCATGACAAATGATGTCTGGGAAGTAGTACCTAGACCACAGGAGAGATCTGTTGTAGGATCCAAGTGAATCTACAAGATCAAGCATGTTGCAGATGGCAACATCGAGAAATTTAAAGCCAGGTTCGTGGCTAAGGGGTATGCTCAGAAGGAAGGAATAGACTATGAAGAAACCTTCGCCCCAGTAGCCAGATACACATCTATCACGTCCGTGATATCCCTTGTTGCGTAGATGGGATGGGAAATTCACCAGATGGATGTCAAGACGACATTCTTGAATGGTGTGATAGAAGAAGAAGTTTATATAGAACAATTGGAGGGCTTTGAGACACATGATCGAAAGACTCATGTGTGTAGGTTGAAGAAAGCATTATATGGACTGAAGCAAGCTCCCAGAGCCTAGTATGGTCGAATTGACAGTTATCCGCAAAAGATGGTATTCGTCAGGAGTGATGCAGATCCCAATCTCTACTATCTAAGAGTAGGGAGTGAGTCATTGATACTGGTATTGTATGTGGATGATCTGTTCTTGACAAGATCATCAAGGCTCATCACAGATTGTAAGAATAATTTAGCTGAAGAGTTTGACATGAAGGATCTGGGATAGATGCACTATTTTCTGGGGTTGGAAGTTTGGCAGCAGGATGGGGAGATCTTCCTTGGTCAAGGAAGATACACTACAGAGATTCTGAAGAGATTTCAAATGGAGGATTGTAAACCCATGACCACTCCAATGATTACCAACTGGAGGAAAATCGACACGTCCGATGATGATGAAGTTGATCCTATGCTGTACAGACAGCTCATAGGGTCATTGATGTATCTAGTAAATACAAGGCCAGACATTTGTTATGTTGTTAATACCCTAAGTCAGTTCATGGTGGAATTGAAGAGGGCACATTGGGCAGCAGCCAAACAAGTTCTCAGTACCTTCGAGAAATAGTCAAGCTTGGATTGAAGTACACCCGTGACAATGATGTCAGGTTGAGTGGTTTTACTAATGCAGATTGGGCTGGAAGTTCAGTTGATCGGAAGAGTACCAGTGGGTACTGTTTCAGTTTGGAATCGGGAATGACTTATTGGTGCAGTAGGAAATAGAAGTTCGTGGCACTGACCTCAGCAGAGGCAAAGTATATGGCAGCTAGCATAGCTTCGTGTGAAGCCATATGGCTTAGGAAACTGTTAGTAAATCTACTCAAGGAGAAAATGGAAGCGACCAGCATTTTATGTGATAATCAGAGTTGCATAAAGCTCTCTAAAAATCCTGTGTTTCATGATAGGTCGAAACATATTGACATCCGGTGTCACTTCATCAGGGACTGGGTACAACGTGGATTTGTTCAGCTGCAGTACACTCCAACAGGAGAACAGGTGGCAGACATCCTCACCAAGGCTCTGGGAAAGACAAAGTTTGTCTACTTCAGAGAAAAGATGGGGATGATGAAGAATCCTTCCGTGGTATCACTAGCCAATAGATATTCCTTAGGTCTACCCCCCTTAGCTTCATCTAGGAGAGAGCCTAGACAAAGGAGTTGGGAATTGGGTGACAACCCCAACTCATAGCTTGCCCTCAAGGCCACACCAAGTGGAGTTAGAGACTTTCTCCATGCTAACCTTAGGTGTGGAATCAGGTGGCAACATGTAGTATTGAGGAGACAATAGGATGAGTCTTGAGTCACAATTTTGTCTTGTCTTTTCAATTTGCATTGAGTCATTATCCTCCAGTCAATTGTTTCCCCCCTCATCCAGCACTACATGGTGCCACACTATTCATACTTCCTGATGATAACTTCGTGCTAAGAGAAAGGAATCATTATTTCTATTTTGATCATTGAGTTATCTTCCATCGACTCTAATACCTTTATTTGGGGGTAGCCTAGAAGATTGAGCACCTCGGTGGTCGTTAGCCTCATTAGCGATCACTTCGCATCTGACAAGGTGAATCTTCATTAGGCCCTAATCAGATGATCTAGTTAGCTATTTGACTCCAACACGTATCTTATAGTTAGCGATTTGTGCTCAGACCTTAGGGCCCATTAGCCTTATTGGTGGGTTCCTTCATGCCTAGCAAGAGTTCTCCTCATTAGTATTTGACCAAGTGGTTATATCCCATGTGTCAACTTCAACACATCATCCACTAGGAGCAGCGTATAATTTATAAGGTTGCAAGTTGTAGTTTTACATGGGTGTGTATGAATGAGAACCCCTTTCAATCAATCAGTGAGGACTCCATACTTGTTGACTCCATTGCCCATTTGATAACCACATGGGATTGATAATCATTCTTCAGATAATACTCTTTATTATACAGGCACAGATTTTGGTCTAGAGCATTAATGGATACAAGGTGACATTCATACAAATATGCAGAGATCATTGGGTTCTCGGTATCCCATAAGGGGATTTCGCCTCTTCAGTTGCAATTCTTAACCCCTGAATTTTATCCTTGCAAATCCGGCGGGTAACTGCCAAGGCCTAGCAGTTTGGTTCACACTTAGTCGAACATGCACGGTGGGCGACATCCCCATCGCATGATATGCGACATTATGGGGTTTCCGGATGAGGACTTATGCATGAGCAAGCGCGCGCAAAGGCGAGCTTGGATAGGCTAGTCGAGCAACAAAATGGGCCCATGTCGGTAAGGCGCTGCACAACGAGACTTGAGTGGAGTTGGCATGGTTTGACATGGGTAGTCAAACCTAAAGTTGGGTGACACCTCGTCTAGCCAGAACGAGGGAATGCTTGATTGGGTCGTGTCGGCTTAGGGTACGAATGACACAACTTGGAGTGTTTGATTGGGCTCTTGCAACGATTCATGCAAAGTTAGTGCGGACCGACATGTGGAGTGAGCATGTGGAACAAATGTGCACGACAAGCGAAAAGCCAAGCAAAGGTCAGCCGAGCGGAGAATTGGGCCAATGCGGACATGGAACAACTTAGGTGGATTCCGCTGAGAGACACGCGACATGTGAGCGGTTGGAACATATGTCGACTAGAACAAACCAACATGGAGAGCAACCCAAAGGGCGCGAGAACGAACCGACGCTAGTTTTAGTTTCGCAACCACTATTGCATATATATATATATATATATATAACTGAGACAAGTTCGGTTGGAAGGGAAGCAGTGAACAGCATAGCAACACGAGTAGTTCAGTTCGGGTAGAGAGCGAACTACGAAAATAACTCAAGCGGGATTGCAATGAGGGCAGACCGCACAAACCAGTTTTGGTGTTTTGGTTGCAAAAAGAGTTTTGGTGATTTCTAGTTGCACAAAAATTTGGTGATTTATGGATACAGCAAACCAAAATTTGGTGATTTTGCAACAGAACCAAAATTTGGTGTTTTTGCCTTGTAAAAAGAGGGAGTCCTGCCAGAGCATTGGGACTACCCAGATTATGGTGATTCACCTCTGTAATGTAAATTTAAGGTGGGAGAGATGAATTTTATAAAAGCTATGCACATTTGTTATATTGTGTTGTTTGTTGAATTTTGTGGTTCCGTCAGTCTGGCATCAAGACCTCGTGGATCCGGTAACGTACTTTCCATTCTACCCTTGAATAGAAGTTAACTTTTTTCTTGTGAAAAAAAAAATGGAAATGGCTTATTCATACATACATATATAGAGAGAGTCAATTGGGGTTGTCTCGAGTGGTTAAACCGAATGGCTATCATCTTTCCTAGCCAAGTTCAAATCTCCGCTAGTGACATGAGCTATAATGCCTTCATAAATATTGTTGTAATGGCTTCATGCCTATAAATATTGTTTTATTGGCTTAAAGCCTTGTGAACTCTTAAATGAGTATAACTGTGGGCTGGGCTGGTACCAGCAACCTCACTCTAGCCCTTGGGCTATGAGGGAGGTTGATTTCTTTCCTCATAAAATAAAATAACATATATATAATGAGCATATAACATACAAGCAAGTATACGTACATATAAATAATAGATTATCAACATGTATAATGTATATCGTATATAATCTATTTCTATATCACAGTATATTTTGAATTCTCACACAAATAGACATATATATCCCTATCATGGTTGATTAGCTATATATTATTCTCATCTGTATATATTTATGCAATCTTTGAAATTTTGCCACTTCTGCACCTAATTTAAACTTGCACTCATTCTCAAACTCACACTAATAAAATCATTCACCGTGTGGGTGGATCCAACAGGAGCCTTTGAATGGAAAAAATGCAGAAATGATATTGAAAAACAATTTACTAATATGATAAGTTGAAGATTGCAAGTTCTCAAACTAAGAAGGGAAACTCAACTATAGGAGAATTTACAAGGAATTGATTGCTTTATTTCCCTGTAGCTAGGTGTTTCTAGAACTTGCATAGAGGCCTGCATTTGATATTTTAGGTAAAGCCGAGAACAATACAAAAGGGCAATAAACAGCAGATAGACACATAAGGCTCAATAGTGAAAACAAGAAAGACTGACAACATGTATCTGATTTTTACTACACGAGATGTAATAAAACTGCAGCATTGATGTACCTCAGATCGCAAGGTATCAAAGTACCCATTCAATGCATGTTTGGAAGCTCCATAGATAGCCTGACCAGGTGCAGGTGCCTTCCCAGCAGCACTACTCATCTGCAAAAAGCTACTGCCATATTAATTTATATAAAACATAAACATTTGGGGGTAAAGTACTTTTTTAGAAACAACCCTAAACGAATGAAAATTTTCTGCAAATATCATAAATTTGTTCTCTGCAGCTAACAGTTCTAAGGAATTAAAGTTAAAAAAAATACCACAACAAAATGGCCTTTGCCCCGCTTTAGCATGAATGGCGCAAGGTGGCGTGTAAGTGTTATGGTTCCAAACACGTTGACATTGAAAGTAGCCTGAAGTTTTGAAGAATGTAATTATTACAACTAGTTTTTCCACTTCATACATACAATGATATAGATTCATAACACTGCATATTCAAATTAGAAAGTATTTCAACAGACCTGAACATCGTCTTCTGATATCTCCAAAACTGGAGTTTTCTGCAAGAGGAAAAGATCAAGCAATGTGTCCATCAACAATAAAGCATGTACTTTCATTATAGTCAATAAAATATTCCCTCTGCTTATCTTGGTTAGCCATATCTGTATTGTTCTAACTTCTGACAGCTTTTCAATTTTATCTCGATCAATAATTGATCTTGATGGCCAATGCTGGCAAGTCATTCACAACATACATAAGAAAGTAATGTATTCTACAAACTGAAGCTTTAAACTATTGTATGTCTGACGATGTGACCGCCAATAAGTTATAAGTATACATGAACATATTCCAACCAGATTCATAGACTATTTCAATTGAAATAATTTAACAATTCTGCTGATAGGAATCATTTACATACAGGGCGTTCATGGGCTGCATTGTGAATCATGTAATCAACACCAGCACCATTGAAGAAGGATTCTGCTCTGTGAACAGCTTCTTCAATCGCATCAACACCTGCCGCAATGTCCAGTGGTAGTATCATCACCCCATGGGGTGCATTTTTACCTGAAGATAAACCATAAATCAAGGTCAGTTTAACATTTGCAAGGAACAGAGTTACTTCCAAGAATAACTTGAAATTTCGAATAGCCTTAACATAATTTTGAAATTGTAGAGAGTCAAGGCACTACAGACACTTGCCTGAAAACAACAGTGTTATTTTATAATATACCTGATAGTCCTGCTTTAACACGTTCTAATTCTGCTTCCCGTCGTGATGAAAGGATAAGCTTGGCACCCAAACGAGCAAACTCGTTTGCAAGAGCCTTTCCTGAGATACCAAAATCAGGAGATATTAAGTCTATATTTGCTTGCATGAAATGTATTGTGCAAGTTTCTATAGGAACCTTTGTACATCTTTTGCATTTTGACATCACATCTAGTTCAGAAATACAAGAAATTGTGTATGATGCAGCTGTTGTAATGAGTTCTTTTTACATAGCATCTTTATCCCATGTAAAATAAATATCTGCATGTATTAATAAGTATATTTATATTTTATGATTTATCCATTTGGAACAAATCAGTGTTGCAAGCATCCCGATTTTAACGCGAAAAAATCCCGAAATTGAGACTTTTTTACCTAGACAATCTTTTGCTGATTTTTACTAATATTTTCCCAATTTTTATGACATTTTGGTTTTCCAGACCCTTGCCGATTTTATCCTGATGTCGATATTTGTAACAAATAGAGTAATTTCAATACCCCTGAAATATAAAACAAAAGAAACCAGTGCAATGAATATGACATATGACAACATAATGATTATTTGTGACAACATCCTCCCTGATAAAGAACAGCCGTTATAGTCAGTAACAGATCAACAGTTGTTGACCTCTCCTTAGTGTTGAAATTCTAGTGTAGTGATGACTAGAGTAGTTTTTCAAAACTGATAACTACTTCTATTGATGCAAATTTCTTCTTCTTTATACTTTACACAATAAGTAGTTATACCAGTGTTAACAGAACCAGCTGTGGTCCAACCATTTTTGGCCCAAAAGCAGTCCGAATCGGGCCTCCAAACCAGAATAGGCCGGTTCGGTACCAAACCAACTGGTTTTATAACGGAACTGGCCAGTTTGGTACCAAACCGACTGGTTCTGTAACGGAACTGGTCGGTTCTGTAACGGAACCAGACAGTTCGGTACCGAACCAGCCTATTCCACCGAACCGGCCAGATTAGGACCGGTTTTGTGCAGATAGTACCTATGCAGGCCAGCATGAAATTTTTATTTTATTTTTATTTTTTTCGGTTGGTTGTCCCACTTCTAATTCTTCCCTAGGCTAGCCTAATATAATAATATTCAATCCTATGGCCTTCAACCTAAGAATCAAGCCTATGGCCCTAGTATTGCTATGCAATTCATGGTAATGCTAAATTCTTAAAGTAAAAGTGACATTCTCTAATGACTCAGGATGTTTGGGAGTGGTTCCAACCTCATTGGATTTCATATGGAGAAAGTAGAATTTTAGATTTCACTCAAAATCCAATAGACTTAACAGTTTTTTAGGATTTCAGGATTGGGCGGATTGCAACGATTCCATTGGAATTTGTCATGTACGAAGGTATGGAACTAGTATATAATAAAAAGCACCAAGCCCTCTATGTACTTTGATGTTAGTGGCATTGATTGTCGAACTCCTCTATCGTGACTCTACTAAAAATGTACCCATCACTCAAACAAAATCTTGACATGACATGCTACGCTTTTTCTATCTTATATTAATGCCTAAATGGTTATATTGATAACGAAGACCACAATATAGGCAATGATTTTGATGATATGTACACAATATAGGCAATGATTTTGACGATATGTAGTTGTTTGTTGTAGAATGATTTTTTTTGGATGCTACAGGCCATCTAAAAACTTCAACCAGTAATTTCTTCAACAAGAGCAGTAAATAGAGAGCACGGTGGGCAATGAACAATAAACAATAAACAAGATACAAAATACACCAAGATTAGGCTCACAGCGACAGGCAGGGATCCAACAACTGCTAATTTTCCAGCGATCGTTGAACATATGTATTAAAGTGTATATATGTTAATATAAACACTATTAGTTAATCCTATTTCTTAATTTTTGGTAATTGCATTCAACAATACAGAGTATTTTATTAGATGTTTAATTTTTTGTGATAAAATCTTTGTCTTTATTTTTTTTTAATTTAATTGAGCTATATTTAAATTGAGCGGCAGGTACTAGCTACTATGTAGCCCTTGTTTTTTAATGTTTTGGCCAATATGATAATATTATTGAATAATATTATCATTTTTCTCTTTTGGTGTTTGACTTCCTTAATTTCTTTGATAATGGACAATAATAATATTTTGGATCTTCTCATTGTTTTGGACCAAGGTAATCCCTTTTTTTCAAACTATCTTCTTCTTTTTTTTTATTTAATTTTTTTCTAAAAAAAGATTATTTAAATCATTAGCTTGACCTCCTTAAAATCTTAAATATATCTTTTTAATAAAAGCTCCTTCGTATCAAACGTGCCATAGGTTAAGCCGCCACATCATCTACCGTTGGATTTTGACCAAGTTGCCACATCGTCATCCATGGAGCCACATCATTTACCAATGCAATATCACTGCCACATCTTTAGTAATTTAATGCCACCTCAACAACCCTATGGGATTTTGAACCTCAAATTGGGGCCTCAACTTCAACTGAGCAAATATCACAAACCGTGAGGGCCCACAGGACGCTCCACATACTACCGGAATCAGCACGACGTGTGGAATCTAACGGCAAGGGTATCCAATGCAACCTCGATGATCTTCTGCTTCAAAAATTTCAACAAAAGCAAGGCATGTCCATCATCCAAGAAGACCAAACCCTAGAGCTAGGGTTTCATCACTACATATCCTACATCTACTCAACCATGGATGCTAGTATATTGAAGACATCAATGGCAACATCTTGCACCTGTTGCATCTTGTACTTGCTCGATATCCTACATCTACTTGATATCCTACTCCTGCATCTACTCCCTTTGACATCAATGACAACATACTCAACAATGCCTCCCTAAAAGCCGACTTGGAAGAGTGATATATCCGACTTATAGTTGATCAAAAAATAATTTCTTCTCCATGCTTTGATGAAAAATGTCAACCATAGCTACCTTGAATTTCAACACTCCCTCTTAGCTAGGGAGGTAGTTTTTCATTCTCTCTCAAGGTTCATCTTCCCAACCAATCCATAGGTCTCTCAACCCACAGTCTAAGGAAGAGAATACAATCCAAGCTTCTCTTTCAAACTCAACATAAGGAAATATACATAGCATCCATCTCAAAGCATCTCCTCGACAACAATGTCTCTCGGCACAAAGCCTACAGGAGGAATCATCAACACATCTCCCGGACAACAATGTCTCTCAGCACACATCCTACATGAGGAATCATCAATACATCTCGCCGACAACAATGTCTCTCAGCACACAGCCTACAAGAGGAATCATGAATACATCTCTGAGACAATAATGTCTCTCGACACACAGCCTATAGGAGGAATCATCAATACATCTCCCAGACAACAATGTCTCTAGCAGACACCCTACAGGAGGAATCATCAATACATTCCCCGGACAATAATGTCTCTCGGCACACAACCTACAGGAGGAATCATCAATACATCTCTTGGACAACAATGTCTCTCAACACATAGCCTACAGGAGGAATCATCCATATATCTCCAGGCCAACAACATCTCTCAGCACACAGCTTACAAGAGATGGTCTATCCATGAATCTATGTAATTAGCGCTCCCTCTTCAAGGGGATTCTCATTCGTTTCAGTTTCTTTACACAAATATCAGCAACCAGTTCAACATCAAAGTAATCATGGTGGATTTAAGTTCTTTATCAAACAGAACAACATTCAATTATTCATTTAGCTTCAGCCAGGTCTTCTCTCAGAAGCAACATTATCAATAGTAGATCATAATCAAATCCAGTAAATATCAGAGTCTTGCAGCTTCTTCAAATCATTCATTAGGAATATATTGATGGACTTGGAGTCCATTGTGTCAAGGATATCACTAGATTCATGCCTCAAAAACAACTCCCTCTTACACAGAAGTCCTTTAATCATGTTTGCTCCTTCTGAGTATATAGCTTATTACGAGTCCTTTTGTCATATTGTTCTATCGTCATTTCCAATGATTGCCACACCCTGGCATTCTCCATTATGTACCTGCAAACCTTACTAGGAGGCTATGGAAGAACAAGAATAACCAAGCAATCCAAGAGACTCATAATGAAATAATCAATAGAAACAATCAAGATAATACTTATCTTTTAAGAGTGTGTCAGCTCCCTCTTGATCTTAGCCTTCTCAAATCGAGTCAATTTCATCACATCATCAAGGAATACATACTTTTATCAAAGAGTCCATGTCATCAAGGAATCCACAACATCATTAAGAAGTTCTTATCATCAACAAAGTGTTTGCGGAGTCTAAGTCATCAAGGAGTTTATATCATCATCATCATCAAGGAGTCAACAAATCATCAAGTCCATGTCTTCATCATCATCAAGTAGTCTTGTTCATATCACCAAAGACTCCACACAAGTAGTACATATCATCTTATATTATCTACGTTAATTTCATCATCAAGGAGTCTAGTCCAATACATCATCATAGTCAATATTATCACCGAGTCCATGTCATCAACAAATTATCATCATCAACATTATCAACGAGTCCATATTATCAGCATCAACATCATTAGCGAGTCCATCATCATCATCATCATCATCATCAAAGAGTAAGCATCAAGGAGTCCAAACGCGGAAGCGTCATTTTCCAAAAATTTAGGAAGCGAAGCGTTTCGGAAGCGTCTAGTATATATATATATATATTTTTTATATTTTTTTGCATTTATATTCAAAACAACAATCCCAAATACCATATTAGTTGTAGAAGACATGAAAACATGCATATTCTTACATAAATCAAGATAGATATGACATCCATGATTCCATTGTACATAAATAATTAATTATTCGAGCATCATAAATCTAGAATCTAGATTCTAGATCCTAGCAATTGCAAACATACATCAAATAATTAAGCATGAATCATGATAAAACATTTAAGCATGCTGCATACTATAAAACATAACACATTTAAGCATACTATAAAACATAAATGATAAACATAAAAGTTAAAAGTTAAAACATTTAAGCATGATAAAAATTTAAAACATTTAAGGCTTTAAGCATATTATAAATTTTAAAACATAAAACATTTAAAAATTAAGCATACTATAAAACATAAATGATAAACATAAAGCATTTAACCATATTATAAAACATAAAGCATATTATAAGTGTTAAAGTGAGCAACTGTCAACATTAGTCATGTCCAAAATTCAAATAATAATGTTTACAAAATAGGCCACTTGGCCACCACCAACACAAAAAAGTTCAAATTCACAAGAAGCCTACAAGTCTAATGATAATCTATGACAAAAGCAGTAAAGTGTGCACTGTGAACACTGAAAATATCTACTCATCTCTCCTCCTTCCACCACGAACAGTACGTGATGGTGCGCCTCCACGTGGTGGCAATGAAGAAGATGGTGGCTGTGGAAGCCATGGCAATGGCACTACAGTTGCTGAAGACGAAGCCCCTGCTGTTGGTGTTGAACCATGGGACCTAGGAACCAAGGCACTAGTGGGGGGTGGCATGTCAACTCGATCTTCATCATCATGGATAAGAGCATCCTCTAATTGCTCTAATCGCAACACTCCATCCTCCAAATTGCTCTCCTCTAGATTCTTGTCCCAAACAATAAGGTCTTTGTTGCTCTTTGCATCATCACAGTAATGGGACAACAATCTCAAGTTGTAATGAACATAAACCAAGCTCTCTGCCCAGTCTAAACTCAACCTGTTCCTTTTAACACTGTGGATGAAAGAATAAGAGCTCCAACACCTCTCTGCAGAAGAAGTGTTTACCACCTGTGATAGCACCCGCAATGCCAAATTTTGTAGAAGTGGAGTAGCACCGCCATGCATGTTCCACCACTCAATAGAAGAAAAACTCTCTCGATCTCTAATAGCATGCATGCTCCCAAATGGACCAGTGGAAAGTGTATAGCTGCTCAACTGTTTCCGTACCATGTGTGCCTCATCCTCATCAGGGACTAATTTATCCAGTGCAAACATATATTTTTGTAGGACCTCTGGATCTAGGTGTGGTTTTCTCCTGCTCGCCCCCCCGGGTGCCGTTGTAGAAAGCCATGATGGACTATAATATTTAGGTGTCAATACATATGCTAATGCATGCAATGGAATATTTAGCATATCCCATCGCTTTACCACCTCTGCATGAATATATTTGTACAAGGTGGTATCTCTAGGCTCAACAATGTCTTTAATCTGCCCCAACATGTTATCCATTTGCTCATACACCTCCCCAATTATTGGCTTATCTGAATCGCCAAACTTGATCATGTAATAAATTGGTTTGGTGAATTGCAAAACATATTTAACATGTGACCAAAAGAACATGTCAAGAATAGTGTCCTTTGCTGCATTAGCACCATCTCTATCAGTGTTAATCTCCTCCCATGATTCAACGGTGACCATATTAGTTAGAGCTTGTCTCACCTTCACTAGCCGCCTAAAGGTGAGGTAATAACTTGCAAATCTGGTTTTTGCAAGTTTAAGCAACTGTAACTTGGAGTAAGTGCCATAGAAGTAGTTTACCCTTGTATGCCCTGTGATAAATTTAATGAGCTTCTTCCCTCTCTTGTAAAGCTCATTAATCCACCCACATTCTTTATGCTTCACAATATCATGCATCAAAAGGTTCAATGTGTGCACCAAGCACCCAAACCAAAATATGTGTGGATAAGTACGCTCAATAATTTTACCTACTCCCTTACAATTTGCTGCATTATCTGTGATCACTTGAACCACTTTGCTAGGACCAACATCTCTGATTGATTGCAATAGGAGATCTGCAATGTTTTGGGAAGTTGCACTGACAGAGGAGGAATCATGACATGCAATAAACACTGAACCAGTAGCAGAAACACCAAGAACATTTATCAAATGTTGGTTTCTAATATTTGTCCACCCATCTGATACAATGGATACCCCACTATCTACCCACTCATTTGTAAAACGTGTCAAAGCTGCTTGAACCTTTCCTTTTTCTCTTTCTAATAACACTGCTCTAGCTTTCTCATAGTTGGGGGACTTGTATCCTTTTGGGGCTTCATTGATGCCCTTTACCATTTCATGCCAATAGGGAGAGCGAAGCACATTGAATGGTACACCGCAAGCACAAAGAAATCGGACTATCTTTCCATCCACATCATCCCTCCCAGCGACATTAAGGAAATCTGCTATAGTTTTTTTACCTCCAGAACTTGCAGAACCACCATGACCAGATGAGCTACCAAATTTAGAGTTTGCACTTGAGTCAGATTGAGTTTTTTGTTTTTTATTTTTTTGTTGTGCAACCTCCTCTATTTGGATGTATTTTCTTCTTTGTTCAGCTGAAACCTTGGGGCAAATTGTTATCCCCACAGCACCCTTTTTTTCATCACTGTCCATCACCCCACAAAGATGCCTCCTCACACGGGTATATGAACCGCTATATGGTTTTCCTCCATGACAACCATGAGAGCACAAAAACTTGTAGCTTCCACCACCTTTTCCCCCTTCAAGTTTGGTCACATAGTTCCACAAGGGTGTCAATGCAACTTTCCCATCTTGTGATTCAATGTTTTCATCATCCTCTTCCTCTTCAAAGCCTTCCTCCTCATCATACATTGGGTCATTCATATGGTAACCACTTTCCTCTTCTTCTTCATGTTCCCCTCTTCTATTTCTACTCCCCCTTACCATCATCAAAACCAAGAGGGGAATGATACATAGAACCCAAAGAAACATCATCTTTGAGTATGAATATAGATGGTGGGCAACTTGCAAATAAATGTACAAGAAGAAAGAATGGGAAAGTGTAGGAGAGGGAGGAGAGAAAATACAAAAAACAATGACAAAAAAAATGAGAGAGTTTGGGGTTTGCACTTACCTCTTTAGATCTTGTAGATGGAAGCCCTTCTTTACTCCTCCAAGCTCCTCCTCCTTCACTCCTCCAAGCTTTCCTCAACTCTCTCTTCTCCAAGCTCTCTTCTCCTCTCTTTCTCTTCTCTTCTCCAAGCTCTCTTCTCCTCTCTTTCTCTTCTCTTCTCCAAGCTCTCTTCTCCTCTCTTCTCCAAGCTCTCAAAAAACATAAGTGAGCAAATAAGATGAAGAATAGAGCTTATAAGCTTTTCATTTCATCCCTAACCCTAAGCTAACTCACTAACTAACCAAGCTAACACAAAAAATCAAAAAAAAAATTTAAAAAATGCGCTTTTTTTAAGTCTCATAATCGGATCCGTACGCCGCGGTACAGAACCGTTCGCGATCCGTACGGATCCGTACGCCGCGGTACAGAACCGTTCGCGATCCGTACGGATCCGTACCGGAACCGCGGCGGTTCCGTACAGCGATCCGTCGTACGAACCGCGGATCCGCTGTACGGAATCGCGATTCCCTGCGTACGGATCCGAAATGGCAGGAATCGCAAATTTTTTTAGGAACCGCGGTTCCGATTTTCGGAATCGCGGTTCCGGGTACGGATCCCGTACGGTTCCGTACGGGACGCGGTTCGGGCCTTGGAGCCGGGGGGGGGCGTTTCCTGCAACA